>VXBJ01002602.1:89969-100780 GCA_013400055.1 Nycticryphes semicollaris | reverse complement strand
CCCCACAAATTTTGGGTGTTTTTTTTAATAAGCATTTGTGGTGAAACAAATGAGCACAAATTTTTTCTTCTTAAGTCAGAAATATCAAGCCCAACTGAACATAATCAGATAGCTTCATAGTAAATGGGATTTTAAAGCCATTTGAGACTATAGTTTCATGAGATTCAGTTCTAAAGTCTCCTACTTTTATTGGCAGTATATGTGAAAACTATGTCAGTTCACAACAAACACAAGTTTCATCAAGTTCTTCTACAACTCACATAAGATAAAAGAGGCCAGAGACCCTTGCCTAATAAACTGGAATTCACAGTGAGAGCTACTTCTGCCTTGGAGAACTGGTGCTCAGGAAAGCTCTAAGAATTATGTTTGGAAGGGCCTTTATTAGACATACACAAGAAATAACCTGGATATCTGACAACCCCTCAGGATGTTTCCAGATTTAGAGTCCATTATGCCAAGATCTTCTAAGGCAAACAGTTTAATTGACCAGTTCACCATCATATTTCCTCTGTGCTTAACTTTGATATCTTTTCTTCCTATCTATTTTTGCAAGACTCTTCTACAGTTACATTTTATGGAGTGTAGCATGTTAACCTTNCAGCCTTTATATAATAATTTATCCTTCCTGGCAGGAAGGAATTCTACAAGTGCCACCACTTATTACAATTGTCACAGTTCATAGAGCTTATAGTCAGAGGGAGCTTCTGGGTCAGTTGGTACAAGACTCAACCTATGTATTAGATTTCCTCACGTAACATCTACCATCTCTTTGANCTCACATAAGATAAAAGAGGCCAGAGACCCTTGCCTAATAAACTGGAATTCACAGTGAGAGCTACTTCTGCCTTGGAGAACTGGTGCTCAGGAAAGCTCTAAGAATTATGTTTGGAAGGGCCTTTATTAGACATACACAAGAAATAACCTGGATATCTGACAACCCCTCAGGATGTTTCCAGATTTAGAGTCCATTATGCCAAGATCTTCTAAGGCAAACAGTTTAATTGACCAGTTCACCATCATATTTCCTCTGTGCTTAACTTTGATATCTTTTCTTCCTATCTATTTTTGCAAGACTCTTCTACAGTTACATTTTATGGAGTGTAGCATGTTAACCTTCCTTCATGTTTACATCCTTTCTAGTTTGTTGGCATCCTTTAGTGGAAGAAAATTTGACTTGAGTTAATATTGTATAAGAAATTCCTTGGTTTACAGAGCTTTAATACTGAAGTGCTTTCACTGAAAGTTTTAAATCTCCTGCAGACTGCCAAGGAAATATCCATACTTCATGAACTTGCTTCCTCTGATCTGTTGTCTGACTTATCTTGTGTCACTTCAAGGTAGGAGGAGTAATTTTGTCAAGCTTTTGACTGATCTAACAATTGGTATACGGAACATTGTGAGTTCTTTGTTCCTTTCTTTTTCTTCCTTCCTTCCTTCCTTCCTTCCTTCCTTCCTTCCTTCCTTCCTTCCTTCCTAGCACAGTTTCCAAAATACTTTTAAGCAAATTTTCAAAATGCCTATGCAACATAAAAGANCCTTCCTTCCTTCCTTCCTTCCTTCCTTCCTTCTTTCCTTCCTTCCTTCCTTCCTGCCTTCCTTCCTGCCTTCCTGCCTTCCTTCTTGCCTTCCTTAGATTTCCTCGGTAGTCCACCTTTGAAGGACAAACCAGCAGCCAGACAGGCACTTTTCCCCTAATTGCTTACCTGAGGGGTTTCAATTACATATCAGTGGACTGGAATCCAATTAGGAGACCAAACTGTGGGGAAGATATTTTAACCTGTTTAAAAGAGAGAAAAAGTATAGCTAGTGTTATGCTCCTGCAGCCCTCTGAGGAATAGCTGAGACCTCTCCAAAGGAAGGACCTGTTACTGTTTCAACAAACCTAAAACTGTCTAAACTGGGAGGTATAGTTTCCTAACTTTGTTTTGAGAAATGGCTGATCTGATTTTGCTGACACTGAAAAAAGGTCAGCCTGAGGCAGACAGCCAACATGCACAATTTTAACCTGAACAGCTGAAGTCTGACCAAGATATGTAAACCAGGATATTTTAATCAAAAGCATTATACAGCCTTCATTATATCAGATTATGCTCCCCATGAATAAGAATTAATACATTGGTCAGTGTTATCAATAACTCAAAAGCAGAATCCTTCAGTAAGTAAAATATTTTAAATATGATTTAAAAGTAGATTACAACCCTTTAGAAATGCTGCTGTGAGAAGTTAATAGGAAAATGATACATTAATGTAAGGAAAAACAAATAACTCTTGCTGAATTCTTAACATTTCTGTCATAAAAAGAGATATTTTAATTAATGTACTTTATTAAATGAATTTAAATGCAGCTGGGTTAGTATATTGAGACAGCACTAGGAAAATGTGCACTGCATAAGCACAAAGTTTTAAGGATTGAGGTTAGATTATCTTTCTGCCAACATAATATACTAGTGATCAAAGCTGACATTGACAGCTATGGGAAGGAGATAACATACTTAGACATCTTACAGCGAAAGATGTGAGCAAAAGGCTCCTCTGTCTCCCCTGCCTGCCAGTTTCAGCTGAAGGGCATTTAAAGTCTTTTCCCCTGTTGTAGCACTTGCTGGTGGAAAGGAATTCCAAACACGGGCTCCGTGGTCTTTCTCCCCCTCCCCTTCCCAAACTGTAAAGGAATGCTTCATTCAGACTTCTCATTCATTGTACATCTGCTTGAAAATCAGCCAAAGTACTAATCTACTATCAGGTGTAAATCCCACAGGATTTCTTGGGTTAGGCTAATAGGCTAGGCATATATTGAATTTAAAAGCAGGAAATTAGGCTGGAGAAAATCGAGCACATAAATACAGATTAGTCTCCCTGCAATACCTTTCCCCAATATCAGAGTAGAAAGTGATAATAGTGCTTTGGCCAAACAGCTACAAGTAAAGTTGCCACTCAGCTTCCTCAGAAAAAGTTGTATGACAAGTTATGTATCTTATATGTTTATTCTGCTTACACATATCTGTTTCACAGATTTAAAAATATTTTCAGAGCTATATAGTTTTTAAATTAAAGCAAAATTTGAAATACTGAGGTAATCCTTTCCTTCTTGGTGAAAGTAAATGGAAACACATTTTGTCCTACTGGGAAAACCACCTAAATATCATATATTCAAGAGTTCAATTTGTGGACTTTATTATGTATAAGTCTTATTTAATATTTAACCATGAAAAGTGGAGAGTAAAAATATATGTTTGTCTATATACACATCTGTAAAGGAGTGTACATTAGTGTTCAAATAAATAAATAGCATACTCTGGGTTTTATTTTTAATGCACACATGGGAACCTTAAGTGAGAAGTGAAGTTTGACAGGACAAGATTAATAAAGTACTAAAGAGTGTAAAGAGTTGGTTGCTGATGGAAACGGAGTTAAAGGCATATTTCCTGTAGAGAGGGGAATGAGGTGTGGAATAATTACAAAAAGGTAAGTACCATATATAGTAGTGGAAATGAAGTCTATGACTTAAGCAGTACTCAGAAAAAGTACAAGTCCAGAGGAGGTGGGAAGCCAAAGCACAAATTGACTCTAATTCAGAGCAGGGTTTCAGACCAAGTCTCTGCTTACCTGGACAAATTCCATCTTTGGATTTCTGCATGACGTCAGAGAGAAATCCTTTAACCTTTGCTGTCAAGTGATTCCCATTTAAGGACCATGAAGAGAGACTGCAAGAGAAAGAGGGATAGGAAGTCTTCAGCTTAATTTTTGTTATGGTGATTTAGGAATGGAAACCACTATGGCCAAAGGTCCTGATCAAGATTATAGTGATATTTTCCAGAATGCAACTCTGAGAGTACATACAAGAAGTATCCACAGAATAGACTAGTGTGCTCTTCAGAGATAATGCTCTAAATCATGTATCAGTTGGAAGATATCAAACACCACTTGTATATCATAACTCCATGCATTCAAAGAACTGTCTTGCAGCTGAAGCTGCAATTAATTCAGATCACATTTGTGAACAGGAAAGCAGAGAAGTATTTTTCAAGAGATGCCAAACAAATAAAAATAAAAATATAGTGTGGCTTTTTGTTCCAAAGAAAAATAAAATAAAAAAAAAAATAAAAAAAACCAAACCAAAAGCCACCACACTACCTGCATTTTGAAGCAGACTGAATGCCACTGCCTTTCTGTCACAGATTTAGTTAGGCCTGTGGAGAGCATCAGAGCTGTCATGTGAAACCTTCAGAAAAGTCCCTGGCTTGACAAAGAACTAGTCAGATGATTTTTTTTCTTTAGAGAGTGGCATCCAAAAGAGGATTTAACAATGTTAAACAGTAGGGAACAATTCAAGTGAAGCTAACAAGTACAGATACCTGCAAAGAACGCAGTTACCAAATGTAACATTTGCCATTGGAATCTAAGTAGTTGCTTTTTAATGATTGCTTGTTTGCATGTACTATTTTCTCTTGGTACAGAGGTAGATCTCAGATGCTGTACACACAGTTCCCCTGCAGATACAGAGATGGAGAGCCTAGAAAAGCGGTCTGATGCCACCCTTCCTTACTTACAGAGGCAGTGTCGTCTGTATATGACTGCAGAAGTTCCCCATCACAGTGGACCTCTTGTTTCCTTATGGGTTTCACTGTGCGGTCTGAAGTAGGGGGCTGACAGGAGCTCTGGAGATACATTGAGACTGGGATTTACTTCTAGGTGTACATGTAGGGAAGAAAAACTATTCCTGACAAAGATGTTCACCCCTATGGGCTTCTTCTTTAAATTAAGAAGACCAGGGCATTTGGCACCATTAGAGAAGGAACACAGTGTGCATAGCTGCAGTCAGGTTTGTTTTGCCCCACAAGAGTCTCTGTGCCAGCCCATATGTGACATATAACCAGAATGCAGGGAACCTGCAAAGCTCAACTTGTGGGCCTCTTCAATTCAAGGCTGACTACTCCTTTGGATTCCTCTGCCTTCAAAGGCAGCATTATCAGAAAGGCATTCACAAGAACTTTTCTCACATCAGTGGCAGAGACACTAAGAAACAG
Organism: Nycticryphes semicollaris; assembly: GCA_013400055.1. Taxonomy (NCBI): domain Eukaryota; kingdom Metazoa; phylum Chordata; class Aves; order Charadriiformes; family Rostratulidae; genus Nycticryphes; species Nycticryphes semicollaris. The sequence goes on along the minus strand of VXBJ01002602.1, from coordinate 95,756 downwards.
AAGTCCTGGGGAGGCTGGTTTGTGTGCTCAGCTGCATGCTAATATAGTTTGGCTATGCTCTGCATTTCACTGGGCATTTTGCTGCCACTGACATAGGGTGGAAAAGGAGGAAAACCGCTGAAGAAGGGTAATAAGTAACTTTCCTGTACAAACTTCTGCAAGTCTTGTGTCATGGGAAGTCTGTATATTTTACAGTGAGAAGATATGTCATACTCCCTCTAAGAACACACTTAAGTTATGTTCTTTCAAAATGTGTGCCTTTGCATTTTGCACCATCAACTTTTCAGCTTTGTCTAGATAAAGAAACTGATACTACATACTGAAGTTGGCTGTATTGTCAAAATATAGGTCTTGTAGACTGGAATGATGAGGAGTAAATGAAACCTTTATATCCCAGCTAAAGTTACAATAGAGATTTAAATTTCCAAGAGAAAATTTTTATTTTCATAGCTCTTTTCAGGGTTCATATGAGCAAGCAAGTTATAGTCAAGGATGTTTTTCTCAGACATTCCTTGAAGATGACCAAAGGTCAGCTCCTTAGGATGTCAGAAGTGTATCTTTGAGTCTGACTGGTGTTATTGTCATCTGTGTGGGCATCTTACCAGTTGCTCTTGAACAGAACAAATAATCTAAGCTCTTCCCTGTTTAAGGGGTTTTTTTGTTTTTTTGTTTTTTTAAATATTTAGTTTCAAAGGATCAAAGAATTCCAATGTTCATCTCGTTCGGTTCTGATTCCCACTGAGTGTTCCCTTCTCTCATGCTGTTTCCTTTATGATTCCTGGGCTCCCAAGCTTACTGTAAGACAACGTTCTTAATTTTCCCCCTTTGGGGGGAAAAAATAATAGACCCCTTTGGTCTATTATTTTCTTGGCTAGTTCAGCATATGCCTTCTGACCTCTGCCTGTCCTTAATGGCTGGGTATGACTTACCACATCTTCATCAAAAGCACCAGTCCAGTCACTGCCAATAGTCTTAGCAATGAACGGAAGAGCAATTGGGAGCTTTTGAAGAATTTGCTTCCGAGTCTTATGAAGACCTGAAACCATAACAAAATTTATCTCCACTCCATAGTACCAATGCAATGCCTAAGGTTATCCCCATACCTTTAATTTATAAAGTTATCCAAGAAATCACACCTATATTAATATAAATTTTTTACATTCATATTAAACCATCACCCTCTACTTTAAAGAGCAGACTACTGCAAAGAGACGTATTTCATATAACCCATATAAAAAGCAGAGGTTAAGACATCAAATGAGTTATGTTTTCAGAGTAGTTCAGCAGCATCTGGGAAGGTTTTCCTCAGGTTTCATAAATCATGCAGTAACCACTTACACTCCTGATGTGTTGCCTTTATGCAACAAAGAAACAGGATGTTCTAAGAAGGGTTCCAGCATTCTTGTACTTCTGCAACTACTTTGACCTCTGCAGAATTTTATCTTCTTACCAATATTGAAGCTAGCAATGTTAAGACCTTTTAGAAATAATAGTTTAGCAATTGCTTTATAGAAGTGAAGTTCAATGTCAATATTCTCTAGTAGCTGAAAATAAACTATTTTAAAAAATTTCAGGAACTTTCAATACAAGTGGACTTAGACATTTTTTAGTCTGCAGAAATGTGTGGAACATTGAGATTTGCAATACCAGTCTTCCGTATAGGTTGAATAATTTCTGGTTGGTTTTGCTGAAGGTGGTTTGGGTTAATTTTACAGCAGTCACTTTATTTGTGTCAGCTTTTTTCCACTTGTTTCACACTGAGTAGTGATATGTATTTAAATAGTTTTAAGTTCTACTATTTTCTGTGACTTTTTGTAGAACTTTCATGTGAGTTCTTATGAATTTACAAAAGCTTAGTTAACACTTACTTAGCTCATCTATGCTATGAAGGAAGACAACTCAAACATTTTCACCTATTTGTATTCTAAAGTTTCTGTTCTTTGAATATCAAAGCTATTAGAAGCATTTTATATTGAAAAATCATTATTTCACAAGATAATTTTTACAGATATTTTTAATTGTATGCATAAGAGATAAAATATTTTACTTTTCTTCAGTCTCAGAACTCAGAATATTAGTAGAAATGCAGCTCCTCAATTTACATGCACCCAATCTGCATGTACAAAACTGAGTTTATGCAGGCACAAAGTGAGAATGCTATCAGCTTGTGCCACTGACATAAAACTGCAGCATTAATTGTGGGAACTATTTTGAAATTTTATCTCCATCATACTGCATGCAAACGAGTGCCATGAAACTGAGTGATTTATTACAGCTTCAAGGGTAGCGTATGCTGCAACGGGCTTTGCTTGGATGAGAGGTGATCAGAGATGAATGCATAGCCTATGAAAAGTATTCTTTGGTGAACGACAGAATAGGCCACTAGGTGACACTACTACATCACAGATGAGCAAGTTGATTATTATTTATCCAGCAGGTAAAAAATAAGCCTTTTCCCATAGCTGATAGCATTTATCAGATGGGTTTTTTTAAGCATAACTTTTTATATATTTTTTTTTTTAAATTCAAACCATGTAATCCATGTTGGTAATTTTCAGATTAAAAAAAAAAGACAAACTGGCACTTTATCTGACCTTATTTTGTTGCTCAGATACTACCTGTATTGAATACTATTAAGATTAATGGGCAGATGGAATAGCAAAGTTTCAGCTCGGTGTTATCAACTCAGTCTCTTATTACAAGTTTTTAATTTTGTCTGCTTGAAGCAGCAATTTGCAGTGTTCTTTACAGAGGTATTACAGACAAACTAAAATTTAAAGAAAGTAGTAAAATTTTCAGTGTAATATAAAACATGTACATTTTTCTTTCTATTACCTTTTTCATACTATTACCACTATTGCTCATGAAAATTTCAAGGCAATAAATCAGAGTTCCTGATACATATTTTTCTATTTTTTTAAAAAAATACTATTTCACTAATGGATATAACACTAAGTATGAATCAGTCCTCTCTTTAATACAGATTTTAAGCAATCTTCGGCCCTATATGTGTATATATAAAACCATTATCTACCTAAACCAAAAAAACTGAAAAACTGAACACATCATGCTAATGAAAGCCAAAGATGTTTAGTACTATTTTTCTTTTATGTGAAAATGTGCTTTGAAAAAGAGTGAGTCAAATACTGTCAGAAGAAGTGATAACTGAGCTCAGGTTCATGTGAAAGGCCCCCCAGAATAGATACAATTATAAATGATAAAATAACCTTGACAGTGGTTTAGTCCAATTTGCACCACAGCAGTTATTATTGTTAGCAGGGTTTTTTTTTTCTCTCTCTTTTTTATTTTTTTTTTTAACCCTTTTGATTTCCTCATTTGGCTTTTCCCAGAAGAATTTGAGGCTAACAATTTTTGATGGATGATAGCAACTCCAGTTTCTAACAGCCACATTCTTCATGTAGGAACAACATGCTTTGTTTAAGGAGGTTGAAGTGCAAATGAAGAAGTGCTATTCCCAGGCAATGTTAAGCCTGCAACTATAAACTGTAATATTGAACTGTCCTCAGTACAGTGTAGACCGAAATCCTATGTTGTTTTTAAACTGCAAGTTTGCATCCATTAGCTACATGGTTCATAATTAGTGTTTGGGCCAAACAAAGAGTCAATATGATGTCATGTCTAGACAACATGTAAATTAATATAAAAGCAATTGAGTTACAAATTCTATACTAATACAAATTAATCTGAATTAAGTTTAATCCACAGTTATTAACTGATTAAATGTGGCTGTTGGTAGCTACAGGGTGCTGACTTCCATCTGTGATTATTAGGGGCACAGCTTAATCACTGATTCTACACTGAGAAATATTTAAAGCAAATGTCATATACAGTGACTCTTCACGCTTGCTCACTGAATGGAACATCTAAGAATGGAAATCATAAATCTACATTTTTAAAATATGTAGAAAGTCTATCTTGATTTTCATAATTAGCTTCTGGTTAGACACAGCTTAGTTCTTGTTCTGCTGACTCTCTCTGGCTTCATATTTTCTTCTCTGAGAAGGGCACATCTCCGTAGGTGAAATTATAGGCTGTTGTGAAAAGTAATGCAGATTTCTAATATTTCCATTATTGTTTTTCAAAATCTGTGAAACCTGCTGACCAAAACAAGCAGGTATGTGTTCCATTGCTGCCAAAGCTGTTTACATTTCAGAGATGGATATTCAGTAACGTAAACAACACAGTGACAGAAGTGTCCACTAAAATTGCAAAAATATTGATGGGAGCTGACAGAGCAAGGAACAGAGTAAATTCTGTGTAGATTTATGTACTAATTTATTAGGGAAAAAATAAGTTTTCCTTTTAGGCCATACATATTGCATATGAATTATTTCATATTCTTTGTAGATTTTCAGTACTGGTAACAGGTAAAATTAATGTTTAAAAATCTATAATAGAGATGGAAATTACCTCACTACAGAAAGCTGAAATGTCTATGATTTATCAACAAAGCAAAACTATGAACAGTTACTGGCTGATATTTTCTGAGTTGTTTTGTTTTGGTTTGGTTTGGTTTTTTTTACTAAAAAAGAGCTAAAAAGGTTAGGGAAAGTATTTTATCTCTCCTTTCTTTGTGACTGAACAACTACTTCATTAGAAAATTGTCTCAAAGCTTTGGAATCTATTATGAATCTATCATATAGTGTATATATAGCTGATAATTATAAACTATGTGATATCAAAACCAGGGTCATTCTCTTCTATAGACTCTTTTATAGACATACTACTCATTGCCATAATAACTGAAGCTGTCATGACAGTGGTCTGTGCCTAGCATGAAGCCCTAAACAATTCTGACAAGCTGCAGCTCATTAAGGGACAGTCATTTTGTTGAAATGTCTATCAGCTCTCAGGGATGTACCAAGATGAATAGAGCCAAAACAATAGCTCCATTTGTTAGAGCAGTAGCTTCTCTAATACATGATGAGACAATCAAGCCAAGCCGCCTTCAGCACAAAGACATAATTAATCAAATGGACAAATGGTTCAAAAATTGCTCTAGTATATTCTGTAGTGGACAGGGGTTTCCATGGAAACATTGGCGTTTGCATCACAGTTAATGACCATTGTGTACAATGAAGTTCCAAAAAAAGATAGTAATGGATCAAAAAAAAAAAAAAATCCAAATAAATAAATAAATAAATAGCAAGTGACAGGTAAAAAGAAGAGTGCGAGACTGTAACTTTGCCGTGACAGAGACATTAATGACTGTATTTTCATATATTTGTAGAATGCAAAGCTCAAGTAGGACAACATGGTCATACTGTTTAAACTCCTGCATACAACAGACCAAGAAACTTCAGTCAGTAAGGCTCTCATCAAACTTATAACTTAATTTCGTGTTAGGCTAGAGGATTTAGAAAGACATGTAGCTTTAAAGTATTGTAGTTGAAGAGTCTGTTATGTTCCTCTTTAAATTATTCCAATAGTTAATTGTGCTAACTGTGAAGAATTTGCACCTTTGTATTTTCCTTCTGTCTGTTGAACATTGCCTGGCAAACAGTGCCTCTTCTTATGCTTTTCTGACAGATCTACCATATAAAATCTGTTTCTCCTTCACTTATTTCTTTTACAATTGACTCAATCTTAGCTCTTTCAGTACAAGATGTATTTTCCAAGCCATCACAGCATTTTGTTAGCTCCTTGAACTTCTGCTAATTTGCAGGAGCTGTCACTTGAGGAGCTTGTTCTTTCAATCTGACTAATGCTGCCTACATAGAGTTAATATTAATTCCTGTATAATTCCTTTCCTTTCCTTTCCTTTCC
>VXBJ01002602.1:72015-89809 GCA_013400055.1 Nycticryphes semicollaris | reverse complement strand
CCTTCCCTTCCCTTCCCTTCCCTTCCCTTCCCTTCCCCATAGGTAGTGCAGAGGGTCATCTAATAACAAGGTCTGGTGATTTATGTGCGTGCCCCAGTTTGCTGATGGGAGGCTTTGACTCTGTGCATGGAGACACATTTGGAAACTTCTGTGACAATATTGGAAGAGTGCTTTTAAATGATGGATTTGTAGTGGTAATCTTCTTCAGGGTTTTTAAAGAAAGCAGTCAAACAGTGCTCTACTCACAAAAAAAGTGAGTTTTACTATGTCCCTCAATGCTGAGTTGCTACAGCATCCTCTCCTGAGGATATCTTTGGCATTTTTTTACAGCAAAATCAGAATCTGTGAGATGTTCCTTGCATGTAATTCACATGAGCTCTCTGTCACTGCAGGCTGCTGTGTAAGTTCAGATAACTGAAGAACTGCAGGTTTGTTATCCACTTGATACTGACATGACCAGCAGCAACATCTGCTAGGCAGTGGTGCAACCACCACTGTTCCAGAAAAACAAACAGTAGAACTGTGTAGATTGTGAGTGCATCTTGTGCTTATCAATAGTTCAGTGGCATAAGGTATAGTAGATGTAAACTTTAATGACAGAAGATCAATATATTTTTACAGGAAAAAAAAAAAAAAGACATATTTTTATAGGAAAGCATATATTTCTTGTTGGAAATAGATGTGCAGTTTGAGTTCCTGCTGATAGAAAGGGATCATTACCAACAGACAAACTAGTCTTGGTAAGATACATCATGGCTCTTCAGACTAGGTCTTGGATTAACTGTTTATGTTTAGCGAATAAAGACAACTCCTAGAACTTGCAAGTACTCCTTATTGCAGCAACAAACATGCTGCAGCATGAAGAAAACACACTTTACAAGGATTCCATTTTCATTCTATGCCTTTCATATCCATGTACAGCTCAGTATGTCATTGACAGTGTTTTTTTTTTTTTCTCACCTGGTACTTGCTACAGTTATATAAATATATATAAATATACATTTAACTAAGCAATCTACAATCTTTCCAAATGCATTCTTTACAGTACTTAATACACTTCAGTGATTTAATCTTATCAGTAGAGTGCCACAGTGAAAATTACAAGAGGAACATCCTTTTGTGCTGACAAAAATCTAGATTATGCATATCAAGATTTTCTGTCACATAAATAAAACTTAACAATTTTTCTCTCTCATCATGCTTTATAAAAGTGCCTGTAATACCTGATTCCACTTGCTTTTTGTAATAACTAAAAGAACCAAACTAAACAAACAAACCAAAAAACCCAAACTCCAACCTGTTCACGTTCTTTCTTTGCAGAAAGTCACTGAAAGTAGATTTTCTGGAGCTCTATATGTCACTGTATTTTTACAATAACGCTCTAAAAGGTTTTTATTTAACTCTATATTCTTTCCTGGCACTTTGTCTGTTTTTTTCTTTTGCTTTCATTTGTTAAAAACAGCATATTTTTTAACTACTACAGCAAACTCTGCCTATACATCTGGCTTATACCTACTTTTCACACTGTGAGCCCAGAAATCTGTATTTAATATACTTTATCATGTCCCATGTCAGCTATTATAATTTCAACATTCATGATGTTTATACTTCATGAACTTTGTGTCTGACTTGGCCACTCTTATGTTTTAGGACATATGAATCATCCTCATCCATTATCCCTTTGACTGGATTTCTATTAATTTCAGAAGCTAATTTAAAATTTCTCTCCTGGTTCAAAACAATGAATTTACTTCACCCTTCTGTAATTTCCTCACTCTTTTTTTTTTTTCTCTCTTCATTCTTCATCTTGCTTTTCTGTTTTGCATTTTCCCTGTCACTCTCCACAGCTAATTGTCACCTTTCACATGTACCACACCATTCAGAATAATCTTTTTCATTATTCTTTTCAAGAAGACGTTTTCTGGCAACAATTTGCTGTTCACTTTTGCTGGCCACTTTTTTCTCAGAAATGCAGAAGTCAAAACTGTCAATGGCATCCTACTAATGTAGTGTAACTCATTAGTTACTCTCAATGTAAAGTCACTGTTAATGACTGACTGTACTGACGACTCAGAAACACATTCATGATTGTGTTACTCCTGGGCATCTGTAAGGATTAATACATCTCATGAATGTGATATTGAAAAATGGTAGCTTCATTGCAGGACAAAAAAAGTAATGGGGAAAAGAAACTGGGAGTAAGGAATGGAGAAGGCTGAGAGAGAATATCACATAAAGCATATTTTTAGCATACAATAGAGATGAGACAATTTCAAAAGCTCGTATTTGCTTTGTTTGAATGACATTTTTATATTGCTACCTCAGAATAACAGATTGCTGTACAACCCTAGGATATTAATGTTACTGCTGTCCTCTCACTATTTCACTGAAACTTGAAGTTCAAAACCAAAATTTTACTGTGATGTGTTCTCAATAATGACTATTAAAGCATTTTCAGGAAAAAAAAAATCCTAAAATTTTGGTCATTGCAAAACATGCAATAAATTTTCTCTGATAATAACACATAGGAAACAAAAAATTATATTCTCTATTTCACATAATTTTCTACTTCTTCTGCCTGTACATATGAACAAACACACCTCTACATGTGTTCGTACCACTCAGAGAATAGGAAATTTAGAGAATTGGGAATATTGCTCCATTAATAAGGAAATGTCAGCATCTCAATATTTTTCAGAAATTTATGGACTAGAAAAAGCAATATCAACTGCACTTACACTTTCATATTTTCCACTGTAGCTCTAAAAACATAAGCATATCATTGCACTATACTTCAGCATAGACAAGGCCAAAATATATAAACAGTTAATGAACTTTGTTTTGCCTGTTGGTGCTGATGACATTAGAATTTCTTGACAGATGTTAATTCTGTATTTGATCGTATTGGAATGGGCACTGTGTACTGTGCAATAAAAGACAGAATAAAGGAACTTACATAATTTGGTTGTTAGGACTAAAGCAAATGGAAGTGCTTTCATCCTTATCTGTTTTTGTCTAGGTAAACTGATAAGCTTTCTAAGGGTTCAGAAGTATAATACATTTGATAATGGACATTCTTTATTTTAATAGTTGATATTTTTTTTAAGTTTGGTATATGTCAAATTAATATTTGTTAAAAATCAGCAAATTTTTATGTTGCAAAAACTTTTTATAAATGTGAATATGTGCTTGATTTTCATGACCAGTGTATAGAAAAGCTGCTTTAGAGTTATTGTAATACATGGACTAGTTGACACACTTCACTGGGAAATAAAAAAATTGAATGAGTAACTAATAAGCTCAAAGGATCCATGGGATTTTGGATGGTATCCTGGTGACTAGTGTCTTCCCCTTTTAAAGGTAAAAAGTAAAGGAAAATAAAAAGAAAAATGCAAGAAAAAATATTAATAGCTCAACACTTGGGACCGTATGGCTTCTGTTATACATCTAGATAAAAGATCCTCACATCTGAAGCAAAGGAAGTCAGTTATTCAGCAGTAAAAATGTTAAAGGGTGGCTGGAAAAGCCAGAATAACTAAAGCAACATTACTCAGGTTATGGCCAGTTGGTCAATCACAGGTCAGCAAGTATCAAGAGGTGTCCAGGGAGTTACTAATAAGTGGCAAAATGCCATAAGACATCATGGGAATCAGTCATCTTCCTTCGTTTTTCAAGGCTGCCAAACACTGGTCAGAAAGAACAACATGAGAATAAACAAAATCCAATAGACGTTTCAAAGTATGATGAGATTTCTGCCTAGTAATAGGTAAACACTGACATTATGGATTGCTCTCAGCTTTTCTCCAACTGAATTTAGATAAGGCCATATTTATAAATTAATGCTTGACAAATTAATACTAAACAAATGAATTAATGATAAAATGACTACATTTTTAATGAAATATCTTATATGGAGTCATGAAGTGCTACAAAGAAAATTAAATTAAAATTACTCTGAAAACAATCACAGACTGGACAGGCTACAGCCTATAAAAAGACAGCCATAGGTCAGAGATGAGCACAGTGACTCCTCTGTTTATTTATGTTTTAAAGAGAATACCTATGCAACAGTACTCAGGGCTATAAGTGAGTGGGGAAAGAGAGTATGAGTGAATTTTCTTATAAGTGAATGAACCACTTTCACTGACATTCAGGTTCAGATTCAAATCAGGTAAAAATCAACTGGAAGGACTCTCATTATCTGTCAGACTGAAACAGAGGCTGCAGTGGCAACTAAAGACCAAAGAAGATCAAGAATGCTCCCACACAATGCGTTTGTGTTCAAGGTATAAGTGCATATTCATTGCAGCTGCAAGGTCCAGTTAATTACAGCTGAATGGTAATTTCTAGCTACTCTCTGTAAAGTTTTAAAAGCTTTACATTTATATATGCCTTTTAAAAGAGAGAATATGGAAAACACTCTTCTGATGCCATAAGTAGCATAAAACTTCCCAGTGTTATTAAAATTTTAACAATTAAAAATAATAGTTTTATCTGATCGTGAGATGACATATGATTGTAGATATCGCTCCACGCATTATTGCAATTAACGAGATGCATCAATTAATTCATCCACATACTTATCAGTGATCTTTAAGAAAAACACCAATTCCTTTAAGGAACTTATTTTGTGTAAGTACCAGAGCTAGTCTCTTGACTCTTGACTGTCAGAGATAGGATTTAGAATATGAAGAACATCAAGTTTGTATGGTTTTGTTACACATTTAACACGTCTTGGAGACCATACTACAAAAAGAAGGATAACTTTGTGCATTTACTACATGATAAGGTCCATTTATTTACATACTCATAGGACATACTAAATGAGGATGTGTTAAATAGAGTTTTAGTCACTATTTAGTGCAGTGCAGTCCAGAAATTGGTCTCTAGGCACAAACTTGAAGCGCGTATGCTTTTATTAGAGCCTAAATAGAGTGATTTGTATGCTGGCATATAAAAAATACAGTCTTCATGCCTTTTGAAGAATTTTCCTTCATTTTCCTCAAAAACATTCCCTACAGTGTTATTTTAATGATCTGAGCTTGAGGGCCATATGAATAAGTGGATGTGTTTAACGCCCACCTGTAAATTGCTTACAAATATTTTTTTTTCACCTTTTAAAGTATGAGAAACTTTTAGTGTCTTAATTGTTCTGAATACTATTGGCTTTAATGTTTCATCATTTAGCTTATATTTCTGTGAAGTTATGAAATATCCACCGGTGAGTGTTTTCTGCCTGTATGAATACCAACTACTTGTAACTGACTTGTAAAGGTTGTAACTCTGAATCTCTTATTGTATTATAACCAACAAGCAGATGAATCTTTATGGGTATATAAATCAGTTCCTATATGATAGCTGTATGAAATAAACATGCTATTTGATTTTGCTAGTAAATGAATCTGTCATAACCTAATGGGTTCATGGTACAGTTCTTCTATAACTGAAGTCAGCCAGGCTTTCACCAGGACTACATAGGTAACCAATTTTTGCAACTGGACTGAGAATATTTTTGACATCCTACACAGATTCCAAATCAATTCTTCAGCAGAGTAGTTTTGAATCCTTTGCTTTGAATTCTTCTGGACCTCTCCTGTTTTCTTTCCCCCTGCATGTGAATGAGAGAGGTATGAGGATTATAACAGGCTGATACACTCTCCAGCCATCTCTCTGATCTGTACAGTGCACCCAAATACTGTGCAATTTAGATGTGGTCTAAGAACATTTTGAACCTGAATGGAGACATTCAAGTTCAGATATTAACTATGTGCTTCCAAAGCTAATTATGACTACAGGTTCCTCATTATTAATCTCAGCATGGCAGCTATCCTCCAGAAGCTAAATGCCAAAGAAAAACAATAATTGATGGGTTTTAACATCAGGCAGACAGTAATAACACATAAACAGCAATGATACAAGTTCGAAGGGCATGGAAACTAAATAATGCTGTCCCGTTGTTATTGGTAGACAAACCTGGGATTCATGCTAATCAGGAAGAGAAATAAAACACCCCTCAACCCCCGACCTGCACATGATGTAATTCTCGGTGTTTAAAAAGTGCATTTCATAAAATGAGGAATACTTGTGAGAAATGCTTGCAAGCCTGCTTGCAAGACCATGAAGAATCAGATGAAACATCTGCAATGTCAGCACTGTAATCTGGATATTTTCAGCAATGTTAAAGTAGTAACCAGTTATTTATATTAACAATTTTGACTGCAATTCTTAATAAACATTAGAAAAATAGATATTAAATATGGAGGAGCACATCACTTGACCTACAGAAAAATATAAATGTTTATGATCATTTCTTATATATTATTATCCTTTCTTGCAAATATTCCTTCATTATCATTCAAATAGGAAAGCATGAAGCCCGGTTAAGAACTGTAGTAAGATCAATACATGAAGTCATAGAAAGGCAAAGATACAGATGAAATATTTAAGCAACAGCTGTTCTTCTTTGATTAGGTCACTCTAGATTGATTAGCCTTGAGTAGCTAAACAATGACTTATATGTGACTTCTGTTGTTACTTAGAAGTTGTCTATTCTTGAGCCGTGTTTTCATATATCCCTCTGACCAGCTACATATTCTCCATGTCAGATCCTTTTCCAAAGGATCCTTTTCCAAGTCTTCTCATTCCTAGACTTATCTGCTAGGTAGAGGTCTATGATATTTATAGTACTATGATATTTATAGTAACTAATTTTTTTTCCAACTTGGTATTTCTCACTGACATCATCTATTTCTGTATTGAGCTTCTAGCATAAAGGCCATCACAGAGCATTTCAAAAGCAGCAGCAGTTAGGTACTGAAACTTTTGAAAGGCTACCTAAATGTCTTATGACAAATTTTAAAACAGTAGCAAAGTTTCTGTATTTCCCTCTCGTGGATATTTATAGCATTCTCCAGAGAAAAAGTATGTAACAACTGAAAACTTTGTCATCCTCTTAGCTTCTCACAGATGAAGAAAAGGAACTTTACATTGAAATGACAGTAGAAAAACTTTTTTTTTTTTTTTTCTGAATTAGTTACTCTTGTTTACAAATAGAACACTTCATGGTCAGACTCTAAAGAATGTATTTGGAGTATGGAAGTAGTGAGTTTCAGAACAGTTTTAGAATTCTCCAACCATACTTAAAGTTATGGATTTGTTTAACCATTTAAAGCATTAATTTTCATCATAACAATATTACAAAAATGAAGTAATTTGAAAAAAAGCACATTGATAGTCATGGAAGATGCATAAGATGTGAGTGGGGACTGAACAGTTAAAAAGTTTTGGAAAATGGAGAAGTCTGAGATAAGATTGGAAGATATGATATTTTCTGTGTGGGATTTCATTAAGTCCAGGGAAGAAAATGGGCACACAGGCTAGGATGCCTCATTGGCAAACCTGGACTCTCACATGGATGTTCACCTTAGGAATTTTGTGTGGATAATGTCACCTAAACACCAGGAAGTGAGTAGAAGCTAAGGTAGGGAGCAGAGTCTCCACTAATAGCTATCTTTTAAATGTTTAACTGCTTCCTAAGAAGTCAAATTTTCTGCAATCAAATTGTCTATATAAGCTTGATTTGATCTCTTGTTAAACTCCTGTTTGCAAATACATCTTTTAACAGCTAGGCTTCTGTGTAAGTCCCCAAACCAAATGAAAATAGTAAGCTATAAAGATAACTTTGGTAATAGTGAATTCTATGGAAGAGTCCATACACCAAAAACTAACACAAAATCGAAATAATGCAGTTTAACTAAGGTAAATAAAAACAGTAAAAACAGTAATGTAAATTCTCTTTTCTGCAGCCCATTCAGACTGAAATAAGAAATTGTGATATGTTTGTTACACTGCTTACTTTCAATTAAGAAAAAGATTGATAAACATACAGGGACAGTCTTTTGACAAAATTGTATAAATCATATAGTAAAACATTTATTTAATTAAATCATGTAAAAGATAATACATGATGTAGATTAATTGTAAAGAGTTATAATATTTAACTGCATTCATTTTTCAACCTAAATAAGCTATTTCCTTGTCATGTTAAATGTAATTACCTATATCTCTTTCTGCCTTAATAATGCTTTGAGACCGACAGCAAGGGGTTTTGGCTTCTGTAACACTGATATCAAGGAGGAGAAAAGTAGTATTTTTGCTAGAAGTTGGTTATCTAAGAGTCAGATGCTTTCAAAGAAAAAAAGGTGGCCTGCTTCAGCAGTGAATAATAGAAAAACATAGACAGTGATGAGATGAAATCATGCAGGTCTAAAATTAAGGACTACGATGGGAAAGCTCTGTAGGTATTCCAAATGATGGAACTTTGAATACAGGTGTACTGAATTTACTGAAAGAACAATAAGCCACAGTTTATCTAATATCAAAAGTCTTTTAGTTCAGGTTATATATTCTGCTTATGCACACCTGTGTAAATTGACATTGTTTGTATAAAAGTTAGAGAAATGCCTTTGTTTGCTCAAATGAATCCAATCAGCCACTAGAGAGAATAGCACATGACTTAGCAACTAAACATGTAACCTCAACTCTCCTGCCGAAGGAATACACAAACTCTTTAGATATTGGATGTATGCATGCAATTTTTCCACTATATGAAGATAGCAATGTTATAATTAGGTTATGATTGAGGAATGTTTTGTAAATATGGAAAATAACTGACTATTAATGAGTAACTTATTTTCCTTGATTATGCCAGACATGTCTAAAGTTTACACATATCAAGTCAGCTATGAAATTTTTTGGATAGCAGTAGAGCACATCAGAGCCCTGTTGTATTGCGTAGCTGAAAACTGCAGAGCAATTATGAAATTTTCCAGCGCCACCTATTGTCAGGTGGCAGAAATTAACTCCTGTTTTACTGAAAACAGATCAAAATGTGTATATTGAAGCTGCTTTTTACACAAACGGTTTTCAAGTGATTTTTGATAATCTACCTATTTCCATCTGAGGTTAAGAGTGTTGCTGTCAGTTGAGGTATGCCAGACAGAAGAGAAAATGCCCCTTTCCTGTCTGAGTTCTTCCTTATGAGTACCAAAAAACCATAGGCCACAAGGTCTATTCTGCACTGGATAGTAAAAATTAACCACAAAACAGAGCATGTCTTCCAGTCACTGAATGTACACATGCTAAAAGAAAGAGAAACTAATATAATTTATGACAGCATTTTACCCAGTATTTCAATTATATCTGTATACTGAATTCAGAGAATTGAGGTAAGAGAATGTTAAGACTGAAAATTCAGGCACTAGGCTTAGGATAATACACTATTTAAATAGCCCAATTAAGTTTTCAGCTGGATTTTTCTTGTGAGTCATTACAATTAGAATATTGTTTCTCAATCTCTTCAATGTGAGAATGAAGTCATATTTTCTTCTGAGATTTGGAAATTTGGCTGCATTCAGAGGTAGAATGAAAGCATTACATTTTAAATTCTAACAGAGTATGTGTTTTTAAATTTATACATGAAAAGTCAGAGCAAACTAAGCAAACACCTAGAAAGTAAAAATGGTAGGTTTTGACATCATGACATTTTCCCATTCTGAAAATGCTGGCAAAATTCAACCAATTTTTAAATGACTTTCAATTTTTACCAATTTTCTTATGCTACAGAATACAATTCTGTCTAATTTCTCATCAGTGTCAATACCAGAAATCTTTCACGAGTTAGTCATGATGAGAGTAACACACTGATGAAATGAATGCTACTTTGCCTCTGCCAAGCAATTATCTGCCAAGCTGGGCAGTGAGCAATCAATCAAAATGTCCATGGTTAACC
The DNA here is from genome assembly GCA_013400055.1 of Nycticryphes semicollaris. Classification (NCBI taxonomy): domain Eukaryota; kingdom Metazoa; phylum Chordata; class Aves; order Charadriiformes; family Rostratulidae; genus Nycticryphes; species Nycticryphes semicollaris. The sequence goes on along the minus strand of VXBJ01002602.1, from coordinate 80,019 downwards.
ACCCTGTGTTGCTCATTTTCTTGGCACTGAAACATTTGTGGTCTGACATCCAGCAATGTTGTAGCATAGAATAGGAATATACTAAACATTTTATTCTCAATAAACCCTCCAAGCAGCCAAGTTATTAATTTCTTATCTTGGCCAATATTTCCAGACGTTTTAGGCTCTGAAACACAACCAGGGCAACAGGATTTACTGGACTGTGGCCTCACACATCAGATCTCCAGGAGTATAAAGCTCTGGTAGACACTGGTGTACAGTGTGCCATAATGCCGTCAAACTGTAAAGGGACAGAACCCATCTGTATTTCTAGGCTAATTAGTTCTTGTTTACCTCAAACCTAGACACGGGGAAGTCTCAACAGTCAACTGTATCGGAAGCTGGAGTGAATCTAACTGGGACTGAACAGCAAAAGGATTCCGTTGTGACTGGCCCAGAGGCCCCATTGTTGGCATAGACTACCTCAGGAGAAGGTATTTCAAGGACCCAAATATGTACTGGTGGGCTTTTGGTATAGCCACTGTTGATGTGGAAGAAATTAAACAATTATCTACCTTGCCTGGTCTCTCTGAGGACCCTTCTGTTGTAGGGTTGCTGAGCATCAAGGAATAACAGCTGCCAATTGTTACCACAACTGTGTATCAGTGGCAGCATTGCATCAGTCAAGATTCCCTGATTCCCATTCATAACTGGATCAACTGGAGAGCTAAGTGATCAGCCAGCAAGACTCGCTCACATTTTCACAATCCCATACAGCCAGTGGGAAAGCCTAGTGGAGAGTCTACCTAACGGTAGATTGTCATGGCCTGAATGAAGCTACACCACCACTGAGTGTCGCCATACAGGATGTGCTGGAACTCAAGGATGAACTGGAGTCCAAGGCAGCTAAGTGGTATGCCATGACTGACAACACTTAATGTGTTCTTCTGTATCCCTCTGGCAGCAGAGTGCAGGCCACAGTTTACTTTCACTAGGAGGGCCCTCAGTACATTTGGAATTGACTGCCCCAGGGTGGAAACACAGCCCTACCATTAGACATGGGCTGATCCAGAATGAACTGGAATAGGGTGAAGCTCTAGAACACTTGCAATGCATCAATGATACCATCATGTGAGGCAATACAGTGGAAGAAATTTTTGAGAAAGGGAAGGAAATTATCCAAATCCTTCTGAGTAAGATGAAAGAACCTGCATAGGAGATCCAGTTTTAAGAAATGAAATGGCAAGATCGATGCTGTCAGACCTGAATGAATGTGATTAACACAATAACAGCAGTGTCTCCAGCAACTAGTGAAAAGGAAAGATAAGATTTCTTAGTCATGTGCCCATGTGAACTTCATGAAATTCAGCCAGGCCAAGTGCAAGGTCCTGTACTATGGCAATCCCAGGCACAAATACAGGCTGGGTGGAGAAAGGACTGAGAGAAGCCCTGAGCAGAAGGAGCTGGGATGTTGGTAGATGAGAAGCTCAATATGACCCGGCAATGTGCGCTTGCATCTCAGAAAGCCAACCACATCTTGAGCTGCATTAAAGAAGTGTGGCCAGCAGTTTGAAGGTGGTGATTCTGCCCCTCTGCTCTGCTCTGATAAGACCCCATCTGGAGTGCTGTGTCCAGCTTTGGAGTCCTCAACACAGGAAGGATGTGGACCTGTTAGAGTAAGTCCAGAGGAAGGCCACAAAGATGATCAGAGTGTTGGAGCACCTCTCCTGTAAAGGTAGGTTGAGAGGGCTGGGTTGTTTAGACTAAAGAAGAGAAGGCTCCAGGAAGACCTTATAGCAGCCTTCCAATACCTAAAGAAGGCCTAAGGATAGATGAGGAGGGACTCTTTGTCAGGGAGTGTAGCAAGAAGACAAGGGGTAATGGTTTTAAACTGAAAGAGGTTTTTAGATTAAAAATTAGGAAGCAATTCTTTACTCCTGTTCTTGTGATTTTCATTTTCATCCTTTCCTAAGTGAACTGACTTTTTTGTGTACCACTTCTGTACAGGAGTGACTGATAGCGGTTTGAGTTGATTCTCTGGGCCAGTAGCCACAGTGATCATTGTGATTGGAGTAGCTACAACACTCATGTGAGTTGGACTAGCCATGGTGCCTGTCCTAGGGACTGGAGTAGTTGCAGTGCTCATTGCAGGTTTTGGAATAGTGTTCCCATATACACAGCAGTATTTAGCCATCAGCAAGACCCTCACCACCCTCAGAGTAAAGTATTCTTCTTGCACTGTCTGCTCTCAGTTGCTAGGTACTACATCTAGTGATCTAATTATTTCAAACTCCTTTGCTTTTCCTGCTGTTCTGCGTGCTTTTACCTAAAGCATTTAACGTAATCAGTTCCCCTTGTGTTTGATGCACTAGATTTCTAATAAGTCAGCTATGATGTTATGAATCAAATAACTTGTTTTGACCAAATGTTTGCTGGATGCGGTTTGGCTAAAACAGTTTTTTGCTTTCAAACTTTGCACAATTCGAAGTTTAACTCTGTACTACTAAATTAATTTTTACTTCCTTTATCCTACAGCTGCCACGCAGTTCTAATATTTTCACGTAAGGTCAGTTGACTACCCAATACTAGATGGCTTAGTCAGTTATGTAAAAGAGTGGAGAAATTGCAAGCACAGCAGGACCATGGCTGCTGAGCAGTGAAGACAAACTACTCTCAGGTAGAGGTTAGAGCTTTAGAGGTAGAGGATAGAAATAGGTATGTATGCCCAGGAGGGATATAGGAAAGAACTGCAGAGTCATGATATTTCAACTTGTGGCAACATCCATAGATGCCTTTCACCTTGGTGAACTGCCTTGTTGAACAGCTGTTTAGTTCAGATCACTGTGGCCTTATAGTGACACAAAGACATTGACTAACATGTTGCAGGGCAAAGCTGTTGTAGACAACAAGCTTAGGATGTGGTAAAATTATTTGTCTGTCTCTCAAAGGTATATGACAGTGTTATGATCCCCTTTAAACAGAAATGGGTTCTTGCTTAAATTTACACTTGCAATGTAACACATTATTATACTATCCTAAGCGGCCTGTAGAGAACCTTTTATGTGGCTGGAAGAAATACAGCAAGTAATGAGGAAATGAGACAGGAAAGAGGTTCAAATTACTCTCACAAGAGCCAATCAGAGTCACTAGAGAAAAGTTCAGAGTTAATATTAAAAGTCATTAGTCATATGATGTTAAGAAAAAATGCTGAAACTTGAGATACACAATCCAACGAAGGTCTGAAATGGAAAAGGACGAGATGGGTGAGAAAGAAATAGCTCTAACAACTTCTAAATATAACTGTATATTTACACAATTTTTTTCCAGATCCTGTGCTATGCTTGTGTTGAGAGAGGATGCAAGGTTAAGGAGATCCTTCAGAAAAGGAGTAGATGATCTTGTATAATATGGGGTAGCTAGTTGGAAGCTATTGCTCAGGCTCAGCCACTCATTAGCTTTTACATTTTTTTGTCAGCTAGGCAAATTCTTTTTGGGTCAGCATGTGTTTTTGTTTGGGTGAAGAAACTGGACATTAAAGGAAGGCCCTGGAAATGAATACTGAGAGTTTTAGTAGACTGATGAAGGAGCCTGTTAATCTACTGAAAAATTTGTAGTCATTTAAGCTTTCCTGTGTACGGCAACCTTTATTTGCATATGTCTGATTGAACACAAAAGGCTTTTATCACTTTATAATGGTGAAATAAGATGTGTACATTTAATACTCCATAGTGAACATTACTTTACTTTCTTTACTTTTTTGTTTTAACTCAGTAAGCTGTTAGCTGAAAGCAATGCCACCTGTTAACGCTTCATCATCCTTTTCCTTCTGTGCATCCTCCAGTTTCCTGTATCTCCTATACTTGCAAAGCTATGTAAGACCCTTACTTCAGTGTACCAACCAGGTACTGTATTATGCCTACCAGGTGCAGAAGAAGTTTTACGAAGACAAAACACTATCTATGGATTCATAAGGCCTCACACTCTTGGGACAGGATTGTAACCTGATGTATAATAGACTTACATTAACTATGGATTTGATATGCAGAATAGAATGGGAATCTCTATAGGGAATGTAGGGTACTACACTACTGAACTTCAGAATAGGGGTCAGATCCACGGCATAAGGGCTGCTAAATAAACACAGTTACTTATTCTGCTGTTACAGTTCTATGTTAGAACTGCTTACACATCATATCAAGTTATTACCTTAACTAACATCAACTAAACATTCAACTTAATGAATTATGTAGGGTGATATGTATCCTGTAGTAGAGGTTAAGTGTTTTGGACAATACAGTTTAGAAGTCACAAAAAGTTCAATTAAACAATTCTGAAAGTTGAATTACCATACTAATTTCTATATTTTACCTCATTCAACATTTTTGCCAAGGATGCACTCTTCTACAAGGGCAAATTAGACTTGACTCTGTTCAATAATATAAAGTGGAAGAAGAAAAGGCTATCTTGTCATGTTTGTCTCCTGAAGAGAAGAATTTTTCTTTATGTTTATTTCTTTACTTGAAGATGGTGAGAATATGCGTGTATAGACCAGGCATAGATAATTATTCTGTTACCTGAGGAAAGAAGAAATGACTAAGCAGTTGACAAAGCGTATGATCCCTACTTCTATTGAAAAAGCTCAAAATTTTAATGTCAAAATATCAAGAATTCCTCCACACTTCCCCAAATTCTTCCTAGCTACCTTCTGTTACGCAAAATAGAGCTATCATGTCTTTCTTTTTTTAAATGTTGGAAATAGAGTTAAAAACTATTTCCCTGCTTTGATTCAACTCAAACAAGCTCTCATTCTATTTTGTTGATTAGCTGCAAAAAGCCAATATAACAGTTTGATTGTCCAATGCTTATGTCAATAGTCAGCTAGACTATTGACTGGAATGCACAAAATACTGCTCTGCCTAAGGATGGTGGGATCTTCATGTCAGTGGAAAAAATGAGTGGAGCAGAAATTGCTTTTGTTTAGCGGAGTTCTCTGTATACCCTGAAACATAATTCATGAATGTGGTTGTTCACTCAGCTCCCGCTCATTTTCCCTAATATAGCTCATGATAAGCCCCAATATATGCTGGGAGAGACACCATTAGGTCAAAGCAAGAGCACCAGGTAGGCAAGACAGATGGCCAGAAACAGCTCAAAGGCCATTATGCAGCCATTATCACCTGTAGATTGCTGTCTCCTGCAGCTATCATATTTGCATGTTAATTGTCTCGCAGTTTTATCAGAATCTGCTAACTCATAGAAGTGGTTTAGAACAAACTTCTGTTCTGGAAGGTATGAAAATATAAGCTTACCCAAAAAGCTTTTGACGCTGATTCAACAGCAGCTGGACTGATGAAGTTTTGTGCTTCCTGGTGTGATATAGGGGACACCTGTATCATGACTGAAGAGGAAGGATGAGAACTTTCATAGTCAGCTGGGGAGCTGTTCTACTTAGAGGTGCCTAAGTTATGGGTTATAAATGAAGAAACCTTATGACTTAATAAATGAACTCATGTGATAGACTAGTCTCTTCAAGGGAGATTGAGTGCTTCTTTGTTATGCTTGTTATATTTCTTAGTGAGCTTAAAAAATAAAATTTAATTTACAGAATACACTGTACTGTAAATTTAAGAGATCCAAATGCACTGTGACAAAAAAAAAAAAAAAAAAAAAACAACGGTATTAAATAGTTAGGCTATTCTCTGAATATCTCCTCCAACTTTTCCATCAGTTATTGTTCTCACTTTCTTTGGGCTCCCAGCTGCGTTTAACTGGCACAGCAAAAAGGTGAATTTCTGTCAGATGTAAACAGAAAGATTGAAGGTGAGTTGTTCTGTACCTAAACGTTCCTCATAGTTTACAGCCACAGTCTGAGGTATTTCAGCTAAGATCAGACTTATGCAGAGGAATAATTTTTAAAGCACCTGAAGGACTCTAGTCTTAGGAACTTTTTAATTTTTCGATTTAAATTTCAGGCATTTTTCTACCTTAAAACATTTTGGGAATCTCCACTCAGATAGCAGTGTTTTACTCTCCAGTCACCTACCTCAGTGCTTTCACTAAGGGGATTTCATTGGCTTGAGTTGCAGCAGAAGGATCAGCAGCAATGGCAGATTGTCTCCTGGATGTAGACTTTTTTTAACTTAGGTTAGGAGAAGCTGGGCAGCTGAGTCACTGAAATTGTCTCCTGCCTCCAGAAGCTTCAAACAGGTGGAGAGTAAAGCTGAATGAGGTGCCCACATTTAACCGGGTTGTTGGCTTACTGGGTGAAAGGAAAGAAATATAAACAGAAATAGTTATGTCTAAAAAGAAGAAAACCAACAGTCAAGATAGGCTGTCAGTACTTTAGCATGAAGAAGAAAACAGCTGCTATTGAACATGAGATCTCACTTGATTTTTTAAACCTGTGTAATCCTTAATAGGAAAGTACTACTGTACTTAAGACAGAAAAGCAAACAAACTGTACAGACTGATTGTGACAAAGGTTATCTTTCATGCAACACATTATTTTCCTCTTAACTGAAGCCCCTTGTGTCATCTAAAGGTTTTTATATTAGGTAAGTATTAAGCAATGACAGTAAGTTAAACACACACACACACAAAAAAAAGTGTTAAAAACAACGCAACTGAGAACTGGTAATTTGACAGGTTGTGTGAGCAAATTGGAAGAAAAGTTCACAATTGTTAAACAGCTGATGTTGGACAGACCAAGAACATACTTCATGGCTAGATGACTCTTTGCATTTTGCATAGGAAAAAGTAAAAATTTTCTCTTAGTCTCATTTTGAATTATCTGGACTTTCATTGGGACAGCTGAATTGCAAAAAAAGTTATTCCCTTAAGATGTTTCTGTCTCTTTTGATTTTATTTTCAATTTCTCCTGAAAGCTCAGGGTCTAAGGAATGATCCCAGATTGGATGGTCACTTCATTCAATATGACGAAGAATGGGAATCACCTAAACAGTCATATCATGGATATACTTAGGCACACATTCTATATTAACAGGATTTCTGGAATCCACAGAGTGTCTGTCTTGGCCCTGAGGAAACGTGCAACATTTGGGAGCTCAAACAAATATTAGGGATTCTTTATTGTCTTCTCCTAACCACATGCTTATGTACACTATATATAGACTGCTAAATGATTCTTTGGCAAGGCTGAGGTTCTGCAGTAAATTATTGCTTCAGCAATGAGGCAAGACTATGGAGGGAAAAAACTTCAGCAAATATTTCCTTCCTAGGGAGCTTCTCTGTAGGAGCTTCCGTGTAGAAACAGTATTAACATTTACTGCATTTTTATTCACCTTCCTGTCCTGGTTACTAACTAAGATTTTTGAAGAAACCACAGTGTCTTCAGAAGGCATGCCTCTGCAATGACGTTTCTATCATATATTTTTGTTTAAAAGGCACTGTGGATTTAATCAACAAAAAAACCCCATGCATTAAAAATTAATGTACAACAACGTAGGCATACTACCATTTCTAACCAGGTGAATGAAACGTAGATTTTTTAACATGACCATATGTATTTAAATCAACCTATCATATTGCCAAAAAAATTTAATACCTGCTGCTTGTATGTTCTTTCAAACAGCTTAGATTGTTGTTTTATTTATAAATGTTAAACAATGAGTCAATATTCCCTGAAAGCTGACTCTTGAATTTGAAAAATACATACATATCCTATTCATGTTATGGAGTCTGTGCTAGAAAACTACGATAAATTTGAAGGTGATAGGGAGGAAGCAAATACTGTAAGAAGCCAAAAAGAATTATTAATTATAGCAGAATACAATAATTTTTATTAGGCATATGAACTTAAAGCTACTCAAAGTACATGGTGTGACTTCACCTGTATTTTTGAGTGAAAAGACATGAAATGAAGTGTTTATGTACAGATTTGTTTAAGTTGGAAACACATTTGCTCAGGAAAGTTACCAAGTGTTCTGTTCTGAAATTTTTGCTAAAAATGGGATAAAATTGTTGTTTTACAGTTTTAAGTTTATGTTTGTGCCATCAAGGCTAGTA
>VXBJ01002602.1:59772-71955 GCA_013400055.1 Nycticryphes semicollaris | reverse complement strand
TATTACATCATCTATTGGAACAGTTTAGTCTAAAAGGGAGTTGTGACTTCTTCCATAAACACTTCCATATTAAGCAGAAATATCATGTTGGAAGGTTATACATCTCTGTTTCAGAAGCAATCATCCATTCTCTTAAACAACACTTCAATATTCTTATTCACATGGAATAATTTTCATTTATGTAGACATTTATTACCTATTTCATAGGATCACTTATTTTATCTGCCTGCAACTCAAATAAATTGCCAGTTTGCAAGCAGAGGGAACTCATGTTCAGTTTATTTTGCATATTGCAGTTAGTTGTGTAAAAAGATGAAAACATATAGTTGAAAAAAAGACCTCAACAAAAGTTTAAAAAATTAAACCATTATTGTTACTTAAATATCAGTTTAATAATGAATAATCTACTTTGCTAACCTATATCATTATCTGATCTCACCTAGAAAGTACATCATGTATTTGAAAGTATTTATAAGCCAAAATGGTACTTGAGAAGTGACTTACTGCTCCCTGTTTTTCTCATTGGTATTTTACACTGGAACAAGCTGCTGCTGAGATATTAGACGTACAACTAGTTAACTAATCAGTAAAATGCTGAGTTATTTTGCAAGGTCTAAAAGGCCTGCAGTACATTGAGAGTATCTGGTGCAGTACATTGTAGAATACAGCCATGTTTTACTTGAAAACCTGCCAAAATAATAACAAAACCAAACTTCCCTAAACAATAATCTCTGAATGTCATGCCTAGAGTTTCATAGCTGATTCCTAGTACAAAAAGCAAAATAATTCAACATTGTTTTTTCTCATTTCTTGATCCCAACGTTGTATGAGAGCAATGATTTAAACTATCTAGTTTATGAAAATTGTTCAAGGACAAATATATATTCTTTATAGTAATGACAAAGTTTTGACAAAATCAATACAGAGGTTAGGCTGGAGGATCATGTCTTATACCTCCAGATTTTTCCTACATTTTCAAAGTAGTGATCTAGGTCTTAAGATATGTGGCTTAGCTACCCTATTGTTACTTACCATTGCAAGATCATATAGAACATTTTGCAATATTACTTTTTACGTAGCACACACTGAAATTTCTAGACTATTAAAACTGTTTTAAGATAGTCTTTCTGAACTTTCAATTTCAAAGCATTTAAATAAACAATAGAAAACCTTCCTAGAAGTAACTGAGCTTTTAGAGACGTAGAATTGTGGCTTTATCTTTTGTATAGTGGGAAGGAAGGATAACATGGAAGTACTTCCACATCTCTGTGATTTTCTTGCTTCCCAGCAATTATGCCAATGAAGAAAATTTTAGACACCGTTCTTTGTCTTGAGTGCATTTGTCACAGTACCCATCGATATTATTTTGAAAATAGTTGTTTCTAGACTTGTTTTGATCAAGGCATGCAAGATATTCTAGAAAACAAACAGCTGTTAAGAGATGGGAAAAAGATTTTCAAGCTCTTTTTGTTAGTTTTTTTCCCCAAATCTGACATAACCTATGCTGATACTAGTACATGAAACCTTTATACTCAGAATACTCTGCGTGACATTTTATAACATATCATACTAACAATCCAAAGCAAAGGGTACAAAATGTACCCCCGCTCCTTGGGGACAGTAAACCCCAGATTTATTTCCTTGGAGTCATGTACCTTCATGCAAATTTACTAGTGATTGACACCAAGGTGTACAAGAAGATTTTAGTTTCCTAGCTGTTGATTTTTAGAAACAGTCTGTTTTTCTTGTGAGCTGAATTCAGAATTGTCTCTATTCAAAGACATGCTGCTAAAGACACTTATGAAATCCCAGATGTCCTCAGTGTTTTTCTGAAACATAATAGATGGAATGACTAGGACATTGTGCTGTTCTCAGTACTCTATTTCCCTTCCGTTTGCTGATGTCACACTGAGGTGTCAATTAAAGATGATATGTGCAAATCATTTAGGGTCATAAAGAGATAAAAGAAAAGGTTACAAAACACGAGGTCATAGCTTGACAATTAAAGAGGCAATAAATGAAGATGATTTATGGAGGGAAATTAGAGCAGATAGAAATGGAAAGCCCTGATTAATTCATTCATTTAAACATTTTCTGCTTAGATATGACAGAGCAGCCCCTCTATAGAGTTAAACAGTACAATTTTATGCACATTACCTGACTTGTATGACAAATTGTTTAGCTGAAAACAGTGGAGCTCATTCTGAGTTTGAAAGGTGCATTAACAATGGATAACTGTTAAAGATTCACTCCTGAATATGCTGAGGTCTTACATAAGGAAAAAGGCAGAGATAACATAATGCCTACACTAGAAAATATAGTGTCAAAGAGATCAGTTACCAAGAAGCCATTTGCCCCCTCTGCTCTCATAAATGTGGGAGAAGCTGAGAAATACCACCCAAGGATCAGAAACTGGAGAAGATAAGTGACACCAAGAAAAGGAGACAAATTCCTTTCTTCAACATTCCAAGAGAACTTGGCTAAATAAGAGAGAATCTCATTTGATCCCTGTTCACTTTCAATCAGGTAGACTGACAGATACGGTCTATTCCTCACACCCAGAAATCCTTATCGTAAACAAAGATGTGTTCACAAAAAAGAAATATAGCTGGGTTTGACTTGTCAGAGCCTTCTAACAGATAGAATCATAGAATCATAGAAGAGCGAGCAGGGACAGCTTCAACTAGATCAAGTTGCTCAAAGTCCTGTCCAACCTTGAATATTTCCAGGCTTGGGCCATCTACCACTTCTCTAGGCAATCTGTTCCACTGTTTTTCCAATGTTATTGCAGATTTTTTTTTCCTTATACCTAGCCTGAATCTACTGTATTTTAGTTTAAAACCATTACCCCATCACCTGTCGCTAGAGGCTCTATTAGTCTGTCCCCATCTCTCTCATAGCTCTCTTTATGTACTTAAAGGCTGAAATAAGGGCTCCCTAGACCCTTCTCTTCTCCAGGTTGATTAGCACCAACTCGCTTAGGCCTTCCTTATAGGAGAGGTGTCCCATTCCTCTGATCTTTTTTGTGACCCTCCTCTGAACTCGTTCCAACAGGTCCGTGTCCTTCTTATGTTGGGAGGCTCCAACTAGACACAGTGCTCCAGCTGGGAGGAGTATAGAGCAGAGAAGAAGGGTAGAAACACCTCCTTCGAGCTGCTGATCGCACTTCTTTTGCTACAGTTGAGGATGCAGTTGGCTTGCTGGGCTACAAGCATACATTGCCCGGTCATATCATCAACAAACAACCCCAAGCCCTTCTTCTCAGGACTTCTCTCAATCTCTTCATTCCTCAGCCTGTATTGATACTATGGGTTCATGAGGTCAAATTAACTGGTTAGGTTAGATGGCCTAACAACTTCACACTCCTCTGTAAGCCCTGTGAGAAGAGTTTTGACATCCACCTTCCAAAGGTGGAATAGAACTAGTGAGAATTTCCCACAGTTTTTGTCCCAGTCCCATTTGAGCATCAGCTGACCAGAGATGGATAAGAGTCATGAAAGTTGTTCCCTACAACTTATTTGTGGCCTTGGATTCTACCAGGGCTTTTCTGAATTCTTTACTTCCTCCCTGTGGACTCGGCCTCCTTCCCACTGACAGGCTGCTATTCCCACCTAGAGATGAAAATCAGATTTGTCTTTAGTAAACGACCCATTAAACAGATCAAGGCACAATTTGGAGCCAGAAGAAATGTTTTTAGTTAGACTGGGTGAGGTAACTGATAAAAACAAAGCCCCCACGTTTTTGTTGAGGGTGTAGAACCTCTTCTTAATACCCAAACAACTGATTCAGAGTTAGCTATTTCACCTCTGAATAAACTTTGGTTCAATGACATCTTTAGGCCATGTTGACTGCAACAATATCATTAATAGAAAGCAAAGAAACACTTCTCGGTAGAAAAGTCACTGTGACTGAAAGTAACCTGTACTGGAAACTTATAACAATATCAATTATCACAGATATGATACAATTTCTCTGCTGTCTTACAGCTTAGGGAATATGATTGGTCAAAGAAACGTAAGTTAATGGACTGGGATGACTATTTTTTCCCCTTCCTCTCAAGTATGCTTTCTGGCATATAACCTTAATATGTTATTTAACTTAAGTTATGTAAATGTTGAGGTTCAAGAAATATTTGATGGCCAATGGGAGACACTACTGAACTCAGCATCCTACACATAAGCATATCAATCAACTTTTGGTTTAAATTTTATATGCAGTCATTATTCTACATTAATCCTAGAACTTTTCAGTCAATTTAATAACTCTTTAATGGAGCTTGGTGTAATTATGGATTTTTGCGAGAGGTGGGGTCCCTGGGAGACACACAAACAATTCTAAAATCTATAAGGGAAGCACAAGATCTGTGTTAAGAAAACAATTTAATAAATAAATAAATAAATAAATAAATAAAATGCACTTACACTAAAATACCTGCATAGTGTACTTATATATATGTTAAATAAATATACAGGTATATGTATATATAGATATATATGCATGTGTGTGTATATGTATATGTGTTTGTCTATATATACATATATGATATGTATACTTTCTGACATAGACTGGATATTTCTGCTTTTCTTCATAAAACCCAGTTCTTCTATTCAATAGCAGTCAAGGGGGGAAAGGTTTTCAGAGAAATTTTTAACCCTGAAGTTTGAGCCTTTTCTTTTTCCTCCCTCCAGCTCTTCTGCCATAGATAACAAGCCATGAACATGTCTTTAAGAACTCTCCAGGTAGCCGACAGCGAGAGCTTTCAAGCCGCTCCGTTCATGTCCTAGAGCTGGCGTGTGACTTTTCCTGTCTCTCTTGTCACCTGAACACCAATTTTGCTTTTTTGTTCTGATGAATTTCAACCACTTGTGTATAGAACTTTACCCTTTTGGGATCTTCCCAATTACCCCCCTTCTCTCTGCCCCTCCCATTTTATAGCAAACCTCACTACAGTATTTTAAGCCATTGACACTCTTTCAGCACATATTCACTTCTGTGCACAGAAAATCCCTTTGGGTCAAGAGTAAAACCCACTGCTTCTTTTTTATACCAAAGAGAGTTCTTAAACTCTGCAGAAACTCTACAATTTCTAAAGTCAGGGCAGAAAAAAAATATTCAGTGCTTTCTGCAGAAAGTCAAAATGTAAAAGATCAGGACTCTCTTGGATATTCAGAATGTATTTTTCCTACGTTTTAAAATTTATATTGTACCTATAGCATACCCAATATGTTCATACCCAATAAAGCAGAATATAGGGTGTATTTATTCACCAAAGGAACTTTTATTTTTGCAGGGGTGGGATGACACATGTTAAGGAACTTGGAGTCTGCAGTAGATGACAACAGGAAGTTATGTTACCATTTCAATTTCTGTAATTTTTGTTTTGCTCCTTGTGATAGATGGGAGTGACTCTAGAACAAAACTTTTAACTCTGTCATGCTCAAGTTTTATGATTTGTATATACATGTCAGAAAGAGAAATAGCATGCAAAAAGTTCATTGATGGTAATAATAAACTGCAGTGTCAGAATTATAGCAAACATACATGTTAGACATCACTATGTGGAATATAAATGAAAATAGTAAGTTTTATTGGATTGCCCTTTTTCATATTAAGTGGACAATTTTACTTGTAATTACTGGAGTAAGCAGCATTGTCAAAGACAGTTCAGTTACTTGCATGAGTAATGACTTACTGAATCTAGTTCATAAATAATTGACATCTGCCACCTTGAAACTTCTCTCTATACTGGATAAAAATTGTCACACATCTACCAAAACAAATGGCTATAAGGAGGTTTCTGGCAAAGGTGATGAAACCCTTCACAAGTCAGAATAGCAACAACTGGCACATACTATGGAACTCTGAGGAGGGCCAGGCAGGATTGATTTTTTTGCATTTTGATCCATTTCTACTTGACATAATAAAAAAATTTCTTTCTGATTACAACTTTGCTTTCAAAAACATTGGCTAACATTTTAAATCAAATATTCGTAATGAAACTTAAGCTCTAGTCAATCCAATTGATCAAGGCTTAAAGGCATCATAACGCCAGAGCAGTCAGACCAACTTTTCCTATTATTATCAGTTTACCAAAGCTTTGCAAGATATTAGTAGTATCTGGCAATTATGGGTTCAGACAGGTTGGGCTTCTTGAAATACAAGGAAACCCACAAGTGAATGGGAATCAAAGTGATTCGGCAAATAAATGAGCTTTGACTGATTTTCCTGAAGTTGCTACTCATAAATGACATGAGATTAGTACCTGGCAATTCTGGACTAGTTTCTCATCTACTCTGTGAGCTCCAGCTCATCAATAGCTCTTTCAGACTTCTGCTTGGGTTTTACAAGTGTAGATTAATCATTCTTCCTTTGAGTTCTGTGCCTAGTCTCTTTAAGTTTTTTCGAGAATTCTATCAGTGAAATAAATTCATTTAAACAAATTTGCATCCAACAGTAAGCATATGTTTAATTTCCCTGAGTTTTCTAACATGAAATGATATTACAGATGAATAAATACCTTCCCATCACAATCAGTATTTTCAGTATAAGGCAACTTCACATCTTTTGCATTAGACTTCTCACTGGAGGACTATTTGCCAGGATTTGTTAAACACAGATGTATAGAATATAGCAATGTATATTCTGAATTAAATAAGTGTGAAAGGAAAAATTATCCTCCAAGGACCAAATGTTCTACTGAAGTTCATGAGTTATTCTATATTGAGCTAGAAGTGCTGAGTATTTACGTTAAAGCACAGGGATGTTAATCTTGTTTTTACCAGAGGTGATTTTGATCTTTCCTTTAGTTTGTCCGCATCTCTGATAAGACAGCCAGCAGGAGTTTTACTGTTTCTAGTCTAACAGCAGAAGAAATAGAAATATTACAACTGCTGCTCTGCTTGTGGTAGTCAATTTGAAATACTGTATTTCAGATTCCCACCTTGAGCTTTCAATTGCTATCCCCACTATATCAAACAATAAGAATATCCATGGGGTTATATTAGGTTTACAATAAGAAAAAAAAATAATAAGTGCAGACCATTTGGGGGTACAGGGATAAATGTTTTTATTCACCTTTTTTCCCTAAAATCTGTGAAGTTGATGGAATTTGTATTTATGGAGAATTTTCTTGCTTATTTGATATATTTTATTCTTAATGTGTTTCCTAAAGTTGTTCATTTGGGACTCTTGCCTGTGCTTTTGAAAGTCCTCTTCCTTCCACTTGTCAGTAGGACACCTGCCATGAAAATCTGTTCGTGGTAGAGCAGTGAAGTTTCTGTACCCCTGAAAAAAGCTTCGTCCTTTACATGTTGACAGTTGAGCTGTCAGTTTCCTTTTTTCACCTTTCTCCTAAGGGTCACCCTTGCAAGAAACTACTGTGCAGCTATGCTTTACTATATTTTATTGCATTGTTAATATTTTCACACTAGACACTGTTATGATATACTGGAGATCGAGTTTTTTTCTGGGCTTGTCAGTGTGTTGTCTTCTCAAGACAATCTATTAATAAGTTGAAACTGACTCTGTAGCAGAATAAGCATTTTGCAGTGTCTGGAGATGCCCGAGTTAAAATTAGAGCAGCAGCAGAAAGAGTCACTAGGGACGGAAAAAGCTGGCTTGAATTGGTGCTTAAAATTCTTCTGGTGCCCTTCCCTCACCAAAACCTATTCATACCTAGTTATTACATAGAATATTTTTTGCATGCTTGCATGATTTTCTTGTTAATTCTTCTGTTTCTTGGTAGAGCTAAGAATGGCATTACTGGAGCACTTGCTATACATACAGTAGTATCTTCTAAAAGAATAACTAGTATCACTAAGCTGTAAAAGCATGACAAAAATATGGTTCAAGATAACATTAAACACAGGGGTGAAGTGGATGGCTTAATATAGCAAATGATCTAACAAATGGTTTAGACACAGTAGTAGCCATGGGACTCTTAAAGAGATATCTGTGACATGATACAACAGTTTGAAATTCATAGTACTTATTTTGTATAAGTAGTGCACACTTAGACTAGATATTATGAGACTACTTCTTTTGGATGTTTAGCACACATTTAGATGATATTTTATAAGAATTACTGATATGGGATGAGAAATACTCCTATTCCTCATTAAGGAAGAGAGATTGGGAATGTTGAAGATGCAGAGTGTAGGACAGAGAGAAATGAGAATGAATGACCTGGGAAAGTTATAGTGTACCTGTGTAAGTGAGCATGACTAAATCAGAGAGGAAACAATGGAAGACAGATCTACTGAAATCACAGCAAAAAATAAAAATTTGCTTTGCCTGTTTTGTTTGGGTTTTTTTGAGGAAGGGTGGGGGCTGGGTTTTTGTGGTTGTTTGGTTTATTGTGGTGGTATTTTTTTCTTTCAGGAGCTGTTTTTTTTTTAAATAAACAGTGTTAGGAGTAAAATTTGAAACTGTATTTTGTTGTGCCATAAATAGGGACCACTAGAAACTGAAAGGGAGATGAAAAACTTTTCAACCAGCAGCTTAAGGCTAGAGTAAGAATTAAAAGAGGTAATAAGAAATCGAAACTGTAAACTGTGAAGGAGGTTGAGCTGTACAGGAGATGTACCTTGAAGGTGTATTGGAAGCAGTGTTTCCTAGCTGAGAGACTAGGGTTAAATAATAGTAGTGTATTAAGAAGGATCTGCATGTGATGAATGTACTTTCTAGATTAGACCAAGAATAAAATCCTGTTTAGAGGAGCAAGTTTCTGTAGCAACTGCTTAAATGGTAGATGCATTACTTGAAAATCTGACAGTGAGAGGTGCTCCAGGGCTTGAACTTCATGAAGCAACCAGAGACATCAGTAAAATAAAATCTAGTGCCGTGGAATGAAGGATTTAAAGACTCTGACAGTGAGAATAGCAATGAGAGAGTGTCCAAAAAGAAACATTCACACAGAACATGTTTTGGTTATGCATTCCGAGGGTTTCAGCACTGCCCTCTTGAGCTAGGTTGGATGAATAAGGAAGCAATTGATGAATATCTTTTAGCAGGCCATATGTCCTTCACAACCATACAAAGTACTCTAAAAAGCCTCCTGGAGGCAATGTTGCAACCTCATACTTGGGGAGGAGATAATTTATTTCTGTTATGCTTAATCTGTGCTTTCACACCAGATGACTTCTTAATGAAATTCATGAATGTTCACAGTTGTTATATCAAAATACCACAATTTAAATACTGCTGTTTAAATTACAAAGTCAAGCAATAAAATTTGGTAAAAAAGTAGATTAAAGAACATGGCTGCAAACTTAGTATTTCTCCTTTTTGACAATGTATAAAAATACATTCTTTAATTTTGTGATCCCTTGTCCTCTCCTGCAGTTTTGAACTTCCCAAACATGAAGAGTTTGTTATTGCAACAGGCAAGCCAGTTTAGTTGTTTGGAATTTTTTCCATATTCAGAACTTTAGGGATATGTTTATGCCTATCTCCAACCTTCCAAGAAATCATTCCGAAGGAGATAGACCTGCTACATTTTTATACCTATACACAGAAAAACATACCTGCATATGTGGGAGGATTTGAAAGAATACTTAAATATTTTAAAAATTTCAAATAATCTTGATGTCATGGGCTTTGTGTGTAAGAGATGCAAGAGTTTCATGGGTCTGTTGGGGGAATGAATGCTGATGCCAGCATCTGTAGAGATTTTTATTGCTTGCTGCTCTCGGTGATGAATTTGAGCAAAAAATAATCCAAACTAATATGGGAATTGTTGGATAATTTTTCAGGTAAATTTCTGCACAGGGTTAAGTGTTCAGAATTAAGTGACATATTTATCTTCAGCAAATATATCTTTGCAAATAAGTGTAATGGCTTCTAAGAAAATAACAGAAATGTCATTCATGAACATGACATTGCCTCAGAATAAACTGTATTGTTTCTGTACTTGGTACATTTTAACATTGATACCTTTGCTGGAGCTGGCTAGTGTAAATTATTTGATATGATACCATTTCTTGTCCTGTGTGTGCTTTATTTTCTCAGTCTGTTTAATACATTTGAATAATATGTTCCTGAGGTAATTCGGTAGCATCCAAATTTATTTTTTGAAAGAAGGACATCTTCAGATGCTTAAATCATCTAAGCATCAAAGTACAGTGAAACCACAGGATTAACATGAAGCTATCATTTTTTTGTAGATTTCAGGATGTATAACAGGACTACCTGTTCTTCCAATCAAAGTTAATTGGGGATTTTCCGTTCTATTGAATAAGATCAGAATTCATCTGTGAATTTTTTATAAATGTAAATGTTATAAGAGAGCAGTATTACATCTAATGAGACAATTCTCCGGTACTTCCTTCTTTCAAAACTTTAGTCATGTTTATAAGAAAGTAACAACAAATAGAAAGTTGTCTTCTAAAGACCAGCAGAATAATTCAAAATATTTCTGCTGATGACAGTGTATAAAATAGAATATCAGCGTTGTTTTCTTCCACCTCAAAGCCACATAATGGCAAAAGGCATAACGAAGTACAAAAGTTTTGGGTTTTTTTAATCTTAAAGCTCCAAACATAATATGAATTTTCTAGATATTAACTGCATGGAACCACCATTTTAAGACAGTGGCCTTTTTTTCTTCTAAACTTTCTTGAAATGAAAAGTAATGGTTGACTAGAATCTACTATTTAATTCAGCCAGAGCTATCAAATGTTAATCAAGAGTTTTAGGTTATCAGCTGATAACCTCTTTTGTTTGTTTGGTGTACCATCCTTGAAAGCATGATATAAACTGCAGAATACACACTTGTTTATAATCACTATTTTAAGAGTGAGCAGTGGTTGTAACAGCAAAATATTGCAGTAGTCTTATTTTGAAATTAATTACACTCTTGTTTACTACAACTAGAATATTGTGTGGGCATTTCCTTGGCATTGTGATTAAAATGACTGGGGCAAGATATTTCAACTGTCTACATTCTGCATGGTTCAAGAAAGCACGCCTGTAAATATTTTCATCATTTCTACATCAAAAATAAAGTGTGACTAGGAGACTGGAGATTCAGATACGGCTTCTTTAATAATGGTGCTGAGGACTTAAATTCAAAATTTGCAGCACCACTAATTCTGGTAGTGAATAACTTAAGAGACTTGATGAAGTATAAGGTACAGATATTCTTCAATAAGTATAAAACTTTATGGCATTTTGTTAGAGTTGACAGGAAAATGTTTCTCTGAGAGCGCTGATAATGAAGTTCCTTTCAACATTAATGTTTACAGTCCCTGTTTTATTATTTATGGAATAACTTGTAAGAACCCCATAGGGAAAATATTGTTAAGTTGAATAATTATTCATAGTGAAATCCGTATTAATTCTTAACACTTAGTGCTGTGGGTACAATAACCATGGTGCCTCTATTAGGCTGATTTTAAAATCATGTATACTAGAGTAATGAAGAGAACATTTAATAACAATAAGTAGGTTAACAATAGCATTTACTTTTCAGAAGGACTGTCATAGTCTCAAGCCATTACAAGTTGTGTAAAAGAGATGGAACCAGATTCAAAATTTCTAGTCTGGGGTAATTCCAATTACTTTAATGGTCTTTTGGGCCAAATAAATCATTAGTGAGGTAAGAACAAATAAAAAAGGTCCAGAGCATTATAAAAGTCACCCCAGTTGAGAGTATATATGGGCTATTATTCACCCGGAGGTGATTATGCAGTAGAGACAAGCAATGTGTTACACACTCACTTTCTCTTCCCTTTCTCATAAATGTTTCAGGACAGAAAGCTTTCGTTTTGTTTCTGCTGACAAACTGGTCTGATATTCTTTTGATGAGTACAAACATTTTATCCAGTTTCATTAGTCCAAGGCAAGTCCTTAAAAATATATAGCTTCATACATGTTTGTATGTGTATGTCTATGAACATATGTATCCTGAAAGAATTATTTGCACGCGTATCTCTGCATTCAAATGTCTTTTTCAAGTTGCCATTCTTCTCTTTTCTGATGTAGAACTGGAAGCCTCTTCTGAACATTTTGGAAAAGTCATAGAATCATAGAATCTTCTAGATTGGGAGGGACCTTTGGGATCATCTAGTCCAACCATCAATCTAACTCTAATAAAAACCAACCTGTCACTAAAACACATCACTAAGTACTATGTCAACTCATTTTTTAAATACCTCCAAGGATAGTGCCTCAACCACTTCGCTG
>VXBJ01002602.1:39095-59434 GCA_013400055.1 Nycticryphes semicollaris | reverse complement strand
AAGGGGCCCAAAACTGGACACAGTACTCAAGGTGTGGCCTCACCAGTGCTGACTACTAGGGGGCTATCACTTCATAAGTCCTACTCATCACACAGTTCCTGTTACAGACCAGGATGCTGTTGGACTTCATACCACTTGGGCACACTGTGGGCTCATGTTCAGCCAACAGTCGACCAACACCCCCAGGTCCTTTTCTGCCAGGCAGAGCTCCAGCCACTTCCCCAAGCCTGTAGCCCTGCATGGGGTTGTTGTGGCCCAAGTGCAGGACCCTGCACTTGGCCTTGTTGAACCTCACCCCACTGGCCTTGGCCCATCAATACAGCTTGTACAGATCTCTCTACAAACACTTTCTGCCTTCAGGCAGAGGGGTAGAAGCTTCCTACCTAGTTTAGTGTTATCTGCAAACTTACTGAGGGTGCACTCAATGCCTTTATCCAGATCATTGATGAAGATGTTTAAAATCACTTTGATGCTGGCCATATGGAAGATGGCCATAATTAACAGTAAAAAGGGACCGAGCTATTCTACCATGGATTCAACAAGCTTATGGAATATAAGATCCTATGAACAACATATAAACATATCCATCTGTCCTACCTAGGTGTTTTCTGCATTCTTTGTAAGGCACTCACATCTATTCTGCCTAATTATTTAGTATTCTCCCAGAATTTTATTCTGTCACTATTAAATATGTATATGTATGATTATTTTAATGAATTTAATTCTTTTTTGAATTTGCTGCCATAGGGATGAAAAACATATTTTTTATAACTTGTTGTTTATCTTTTTTTTTTTTTTCTCAGCAGGTGGAGCAGTTTGATCACATGTTGTTCCAATTGCAGTGTTCCTGTCCAAAACTACTGTTTAGTTTTCCTTCCTGTATTGTTGTCAGGACATTGTAAGATTTCACTGGTACCCAGAACATATTAACCAAGCCAAAACAAAACAAAATCAACTGATAGACTGTTTCCTCAGAATAGCAATATGAAAATTTGCACAAAACCAAACCTTCTAATTTTTCATCAAGACAACTATCTAGAGTATGATTCTACAATAGACTGGGGCCTTGTGAGCCTGGTTTGTTGTACCTACCATAAAACCCTAAAGAGCTTTCTCTGAAGCTCTACATCACAAGCTGGCCACTCATCCCTGCACCCTGTACAGCACTCATTGTTCAACACCTCTATATCTCTTGTGGTCCCCAAAACCTTACCTTCTATAACCTCTCCATCTGCTTTGCCTTCTCAGGGCAGGTAGTTCAACACCTCAAAATGGGAGGAGAAAACAGGTTCATCTTCCCTTATTCCACTGCTTTTCTGGACCAAGTGGCCCCTGACAAATAACAAGCTTGCAAACGCATAGAAAGCTGCAGTGCCTCCAGGGAATACCTGTGTCCTTTGTTGTATGTCTTTCCTGAGCTCCACACAACTTTGCCTCTTATGCTGCCTTCTGCTTGCTCCCAGTTGGCAGTTCCAGTGAAATGTAGAATATTCTTACAGGTAACATAATGGAAACATAAAATGTATTCCTCCAGGTTTTGGTATGTCATCTTCTCAGAGCTGTGTCCTCCTGTCAGAAATTTGAGTTTGTTGGTTCTGTTTGCCCATTATTAAAAACCTCTTTGGACTTTTGGTATCTTTACAGTACAAAAACATCTTTGTATAAACAAATATATTCCCTTGGCCCTGGCACTTGTTATTGTCACAATGCAGATTTGTCATATAAGGAAAGGTACCGATTTCTATTCTCATCCAGTAACGGAGTTTTCAGTGTAGGGTTTTTTTAAATTATTTTTATTTTAATACAAATATTTGCTATTTGTAGAAATGTCTTGTCTTCAGAAACAAATTAATTGCCACTCTTGGTTCTTTTTACTATAGAAAATAGAACAACTTTTCCCAGATCTGTAGTTATTTTTCCAGTTTCCTCTCTTGAACCTAGCATTTCAAATGTTTTTTTTTATCTTACTTACATCTTGGTCTTGGGGAAAAAAACCAAAACAAAACAGACCCAAACCCAAAAAACCCAGTGTTCAGGTTATCAGGAATTTTCATTTGCATGTTAATGGCCTCTTTTCAGTGTCTCTGCTTATGTTTCCCTGAAGTGGTATGAAGTAGAACAATTGTTGTTCAACTGTGGCTTTAAATATGCACTGACCATTTATAAAATGTAATTTCAATGTAACAATAATTCAGATTTTTTGCTACATTATTTTTCTATAGGCAGATTTCATGCCCTGTCCCTGTCAAGTTTAGCCTTATTTTATGCTTGCTTGTGAACTATCCATACCAAGAATTAGACTTTTATTAATACCTCCTTCTTCCTGTAATATTTGATAACTTTGTGGAAGCATGTCTTATTTTGTGAGTTGCGTACAAACAAAATTAAACTGGCCTCATTTGGTTATTCAATATCTTTTTGTGTTTATCAATGAGAAACTTCAAGAACCTGAATAGTTTTTAGTACTGAGCCTTAGTCGTTGATTTCCCTATATGTGTTGTATTAAGAGTTATCTGCTCAGGGAAGTTATTCCATGGTAAACTGGGGTGCAAATTTACAGTACACTGGTTACTCTGCATTAACTCCCTGTGAGGAAACAGCGTGAGGCAACTTATTCTACCTTAAAAGCACCTCACATAAAGGTGCTCTTAGTACGGAGGAGTTAGTGGACTGTAAATTCTAACCCAAGCTTATTAACACTAAGCTGTCTGAATAGATAAGGCCTTATTCGTCTGTCATTAATTTGCAAACATCTCTGTGCTAAAGAGTTGTCACTATTGGTCTCCTACAGTCAGTTATGCAGTCCCTGGGTTTGGGTCTGTATTTATTCAAGGGCATATTCATTGACTATTGATGGTCACCGTCATCCCTCATAGTGATTCTCATGTCCTGTGCAGTACCAACAGTGGTCTTCATACATGTAATAAATATAGTAATAGTTGATACACTTTCAGATAGTCTCCACTAAAACCAGTAAAAACTAGGTAACAAATACTTTTTATGTTCTTGACCTTGGAGTTTGAGCGCTATCTCTGTTACAAACTAAGCCCAAATCATGCATCCAAACTTCGAGAAAGTTGACACTGCAACTTGTGCTTGTCTCAAAATTTAGATCATGCAGAGCAGCCATATGCTTCTAAAGGGGCATGATTGTAGTGACAGTGAGTGATTGTCTGTCTTCTGTTATTTCCAGAAGAGATTTGGAGTCTCAGCAGACAGAAAGTCCATTGAAAATGATTGGGAAACATTTACCACTGATTACCATGACTATTTTTTCAGCAGATAATGAGCTGTGTGAATGACAAGTATTTGTACGGGAGATATAGTTTCTAGCACCGACTTTTTGAATATTTGATTCTTCTCCCTCTTCAGAGTTCAACAAATTATAAATCCACCACAAAGCTTGTCAGTACATGGAAGTCAAGAATAAGAAGCTAGAAATAGTCTAGAAGTTATTTTAGTGTAGAAGTATTTTGACAAAGAATGAGGAAAAAAGAAAAGAAAACATTTTTGCTTTTTCCTCAAAGGAATGGAACGGTTTTTTTGCAAAACAGAACTGTTTTTATTTTTTGACAAAAATCCTATGTTTGGTAAAAATACTTTGGATGTGTGGAAGAAAACAGAACCAGGTGGTATTTCATGATGAGAATGATGGGAACAGAATTTAAAGAATATTAATATTTCATGGGAACTAATAGAACAAAAAGTTTCCTTTCTTAATTTTTTTTGGTTTGGGGTTTGGATTTTTTTAGTATAAAACTAATTGTCAGTTGCCAAAATCTATTAAAAAATTAATTGATNTCTGTTATAAGTAAAAATACATTACCATAGATCTTTTAAACCCAGACCAGACATTTGAACTGTCATTTTCACCTCTGATTTCCATCAAGGTTCACAAACCTTTTTATAGCCACTCAGTAATATATCCTGTATATCAAGATCCAAAAAAAAAAAAAAAAAATAAGGCAGCGCTCAGCGCTTCTGTTCTGTGGTGGTGAGAGGCAGCGCGATGGACCCTTTGTAGTCCACAACTAGGGAGTTCAAAAGCACTAACAAAGGACTTCTGTGCAGCCCATACTTTTTTTTCTGTTACTTTTATTCTGAGCAAAATGTATTCAGTTAACAAAGAATGGGAAAGAGTGGTCCTAAAACAATTTTCATGCCAGAAACTGGATTTTTGGTGGTATAATGAACTGATGCCCTGTAAAAGGCTGAAAATAATTAGATCAGTGAAAGCATTTGATAGTCAGGAGGAATGTAACTGATCTGTATTTATACATGCTTTTTCTCTGATATAACTGCCCAGTTACTTTAATATAATCAATAGGAAAAGTCAGCCACATGAGGAAAATTGGTTTCAATTTTATCCATGCATATTCCATGAAAATGGGGAATTACAGTTTAGACTGGCCATTAGAAAACTGCAGTGAAACCATCCATTGAATTAACAAGGACTTGAAAATGCTCAAGTTCTTAATTTAGTGTTTGCACAAAAGCTTCATAGCAGAGATTGAAGACTTCAGAACTAGCAGATATCCTGCATATTTATTCTCCAAAATGTCCAAATGCAGGAGTTAAGTATAAGATAATAGCAGTAGAGAGTGACAATAGCAAATAAAAAACACTTGCAAGTGCAATTTCCTATTAGCAAATCTGTCGCTCCATGGAAACTCTAAACTTCATTCTACTCATCAGAACAGGGACATAGAGTCATGGAAATGTTCTATACTCTGTTCTTACCTCAGCCATTTCTCGAGGAAAAGCAGTGGTCATTTCCACAGATTTTAATCTAAAAGCTTTAAAATTTTGGCCCTTTGCTGCTCTATGCTTTCTCTTTAACTGCAAAATGCCTGGTAGAAATATTAAAAAAGCAGCTTAAAAATTGGGATCTCTGCACTATAACCCTCAAGAGCTAACTGTATCTTTTTATTACCTGATTATGAACAGGCTAGACTCCCTTTAAGGATCATCTTCATGCTAAAATGGGTGATAAACCTCATTACCAGAAGTTTCAGTCTGCAATTTCAAAGGATTTGTGCATCATAGTTTCTAGAAAAAGAGTTTAGAAATGAAATGAAAGAAGAACACAGAAAGGATAAAAGGTAAATGAGGAAAAGTGAAATTCATGGTTTAACTTGGCTACTCTTGGTTATTACTAACGGTTATTGCCATGTGACAATGTTGTATATGTTGGTCACAGAGAGAGTTCATATAGACATGTTGAAAATAATGAATGCTTTTCAACTTCATAGATGTTTTTCATCCACTATTGACCAGCTCATGCAGACGTGTCGTTGGAGAATGTGTTTCTTGAGTATTCAATTCCAAAATCACAACCAGTAGAGGACAGTGTTTTCAAAAATATCGGAAATAGAACTGACCACAGGTTTCTGACCAGTTGATGGTACCATTCTAGTTGCTTTCAGGTCAACATTTCTACAAATGGTAAAACTATCCAGGGAGTCCATTGGTCCCAGAAGGTACAGATAAACACTGTTAGCAAAAGGTAGTATTGTGGAAGGTCTGGAAAGTCTACCTTGCTAAAATGCTTCCTTTTCTCACCTTAGACAAACAAAAATACGTAAATTAAGTGATGCAGTTACTGATAAAAACATTTCAGTTATAGTTATGTACTATTAATCTATTGTTTGCACTATGGAGTTAACCCGTGTTTCAGAGCATTCTTTGGAAAGTCATAATGTGAACTTTTTGAAACACTGTTTTCCTCCATTTGGCATATTTTTAGGGTATTTCCTGACTTTAAAAGAAAATGAGTACACAGGTTTTTATTTTGAGAAGAGTCAGTGATCACATATTAAAAAAAATAAAAAGATAGTACTGGCATTGCACAATAATAGAAGCAAATGATCAAATCTGAAAATGAAAAGAAGTAGGTATAATAGAGATAAAGATCTGCCTTACTTCTAATGTAAGAAAAACTATAGCTAGCGCATTAGAATTAAAATTCACATGAAAGATCAAAGAAGTAACTGTTATGAACTCCTCTCTTGTTAAAAGCAAAACTAAATTAGACAGAAACCATAGTAACATATAATTTTACTACATGTTTAGTAACAGTAAGCTGTAAACTTCTATAGAAATAACCTTCTATAGAAAAGAAAATACTTCTAGGAAGTTACCAAAAACTTTGTGTGATTTGATGCTATCAATTCATCAGAGCATAAATTAAGATATTTGAACTGCATGGCCCTCATGAAACTTGGTTGAACTTTCATGTTTGAAAATTATTGTTTTTAATGTTAGGTGGAAAATGGAATTGAAAGAACATAGGGTGATCACTTCTAATGCTTTTCACTATTTATAGCACATAAGAATAATTTGCAGAAAAGGCTTTCCCTTCAGAATTTGAGAGTTAAATATAGACACATGTTTGTGGAAACAAGGCAGCAGTTCCTGCCTGCAGACTGTTTTATTGCCCAAATTTATGCTGACAAATTTAGACATGTAAATTCAGGATTTTTAGAATTCATTTCTTAAATGCATTAGGGAATGATATATTGTCCCCTCATTTCAGTCCATCAGTTACAACCAAGCTGAAGTATTAGAACTCTCTTCTCAGCCTTAGCGTGTGGGACCTAAAGATTATTCCAGTTCTTAATCATCCTTGAAAGAAAACTCAGTTCTTTTTAACAAGTTGTCAAAACAAGAGTTTTATTTTCAAGTAAAGCAATGGAGAGATGCAAGCTTCATTTGGAAACAGGACTGGTGCTTCACTAATTTTACAAGCATTTCTGAAACTGAGACCAGAAGTCCCATGCAATGTAACACTACTGTCATCATAAGAGCAATTGTGTAAATCTTTTTTCCATAAGAGTAGGGTACAGTAAGGAAAAGATTGGCCATGAGAGACAAAAACACTTGAGAATGCTGCGCGTTAACTCTAGACAGTAATATCTTTTTTAACAAAAGCCTCACTTGATTCTAATTTTCTTTCTACTAGTGTTTCTTATTTATGTTTGACATTTATTATGCAGGTACAAGAAGTATGACCCTTACTAGATATGAGCCGCAAGTTTGATTTTAGAACAGAAATTGAGTACACAACAATTAAATCACAAGCTAAATTCTTTACTGTGACATGAAATCTATTTTACCCAATTAGTTTTTTGTTGTTGTTTTTACAGATGTTAGAAATGAAACTGAACTACATAGAAAACTACGGTATAATTTATACCAAATAATTTGCAAGATGTTTTGTAATGGAAGTTAACTATAGTTTTTTCTAAATAGGTTTAGAATTTTTCCCTTTTCAAATGTATTCTGAAGTACATTCTTTTATTATCAGCATCTAATTCTAGTGATTGAGTTTTATGAAGAAATCAGAAAAATATAGCATGATGAAAAATTTTATGACCAAACAATCTAATTTTCTTGTGTCATTATTGATAATAGAAAACAAATATATATATCTTGTGTGTGATACCTTGCCACCATACAGAGAGCTGAGTAGCACTAGTGTTTATCACTGCAGCCCCGATTTATGACATCTGGCGCTTCCACAAGGATCCCCATGCATTTAAGGAGGATTACTTCCATGAACAAATGCTGCCTAAAGTGCAAGATGCCTATAGAAATTAGAAATCAGCTTCCCTAGTGCATAATTGTTCCCTTACACACTTTCTATATAATATTGTCAGGTTCTGTTTTTAATATTTCAACATATCTTTTTGCATTGATAATACTAAAATGCCTTCTATATTTTATTATCTTTTTGTCCATGAAAATATTTTTGATTCTCTAATTCCTATTTTATTGATTGTGTTGTATTCTGTAATAATCATATATGAGTAAAACACAGATCTACATTAATGTTTAGTGCATCATTCTCATGACAGTAACTCTCTTATTTGTCACATATTCCTAGTGTTGCTAAACACTTCAAAAATCTCTACGGCTGTAACCTTAAAAGGTGGAACTGCACAGCGTTTCATAGTTCATCATTTCATATAATGGGGTGTGTTATATAAAATTTGCATTGGCGTTTTGCACAGCAAGATGACAATTATTAACAATATATTTTTCCCTATCCTGTTTGTGTAACTCTGTTATTCACAGAAGGTTACAACTGAGTTAATTTTCAGAAAGAGTGGTTTGAAAGAGTTCTTGAGCTAGGCTGTTTGTGAACACAGCCTTTTCCTGTATTTCTAATTAGTGCAAAATGGTTCCAAACAGGAGTCAGCGCTGCAGAAGTCTCTGGTGCACAAAGCCAGCCTTGTTAACGGACACAGGGACAGTTTGTTTTGCTGAATAAACAACTTTGTCATAGTCCTTTTCAAAAAGAATACAATCCAGTTTACCAGCTGCCCTCTGAATGTTGAATGCTGTTGATGTGCATCTAGATGTCTTTCTTGGGAATTAGAAATCTTTATTCCTTTTTTGAATTATTTCTTTTTATTTGTGGAGTGTTTTTTATTATTATTAGTTTTTAGCTGGTATATCTTTTTTGTTCCTAAAATTGAACTGAAATCCCAATGTTGCCTATTTTTTATTAAGCTTTCTATTGTGCTTTGCATAGTCAGAAGTTACTTCATGCTGGTATATACTGATTTTTAATAGTTGAGGAAATACATTAGCAGAGGTCTTGCTGTAAATTTTACACCATAAAATGTTCCACTCTGTCTCAGTATAGTTAGTGGAGCTGTTCTTTTGTACAGTACAGTACAGTAAAGCAGATTCTATGAATTTTAATTGTCTAAGAATATGAGACCTGATCAGATATTTTACTGACATTACTATTAACTTTGCAAATAGGAATGGATATTTTCA
Source organism: Nycticryphes semicollaris (assembly GCA_013400055.1). Classification (NCBI taxonomy): domain Eukaryota; kingdom Metazoa; phylum Chordata; class Aves; order Charadriiformes; family Rostratulidae; genus Nycticryphes; species Nycticryphes semicollaris. The sequence continues at coordinate 50,647 of VXBJ01002602.1, read as the reverse complement.
GCAGGCAAGGAAAAAAATATAAAATTATTCATACAACTGCCTTTTGTATTGACATCTGAAATATTATTAAAAGGTAAAGCAGGATATTCTTGTATATGGCTTCTTGTTTGTATGGATTCTTTTCTCAGAAATTTGTAGGGCCTGTAGCCTTGGTCTACATTGCATGATTTTAGTTACCTAACTTTGATGGTTAGCCTGTAATCATCTTATAGTATAAAATGAGGACTAGCTCAAAGTCATAAAATAATGCTAGCTAACGATCTGCGCACTTACTGATAAGTTCTCATTAAAGAAACTCTGATTCAGGAAGAGAAGCGGATGAGCAAGGGTATGTACATGTGAACACTGCTAGTAATAAAGATTTTTGTGCACTCTTTAGACTTTCAATTATACTTCCCATGTAATTAACAGGAAGTTTCCTTTTCTGTAAATGGAAGCAGAAGCTGACCCCTTAGGATTTAAAACTGCTCTGTATGCAATCCTGAGGCTCACACAGGTAACTGACAGGAAGAAAAAGAACGGGAAGCTTGTGCTATGAGCCCAGTGTATCTCAAGCGTGCATCAGTGCGAGAGATGTTTGTCACAGCAGCAGGACAAAAGGATAGCAAATGTGTCCAACCTGATCTTTTCTCCTAGGCACTGTCAGTGCCATCTTGTACGTTGCCAAGCCTTTTCAGCATACATTATCTTCCTATAGATGTGTTAATTCTAACAGTGAAGAAAATCCTGAGCCTACAGGAATTTATGTGGCCTCCACTGTTTGAGAGAACATGAGATGTTCTGATTATACAACCTGTGGAAATGACAGAAAGGGAAAAGACAAAATGCTGAACAAAACAAAAAAATAATAATCAGTGTTCACTGAGATTAAATGGAAGTGAAAATGTCTTTGGTCCATCTGTAAACATTTCCTTAATGTTGTGTTCTCAGTGAAAGCAGATTAAAAATTCTTAGACTGGCAAGTATTATGGTATTAAAATGGAGATACAGAGTTTACCTCAGTGTTCAAAGGTGACAGTTTATTTAGTGTCTGTGACAAAACATGCCAATATTTGTTAACTTTGGCATAGTAAAAATTATCTCCCACCTTGCCTTGCCTTGCCTTGCCTTCCCTTGCCTTGACTTGCCCTTTTCTCTCTATGAATGTCCTCCTGTCTCTATTAATGAATATTTATATCTAGGTCTGTATCTATTTTGGCTGGGTTGATTTTTTTAACTTTCTATCTCTCTACTTTCTCATGGCCTAGGCATCCAGGCCTATCAACACATCTGCAAGTTAGAAGGATTTATATTCACAGTTGTCCAATAAGAATAATGAACTATGATACAAGCAACATATACTTTGATGGAGACCTTTGAAAAGGAAACACCCCTTATCCAAGGTCTGTGTCTGTTGTTGGTTTGGTGACTTGAGCTGTACTTTCTTCTTATCATTAGCATGCAGTTAGAACGCAAAATGAGTATTTTTTCACTTCTAACCACTTTACAATAGAGCTGTACTAGCTTGTTGACTGTGTAAGCATATAAGAAAACTGAAATTAAGATTTATGCATAACATGGCAGTGTAGTGAAAGAATGAATATACCAGCTGTCTCCCTTCTCTCTTCCCCCCTTCCCCTCCCAGCCCCAGCATCAGGCAGAGTGCCTGGGTCTTACAATTTCAAAGTCTTGATAATATAAAATGTAAAACATTGTTTACTTTCTAACATTAAAAAGTTGAAAGTCAAGCACTACATAGCTTTAGCTCTGTCACAGTGCAGGAGACAGACATGAAAGAGATACATGAGAGAGTCTCTCTACTGAATGCACCTCCCTTTACTATATGGTTCCCTTACCTGTAGTTAGCCTAATTAAACTGAATAGGGGACTGTTCTTAATTGGCTCCCTGCTCTATTAAGTAATGCAGATTACACAATTTAAGAAATTTGCATTTCTTGGAACCTCATCCATCCTCTCAATGGTGGGGTTGGTTGGTGGGGTTTGGTTTGGTTTTCCCTTAGTTTTAAATGTTTATATGAGAGGCCAAGGCCCCTGAAAGATATCAGTCAGATATGAAAAGAAATATTCTCTCATAATTTCTTTTTTTTTTTTTTTCCCCACTGTGAAAAGTGTTTACCAGAGGAATCAAAAATACAAACATCCCCTGATTTCTCCACAACTGAGTTTACAGACTGGATCTGAAGTAGTCAGCATATGGAGATATGCTTATTTTTTTTAACCATTCTGTCTTTGAGACAGAAAAAAAACTTCAACCAACCAGAATATTGTGCCCGGTGGAACAAACTGATTGCAGGCTGCAGTATGAACTGATGCTTTTACAATTAGATCTCCAAAGAATTCTGGGTACTATTTTTACTTTCCAACCATATTTTGTAGTCACCACTGATCATAGGATTTTAGAACAGAAATTACTCATCTGTGTAAGGTCACTTGCACCAACAGCAATAGAGAAGCAACAGGGAGAGGACAAGAAGAGATACTGGAAAAGGTGGAAAGCTTCACATAAAAATTGTAATTTTAAAAGCTATAATGCCTGCTATTGTTTAACTGTGTCCTAATCTGCTGACTAATTAGGGTTTCAAATGCACTCTTATCCAATTGATTTGATTTGATTGATTTTATTTTATACTGCAGTTGCATATGAACATTCAATTCAATTTTAATTGCATTGCTAACACTTAAAATCTGTTTCCATTCTTTCAAAAATAAGGACTACAAAATGCTGTGCAGCTGCACCATTTCATATATGCAATATCTTCCTTTTACAATTGAGATACTCTCAGAATCATCTACATGTACAGGATCTTAAAATAAAGCAACCTGTGAAAGACTGTATTCCGTTTCTTTGCCCTGGTTAGTGATTTGAGGTTTTGCCATTATCTGAATGAGGAAATGTCTTCGGAAAAAATCCAGTGATTAGGTTTAGTTTCCAAGTTTCTTCACTGAGTTAACAAACTTTGAAGAGATTTCTGAAAGAAAAGCTTTTCAATTTGATGACATCGTTACTGTACAATGGTCTTTATTTCATCTGCCATTACTGAATTCCTAATGATATAACTCTGAATAGGTAGAGTATCTTAAATCTTCTTTCAATATCAGGTTAGTAACAAAACACAGATCTTCGTGTTTTAAGAAAAAAAGTACCAAGATTGGCAAAAGGAAGACATTTGTTTTTGTTACAGTCAAAAAGATTCTTTTCTGCTAATAAAATTGCCTATTAAATCTAGACTTGTATTGTATTATTACAAAAATTGTGTAGAGTCACTTCAGTAACATTGGTCTCACAAAAGAGTCTGACAGCATTGAAGCTGCTAAGAGCTCATCTGATTTGTCTCTTATGCCAGACATGTAATGCACCCTTGTGTTAAAGAATGGCCTAATAATGCTCATATTTAAATAGCTTTTCAGGGATTATTAATAAGTTTTAAATATTCTTTATCTTCACTGAAATACATATTCATGTGGAACAAAAGGTATTTCTGGGCAGAGGGAAGAATATTAACTAACAGGAGAATCTATCTCCAAATGTGTTGTGTGTATGTTTAATTAGTCATTTAAATTTGCAAATACTGTGTGTAGTTTCAAATTAACTGCTAATTTTTTTATACTAAATGACTTCTTCCTTTTAGAGTCACCCTGGATATCATTGTTCTTCCAATATCCAGGTCGACTTTGGTGCCATATTTGTCTCTTCCGTCCTCCTTCTCCCAAATCCCATCAATCTTGTTTGGAAAATAAACAAACCCAATGCCTTCCTCTCAGCAATGAGTGGGAAGAAATTCCTCTGAACCTCTATAGACACCCATTTTTTTCATTTATGTGAACTTTCCTTGACTCTCTAATATAATCTTATCCTAAGTCTGCACAACTCCTTGGTAGTACAAAAGAATGCTATTTAGGGTAACATCTTATCCAATTCTTTGATAATATTTTTCTTCAGTTGCAGTTATTCTAGATCATGCAAGCATATATAAAAATGCAAAGTTAGCTTAGGAAGAAAGATATTTGTACTGGTATTTTTTTCAGATTTGTGAAATGGTACTTGCAACAATTATAAGTCAATACTCTGAAATTCACAGTTTAGAATGGTCTGTATTCACTCTTTGTATGGCTCCTCTTCCTGATGGGGCTCTGAAGAAACTCAGAATGGTGAATCTGAAGGAATCAGCTGCACAATTATTTCTCTCTAAGGGGGACATTGCGCTGTGTTCACTATTTAGCTGCTGCTATCATGTCTTCAAATTAAAAGTAATCTAGGTAGAAAACTCTTGTATGGTGTATTTATGCCAGTTTCTAGTGAGTACATTTTTACACTAGTTCTTGTACGATGCTGAGTTACTCACAGCCACTGAATGGAGCAATAAAAGGATGTATTGAAAATGTATGGAGATTATAATGGTGAGGTGAAAGGACTTAACAGCTAAACACTTGCAAAATGAAAAATCAGCCTCCAGGAGACTCTCAAAAAACATGCTGGGTAACTGATGTTGTAGCACTTGTGTCATATAAATTATAGTCATGATTTGCCCCTATAACTTGTCCAATGAACTCAAATAGCTTATTACACAGATTATTATAATCAGCACAGTGAAATTGAGTTCCACTGGTGTTAAAAAATAGAAATTCTATTATTTTCTTTGCTGAAGAATGAGTGAGATGCATATTTATTAAAAAGAAACTCAGCCACAAGTAATCTGTAATGCAGAGAATATATTTAAGAAAAGAAAAAAAAAAAGGGGGAAAAAAAAAAGATTTTTCATGTGCTTTGGTTGATTGGTTGGTTTTCCAGCACTATTTAATTTCAGAATGGTATAGATTCCTTTGGTCAAACAAAAGCATAGTAAAGATGAAGCTCAAGTATCCACAGAATGGAGCAAAAAACAGTCTACATGTTTCTCTTCTACTGTTCTGTAGGAGTCACTGTTCCAGCCACACTTATTAGTGGCCTTATAAAGGCTGCTCCTTGGAGCACCACCAATTTTCTTGGGGTCACTGATAATTTATGTTGCACAGGCAATGAGGAAAAAAATAATTTCCCATTTTTCCCAATGTCCTTTTTATCTTTTCTGTAATAATTTGTCTCCCTCTGATGGTAAGGGAGCATAATATGTGCCTCTGCCAAGCTTTCAGTATTTTCCCTTTTCTTACTGACCACAATCCTCATTATTTGGTGAATGTATCAGTGGAAATGGGGAAGGATTAGAAGCAGAGATTAGAGGATTTTCCTGTTTATCCAAAAGCCATAAAAGATTACTGGGATGCTATTTTTCCCTGAGGGGCTCAATGGATATGGAATGTGGTAAGACGATGAGAAATCTCTTTGATTATCCTGATTCATGTCTATCACAGATACTGTATCTCACTACAGAGTTTTTTATGTAAGATCCATGTTTCTATTTTGACTTCTTCCTGAAGATATTAGCTACAACACCAGCAGTTTGTTCTTTATCTTCAGACAAGATCCTTGCATCCATATGTATCTTCCTTATGCTAGGCATGACTAGCTCTAGGACAACAGCAATCAATCCCTAAGTGATCAGAGATCAGTCCTTTTATTGTTCCTTGCTTTCTTTTTCATTTTCCCTGTAATACCCTGTAATTCTCTTCCCTTCTGCAGTTTCTTCCTTGCTTTCTCACCCTAGCCACAATGTCTATTCCACTGATGTAACCAGGAAGGGCTATTTACCCATTAACTTTCTTTCTGGATCTTTCTCATAATGCCCTTCCTTAGGCATTTTGCTGTATTTGCTTATGTCAAGGTCTTTTCCATCCCCTTAGATGAATCAGGACCTGTCTTCATCTATATTTGTCCAATTGTTTTTAACAAACTTGATCATATACGTCTTTGTGAGATGATGCCCTGTGGGACTCTCACAAGTACATCCATTCATCTGTCCTCTTCCTCAGGTATTTCTTGTGGAGGAATTTTATCTCCCCTCACTCCCACCAGCGCCTTTAGATCTCTACTCTGTTTCCTTTGTACCTGCTCTTTGCATGGTCTTGTCTACTTAAATTCCTCAAACTATTGTCTCTATGATATCAACACACCAATTCAGACAGCAAGGGCCATGAGGTTAAAGGAAAGAAAACCTCTACCAAAAAAATCTAATATCTCATTGTGTGCAGATCTTGTCCAAAGAAGCCAACCAAATCCCATAAAAATATAACAGTTTGGAAGAGCAAGATTTCTTAACAATTTTAATTTAAAATTGTTAAAAGTAATTTTAAAGCTGTCTTTTCTTCTGATGTATTATCTGCATTTAGAAAGTTCACAGAAAACAATAAAAAACCCCAAAACTTTTTAATAGCGATTATGCAGCTAATTAGTGATCATTATCACATTTTATGGCAAAAAGATGAGGAAAGAAAGACCCCAAGGGTAGTATTTTAAATTATTGGAAAGACTTTGCTTTAGGTAAAATTTGGAAGTGTTAATATTTCTTTCTGAAATGTCCCAGTTTATAAAAACAATATTATTGAGAAACTGAAAGGAAAAAAATATACTACAAAATAAGAATAATCCTGTTAGCTGTAATTACTTTATCCTTTTGTCATTTGTCTTGCTATGTGTCATGATATGATTTTGATAACTGCTACATTTTGATGATTTTTGCAGTATGCAAAATGCAAATTGTTACTTGATCAAAGTCTCAGGTGATGTCAGAACAAAACATCTGAGGGCAATGGGACTTTCTGATGCTCAGCACTTTTACAAATTGGGCAGGTGCCCTAGGCTTCAAATTTTGAAAACTTACCTCTGCAAAAAAGAACACTTAATTTTCTAATTTTTGTGTTTAAAATCAAGGAGCAGACAGGGAGTAAAAGGAACTCAACATTCTCTGTGACAACTCATTTCCAGCTAAATTTTTCTCTAACATAAATAAATAGCCTGGTTATTTTTACTATTATTCTTCATATCAAGATGTGCACTGCTGGAAAACAGTTGCGCAGGCAAGCAAACAATTAACTGAAGGAAAACAAATTTATTTGTATATATATAGTAGTGAGTAGATTATTAAACTTACAACACTATTATGTGATAGAAATAGTGATATCTTTTTACGGTTGCTGAAATTTCATCATTTGGACATTCTTTAAGGAAAAACTTCCACTAACAATAACTGTATTTCAGCAGATGTTTGAAGAAGTTATCTTCTAAGAAGGAAATACAAATGTGTTTCCAAATATTTTGAGAGGGCTTTTAACAAACTGTCCTTCTTGTTCTGGAAGGTTAGTGATTTTTTATGCCACACAGCAGCAGGATTTTCTTCACATTTTTTCACCTGATTTTGTTTCTGTTATTTAAATGTCTGACAACTTCTACTTTTCCAGATGAGACATACAAAGCGGCACCCCCGCCTTGTTTGCCAATGAACTAAGGTTAGGTAAATTAAATAAAAAAATACAACCTATGTGCTTTTCCTCACACACACTTTTCCAAGACAGCTAAGGACCAACCAAATCTTAGTTTATTAATTTATGATGTGGGTGAAATTGTTGCCAAGCGGGAATTGCAAGTGCTGTCTCTTTTTACACTGTAGCATAGGAGGGCAGGAAATTACTGCCCTTTGCTAACTCTTTATGCCATAATTGGCAAAATGAAAAGCACTGTTTGATAACCTGGCTTCGTATTTGTCTGAGCTATCTGGAAAAGGAATGGACTAGTAATGAAGCATAATCTGACAGATGATGGCAGGAGGCAGGACTATGGAAGCTGATTCTTAGCATTAAGATCCTGTACAATCCTGCCTCAATAACAGAGTAATTAATCAACTTGGCCTAACATGTAATCTGATTAAAGCCTTCTTTGATAAAGTGGTGTAAAGCAAACCCCAAAACAGTCCTGAGTTAAAAGAGAAAGATGTAGGAAACCTAAGCATTTAAGGAGCTGCCTCCCAATCCTTGCAACCAAAACTGAATAATTTTTTCTTTAACTGTCAAGAAATTTGAACTTCTTTATACAACATAGGTTTCAGAAGCTTTGCCTTAAATTTTCATAGGAGCAGAAACCAGAACTGTGTTTCTTAGATCAGTGGTCAAATAGTTGCAGCTTAGGTAAAGAAAGCCTGGATTTGGAATGCTGTCTGACCATCAGATATTGGAGCCGTGTAACATCAAGTGAAAAATTCAGAAAAGTCATTTGTGAATAGCTTGATATTGTTTCCTGGTCACACTGCATCCCATATTAGAGCACAGAGACACATTTTATTCTTCCCCTTTAGCACTGTTACAGGTAATGTGTCAAACTGCTGAGTACAGCAAAATGTGTGGGCCTGTATAATATCAACCCCATGACAAAATGAGTTGGGATTAGCGATTTCCATTACTGCTTAGCATTGGAAAATATCAGCTACCAGTGCCCAAGGTATAATTCCACTTCATAATGTCGACAGGTAATGCATAAATTAACGAGTAATTCAGAACAGGGCATGTGCTACTGACTAATGTAAGATGAATATTAGTCTGCTGAAATTTGGATTTGCACATAAATTCAGGTGCTTAGCTGAAAATTCTGAACCTGTTTATTCTGCAAAACCAGCTTAGATTCCTTTTTATTCTTTTTTCTTAATAAAGCTTTCTTTTTATATTTATAGCAAACAAATGCAAAGATAAGTGATGAGGAGGGAAGAAAAATCAATTAAACTTTATGAACTTCCAGACTTTGGGCTTTTGTAGAGATTATGTGACGTCTTGGGGAGTTCTCACTACTTAGACCTTTTTTCAGCCATTTCTTTTAGCAGTCAGCTGCATGCTGCATGAGAGAATCATGGAAGTCAAACTCTGGTCCTACATCCAGGCAAACTCATGAAAACCGAAGGAGTTAGAATTTGTACAGCCAGTAGATCGTGGTAACAGTTGTGATCTCACATCAAGCATGTGTTAGCCAAGTCTCCCTGGATACAGAGTGCTCCTGGGCTTTCGATCAGCTTAGACTTGAAATTTAGTGGTCCTAAACTCAGTGTAAATTTTAACTAGTTTTAGCACCATTAATTTGTCCTTGTGCTATAGTACAGGTTGAATTTCATCCCACTTAGACCCAAGCTGACTGGCAAGAGAAAAGTTGGGAGGGGTGGGACAGAGATAGGGGGTTGGGGGAGGGGAGAGTGAAGGTGGTGGAGAGGGTCCTTGACAGGGAAAAGTAACACTGCGCATAAATACGAAGGAGCCTCAGAAGAATGCTACAAAGAGAAAATTACCCCTCTTCATCTCATTTAGGTCTCCCAGTTCTCTTGCAACAAATATAATTTTAGCATATTAAGCGCTGAAGCCTAAATAATAAGAGATGGCAGTGCTGCAGCCCATATTTTGGTTTTCATTGGGGCAGCAAATTCTTATTACTTCTTCCTAACTTCTACAATTAGAGTACAAATCTAGGATTCCTTGTTTTGATCCACTCTCCTATTTGGTAGTAATATTTCTGCAAATTGTGATGACTCTTTCCTTCAGCTTTGAAGCTGCAAAATTCAAATCCAGGAACATCTACGGAATAACAGTGTTTCTAGTGATTTTTAACAAAGTAAATGTATAAATAAAAAATATTTAGGTTCTACTGTCACTTCAAATGATTGTGTTAGCTCTGAAGGGCCAGTCAGCCAACTGGCAGTGATGAAATGTAGTCTTGACAAAGAAATCAGTGTGATTTTTATTTATCACAGTAACAGTGTCCTCAGTCACGTATCTTTTTCTCTGTCTGAATTCCCTTTTCCTTGCTGTGCTGCAGCCATTGGCAGGTTTAGGCTACTGATAACTATATTGGGCTTATCTCTAGTAGATTGTTAAAGTGCACTTCATAAGCACTTTAAATGCACATTACATTGAACTGCTTTGCAAAGCAACCGCTCATATGGAAGAATCTCACCGATGAAGACTCAGACAACTGCTACTTCTTGGATGCATGCCATACATCAGTCAAATAAAAGTGGTGCTTGAAAAGTAATATCACAGGATTTATTTCTAGTGATCAGCAAGTAGCATTGTTCAACAACAGAAATGGTCAAGCAATTACTTTTAAATGCCCAGGAGTACAACACTTTCTAAAGTTAAAATAAAAGTGATATAAATTGTTTCCAATGATTTCAATTAGATGATGCCAATGTTCTTAGCTATAGCTAAATTTTATATAATATTACATTCACAAAACAGACACTTACCCGGAAAAAATCTACACTGGTTCCCAATCTTACTTTTATTTCTAAATTCTGCTATCACTACTGATAGGGCACATATATTTAGAAAACCAGTGATTGAAAGACAGTCTTCTTGGGTCCTTGATTTCATACATTTATCTCTCTCTCTTATTTTCCCAACCAAGAGATAGGCAAAAATTAGTTTACTCAGAGGGAGGTCCCGCTACCTGTCTTACAGGTCTCTCAGTCTTTCATATAGGAAAAAATCTTAACTGAAGCATGTGATACCAGCATAACTTAGACACATAAATAAGTGACTAAGGAAAAGATCATTGTACATATTTTCTTTTCTACATGGTCTGCTGCAACCTTGGCAAAATTTCCAATGGTATTGGCAAGACTTTCAGGCAGACAAAGATATAAAATACTCCTGAGGATGTCACTATAGCCCATTCAGTGCTCCCACTTTGTCTGTGGCTAGAAAGTTTAGGAGGATTCTGGAGACAACTCTTTAATTGGTTCTGCATGCAATTGTTTACATAGCGTCCAAAAAGTAAGATCTTTGTGAGACATTATGAGGGCTTCTCATTTTCTCTAGAGACGTGCAAAAGCCTATAGGTATAGGATTTATGTGACAAATGCCTTGCAGGTATTCAGTAGAGGATATTTAGAAGATAATATTCCATAATAACATGACAATAGACAGGTTCTTGACAGTCAAATTCTACTTTCTTTTATGCTATTAAAACTGAACAGTGGTCAGCTGTTCAAAGGAAGAAAAAAGAAACGAAGAAAGAAAGCTATTGGGAAAAAGTAATAAATTACTTTTGAAATTACTAATGAAAAATGCATTAAAAGTCATAGTATGCTATTAGTATATTCACATCAAGCAGTATTTGCAGTATGCCATATTTGCCTTATGTTCCCCTATATTGTGAAGAAGCTGAATTGTGGCAAGAATTTTGTCTGGATTTCAGTATTTATGGAAACTAACATTTCTGTTCTAGTTAGCAATACATGGAGGTCTACTGATCAGATATGACCTTATATACCAGGTTTCTGAACATTGCGTATTATCCATTTTCACTATATATAAGCACATATAACTGATGTCAGAATGGCATGCCACTAGTGTACTATTTGTCCTCAGAACATAGGAAAAGTTCTGTGTCAATGAATATTGGTTTCTCTTTACTTAAAAAGCTGTAACTATGCTCAGTTCTAAAGCTGATGTTGTCAGCTGCCTTACGGGGCCCTCTCTGTCTCCTTGTTCTCCTTATGCCTATTATAAAAGTTGATAGTATCATGGAAATTAATATTTGGAGGTTTATGAATTAAATTTCTGAATAAATTCATTTATTTGTTTGTTTTCATCTCTTCAAGTATTGTCTGGTGTGCCACTTACATAGATTTCCCATTAAAAAA
>VXBJ01002602.1:9218-30618 GCA_013400055.1 Nycticryphes semicollaris | reverse complement strand
AAATTTGTGACATGGAACTCTTAAATCCTCCTATTGTAGCTTAGCTATCATGCAAACCATAAGATGCAGGTTTTAGTACCTTCATAATAATTTTTCAGATTTTTTACTTTACTGAGAGCAAAATTCAAAACACCTTTTTGTGCACAAAATACAATGTACAAAGCAGAAACATTAAAGATATTACAGTTACAGGTATGGACTGAAACTACTGTAACCTTTATAATCCCCTCACAGCAAAATCATGCTTGTTGGATGGTCATAGGTTAAACAAATATAATAAATGTATGAAAGGTGATTTATTTTTATGGCTTATAAACATTAAGCAAGGAGGGATACATAAGGCTTTTGTATTTGTCAGGTAACAGATATGATGCTTCAGGGACTCAGTAAATCAAAAGGGAAGCTAAAAGAAAACCTTCTTGAGTTTCAGCTACAACATAACAAGAATATATTAAGTCCTACAAAATAAAAAAGTCAGTCTTTTACACACTAATATGTATGACAATCTTCATTTGTAGTATGTAAATAATGACTTTTTTTCTCTTTTCAGCATGTGCAAGTATTGCTAATTTACAGTTTCCAAAATGTACTCTCTAACATCTGAATATGGAGATAAAAACCAAGTGCTAAACCCTAAATAAATGTTTGTGTAGTGTTGATGTACACTTGAAAAATGGTTCACCAGAGGTCCTAAAGATTTAGTTATTAGGCAGTTAAGGCTCAATTTTTTTCCAGATTTAAAAATGTGACATGTACAATTCAATATGAAACAGAGGGAGAAGAGTGATCACAAGCTGGACTTACTGAGTATGGTTGTTCTGTTCCTTGTAGAGATACCATAGCATTTTCATTTATTTTGTTTCTAGATATTCCTAGTCCTGGTTGTTATAGTTCTATTCCAAAATTATACTTCATTTTCAAATCAATTTTACGTGTTTAGTAGGTTTTCTTTTTCTTTTTCCAGTTTCCAACCTTAATTCAGAAATCTGCCAGAAACCAGGCACTGGTTTGGGAATCAGCAATGTGCATCTCACTGAATCAGACTGACTAAAATAATGGATTCTGATCTAATTGCAAGTCACAAGATGCTAAGAAATACAAGTGTTGCAGTATTGCAAAGAAATATCACAATTCTGGATGGTTTTGAAAAGAGCGTGATATAATTAGCAGTGTTTTCCTGTGACTACTAAATTGGTAAACAAAATTACTTGCAACCAAGGATGTTTTCCTAACTTTCAGACCCAAGAACTACTAAAGAATCAAATTAAAATTTAAAATAATAGGAAATAAATCTATATTGGCATAATTTTTCATTCATTTACGTAGTATATATTATAGTTTAATTGTTTTACTTCAAATTCAGCTGAAATGATCTAATATTCAGATTGAAATAAGTTGACAAAATGTCGATGTTTTGAGGTGCTGAAACTCCAGGACATAATTTATTGCCTTACTACTCCGAGGTATGGATCAAGAGTTAACAGCTGCTAACTGGATGCAAACTGACACTTTATCATGACAGTAACAAAATAATTGCAGTGGAAATTTTTTCACTACTAGCTGGCAACAAACCTCTATCAAATTACCATACAACANGTGGAAAAGGAATACAGAATAGCTATTTCTCAGTAGGTATTCAATCCAGCTGTTTGTACATGGGCTTTTATTCTGAAAAATAGTGCCTTTTCTTCTCAATTTGATAGTAGATTAAGCTAACTATGCAAAGACTTGCTTATTGTGGACTATACCTGGAGTTCAGGCAAAATAATTAGAGACATAGACTACCATACTTCACAGTAGTTTCTGCCTAAAGAGAGGCTTTATTGTTAAGACATAGACCTAGAAGTTTGCACCTCTTTAGCAGTCTCTTTAGCCTGTGTCAGCCTAGTTGTTCTCTGATGACAGGTGCTCATTGGTACCCGTCTGAAAAGTGCTGACTGTATTTGTCCTAGACCCACAAAATGCTTTAAACTATGCTGCATCATGCATGGCTCAACCGAGTTGTTCTTACAGACACCCTCACGGTCAACAAGCCTCCCTTCCACTCCATACAATGTTAGATGGTGATATGTCGTATTTTAAAGACTTGTACATCAACTTTAAAACAAAATAAAACAAAAAATCCCAAAACAAAACAACAACAAAAAAGTGCTGATTAGCTATAAATTAAAGGGTATAAAAATTATTGGAACTGTGGGCATCTTTTAAGGCAGCAAACTAAAGAATAATTTATTCTAATTAATTATGTACAGATTTTGTAGTTTCACACCCTCTTTCACTTGACAGGTAAACGGTTGAAGACAGAAGACTTATTATAGATTTTACATCCAGCCCATGAGGATTTGGACTGATTCCATGGAGCAGGTTCAGGTCAGCTAAGTCCTTTCCTTCAAAGCATCATGGGTGTCTCTGAGCATCATTGCAAGCTTGTTCTGGCAGTAAGCCAGGCTTCAAAAGCCTTTCACTGTGCAGTCACTGACTCACTAATGGGCAACTGCAGGCTTTCTGATTTTCCTTTCGTTTCATGTGTTCATTTGACATAAATTTAATTAAACCAAATCTGGTGCTAAAGCAAGAAGAGATAAAAGAGATATGTCGCAAATTAAAGAACTGTGAATGATACAGGAAACATGACTTTTTTTCTGTTTCTCTAAAATATTGTCAATTTTAGTAAGCTCAGTACTTAAAGTCTGCAAAAAATGTACGGATATGCATTATTAAGAATAATGTGCATCCAGGGTTAGATGAAGGTCTCAGCCCTATATTCTCTGTAGTAAAACCTTTCAGAGTATTCTTATACTTTCTTTCATACGCACACTTCAGGTAGTCACCTCTTCACAGGATATGAGACAAGTTTGCCCTTCTGCCAGCTACATATCCATAGTTGTTAGACAGCTCAAAAGCATACAACAGCAGAAACATGAAAAGATCACATATTAAATATAAAAAATCATCGTTTTTCAAAGGTCTCTTTTGGTTTTTACTTAAGGCTAAGGAGGTGAGAGTGAAAATGAAAAAGATCATGCTGTTAAAAAGGTTTCATTTAATTGCTTTGAATGTTGCTTTAGGAAACATCGAACTTTCTTCTTGTTCTTTTTAAAAGTCTTTTTTTAAAATTAAAAGAAAATTCAGACTGGAAATATACTAATGCAAACTGAAAGGATATTTGCAAGCTGCCTAGAGATGTGCTAAAGCAATCATATTCAATAGGATTCCAGCACTGTCATTTCATAAGAATTATATATAAGTTCCTAGCAGTGAAAGCATTAGCACTGCAGGAAAGAACATCAACAGTGAAAGGAGGATCTAATGACCAATGAGCAATTCTTGCTTATGTGATATATAGGCTGTGAGTGCATAATTCATGTATGGGAAAAATTCTGGTGGTCCACGCGGTACAAATAGGAGTTCCTTGATTATACCATCAGCTCTCTGACCTCCTTTCCTTTCTAGATGGCCATGGGTGTCTTTGATTTTTTTAGGGTGTGTAGGTGGGAGTTCAGTGACAATTCCTACAGCTACTGATGCCTAAGCACAGAGGGCCATGAATGTGAAGGAGGCTACATCACAGCTGATTTATATGTAAGGTCTCTTTGGCCATATTTGTACTGAGGGTGAAGGTGCCTATGTGGTAGTTTCTACAGCTGTCATCCGCAGCTGCACCCTGATTCCTGCTGAAGGCAAGATGAGGGTACACATCACCCCTTAGTTTAGCAGCCTTTGTCATCTGTAGTGGGAAAGCTTCAATAATGTCCACTGCCTGGGCAATCAGAGGTGAAAAAACTCTCTAGACTATAGATGAAGGCTCTCAGGGCAGGATCCTTTAACACCCTGTAATCCCCCTTATCTCTATTTCAAAGACCATATGAAGTTTTTGGGTTTTTTTTATGAGGAAAAGAAAAGCAGCTTTGAAGAAAACAATCAGAAATGCTTTCTTTAGAGAAAATGTTCCCTTCCAGAAACGGTGAAAATGATGCATTTTATGTTATCTGAATAATACAGAGACTTTCTTCTGTCCATGTTGAAGGATTCTTTTTCCCTCTTCCTAATGGGACGGAATAATATTGCAGCTATAAAAAACAAAGATTTTACTCAAAATTATGGAATTGATTAATTTATAAAATCTTGTTTAACAACTAACTGTTCTAAAACTTTGAGTAGTTCAAGTCAAAGACAGATATTTTAGGAAGCAAAAGTTTCATTCCATAGAATTTTTGTGAACACCAAACTGTATACATGAAAATTAGGACATGTTTATGCTTGTATAATTGAAAAAAAAAAAAAAAAAGGGGGGGGGGGAAGGGAGAAGGGAAAGGGGGAGAAAAGCTGTTTCATTTAAACAGGCAACTTCCCATCAACCTAGTTCTCAATGGGGATAAATTTAGCATTTGACATAAACAATGACATTTAGGGTATACTTTTTTAAAGCAACTACTTCTCGTTTTGTGCCCAGCTCTTTTTTTATTGCTTAGCCCACCTAGCACTTAAGAAAAACCTAATCTGTTTTTCACAAGTAAAATACTACAGAGGGATTGAAAAAGGAGACGATGAAAGAAAAATTAATTACAATACCGTGCTATATTTGCTGCAGACTGAAATACTGCAGTCACATAGTAGGACAGAGTTGATGATCTGCTTTGGGAAAGTGCTATTTTTTATGACAATTCTAGTTTAACTCAACATTGTAACAATGGAGGCCGTGACAAAAGTAAAATCATAAAAAAAGTGGCTATATAAGCTCCTCTTAGTTTAAGAGCTCACTTACATACTGGACGTATGTGCATAAATCTGAATGTATACACACAAGATACACTGTTGGATATATTATCATTGTTTGATCTTGGAAATTAATGCAGGCCAAGCTGTTTTCACTACAAGGTCTTCAGCTACTCTCATGTAGTGACAATAAACCCATAAAGAAGCAGAGGACCAAAACATACAACAATCTACAATTGCTTCATCTTCTTTCACAATCTATTTTTAGACATGTTTAGCAGAGCTAGACAGAGACATTCAGACATTTAAAAAGCTTATGTTAATCCAGAAATGCTGTAGCTCCTTACAAACATTAAAAGGTAGAGGACATCATTATCAGACTGCTTTGCTTACTGTATTTTCTCCACAGAAGATAACAATATCAAACTCGAAGGCCTTCGTTGGAGCTGTCTCAAATCTTTGGCTAGACCTTCTCTATCTCACTCTACCCCCTCACAGCAGCAAGCTCCTTAGGAATTAAAATTCTGGTGGACTTCTAGAATAAGAGATATTAGATGAGAACTAAGGATCCCAATTTAGTTTCTGCAACCTGTCACAGAGAGCTAACGTTTAAACCTTATTTCCCTCAAAGAGTAATAGTGAAATCTGTGATGGCTAAGAATGAGAAAGCACGCAAAGACTAGTTTATAGAGGAAAAAGAAAAAAAAAAAAAAAGACACAAAGGAGAAGGAATGGTAGCAGTCAGAGAAGTTGAGGTTAAAATAACTAAGAAACACTAGAATTCTGGAAATATTGGCTAAAAATAATAAAAATTATGTGACTTACTAATTTGTCTAAATTCTGTCACCCAAAGCATGGCATTCAATTCACAGGCAATAATCACAGGCAACTAATATTCACAGATTATGCCTCATCTTTCAAAAGCTCAATTTATCCTTTTATTTAGTAGACATTCTCAGGGCTGCTTCTGCTTTTATTGAATGTTGTAGGTCACAGGGTGCTTTCTGGAAGGAAGGTGTGCATACAACACTACCGCTCTCAGTTCTTTGAAAAAATGGCTTCTAAATACAGACTCATTTTATATTTAGGTATTTTATCTTTACTTGCTTTCCTGACATGTAGGTGCCTCACCCAATTAAAAAAGCCTTTTAAGAGAGATAATAAACCAGCATTATTTCTGTGTTAACCTCTGTAAAAAAAGCTATGGCAGTCTATGTCAAGTGTTTGGGGATTTTTTTTTTATGAAAGACACTGTGTACTGCATAACAAGTGTAAAATATTATATTGGTAGGCAAAAGGCGTTTTTCCCCCAATGTTTCCATTAGCACTACTTTCAAATACGTTTCATATTTTCTTATTTTCTCCTCCAGCTGAACAGCCCAGCTGTTCTATCTCTTTGCATTTGTAATCCAAAGTGAAAGTCACTAATAAAAATGACTGAAACTGTGGCAAAAGAGTTAGGGAGGGGAGCCTTCTGTGAAAGCTGCATATCTGCTGCCCTTTCAAGCCAAACAAGGAGGCTATTTAGATCAAACTTACTGTCCCTGACAATATGTTCGTGACATTCTCACCTCCCCTTCAGCAGTGAAACTGCAGCAGGTCTTCACCCATTGTGCTTAAGCACAGCCTTTCAGTAAAACTCCTGCTCCTGCCCCTTGCCAGAAGGCACGATCTATTTTAAGGTTAGGTGGAGGTAGGCACTAAGGAGTTGTTACAGAACTGTGACATCAGGAGTGGGAAGCTAATGATTTATGGTAAAAGCCAGACAAATGGTGCAATGGAGCTCTAGAAAGTCTTAAGAGTTCATCCAAAGACACACACACCCTACTAGTTGCTATAAACCCTAACCTAAAGTCAAAACAAGATTAAAACAATCGTTACCAAGACTCCATACAACTTCCTCTCAGGAATAAATGTTTTCTGTAGACATTGAATTTGTCTTAATAATGTGCCCTCTGATTTTTTACAGAATGAAAGCCTGGGATCTTGTACAATGCAAGGAAAAATCATTGCTTTTGAAGGATTTTGAATCAGGACTTTGTTACCTCCTGGTCTAAAGTAGATGATTTGATTCCCAAAGGCACATTACTTCACCAAGTAGAAATACCTGGCACGAGGAGTTTCAGGGAAGACAACTGAAAAATGTTGTAAGATTCTGTATGTATGTGGTATAAATATAAAAATCTCCCGTTGAAATGTATACCATGATACAGTTACGAAGTTGGCCAGGCGTTATGCAAGAGAGACAGTCATGTTTCCATAAATGTGATGGGAAAAAAAGCTCATGTTTAAAATACACATAATTCAGAACAAGTAGAGCACACTCACAGCAATCCTCTGAAGTTTCACAAATTACACTGCTATCAATGTCTTTCCTTCTCTCCTACTGTGTGGTTTAATCACTTGTCTTTAATTGGACCATAAAGATATCATGTAAAAGAGTATGTTTTCCTGCATATGTTTGTACAGGACCTAGCACAGTAGGTTTTTGATGCAGCCTGGGACATTAAGGTAATACATCAGAATAATCTCCACACTATTTTCAGAATATCATATAGCCACCTGCAAAACTGGTCAGATAATGAATAGATCTGAATAATTTATTTTAAGCAAAAGGTTCTAATTAATCAGATAAATTACTAGCAATTAATAATTTAAAAAAAATCTAACTGTAGGGAGCAATCTTTCACTTGCAGGGGAATGAACCAGATGACCCAACATCTTTCCATTTTCTAACTCTCATTTCCTAGAAAATAAAAATTTATAAAAGTCAGTGACAACTGAGAATTTTTACATAACCAAAACCTCATCTTTACCCACAATTTTCCTGATGGCATAATGAAACATATGAGAAAGGGTACCATGGATATTCCCAAGACAGAACATGGAAGGTGTGTGCCAGCACCTCTGGGGAGAAGGTTTATCCTTGATACATTTGAGAGAAGCAGCAAAATCAGATTGAGTTCTTGCCCTCTCACCTCTCACTCAAACTCTGTATGTAAGAAGCTCCATCCTCAAAAATTCCACATATAACAATCAAAACTGAAATTATCGCATACCTGCATAGGCAACAGACCACTCCCATACACATGCTAACATTCTTGCATTTTGGTGGTCATTATTTCACCACCTGAAACTCTGATTTGTCTATAAGATAAAAAATAAAACATTTTGAATTGTGTATATTTGATTACTTCACATAATAAAATATTTCCAAAGGCAACATTTGAACACATTTCTTCGATAAACATATTCTCTGAGCAGAAGGTTAAATTTTCTTTAGTGTGTTATCTGCTAAAAATTATTCACTTAGCTCTAGTTAGTCTCAAAATACTGAGCTTTTCTGTATCTAGACTGGGAGCTGAACCCATCTGACAGATAAAGCAGTTGAACTGTGCTGATGAGCTCCAAAGAGCGCCAAACATCTGTCCCCATTTTGCTGTTGCATGTTCCCGACAGACATTTATGCATTAAGTCTATTTATCAGACAACACTTTGTCTAAGCCAAGATATAGTCAGCCATCATAATAGGATATATCACTAATATGGGAATATGAATGATTGCTACTTTGATAAGATATTCATATCAGAATACAAGCATTGCCATTTGGCTTATCTTCAATACTGCCATACATTTTTCATCATTTATAAACAGTTTCTCATAAGAGTGATACATACACAGTTATGTAGAATATCCTCTTCCACTAGGGTTACAAAAATGAGATAATGCTGTCCTGAGCTCTAGTCCCAGACTTTCATCCTGAGAGATATATTAGTTGTTTCTCTGCAAGCACAGAACATTGCCTGCTCCTTGCAATTGTGTGTTCAGTCAGTACTGTGTATAAAACAATGAACTTTTAGTCATTCTACTAATGGTAGAGGCAGAAAAAGATTGAAGCAGTGTCCCCTCCCACAGCTCCATTATACGTACATGTTTTTTATTTTAGATGTTAAACAAGAATATTGAGGAAAGGAGTGGTGCTTCTGTTGAAGAAGATATCCCATTGCATATTTTCCATTCTTTTCAGCAAAAGTATGACAAGACATATTGGCTGTTTGGTGATATTAGATTTAGTCAACCTTGAAAAAAGGTTCTGTTTCCAAGTCACAAAGGTAGTTTGATATTAGAAGAAAGTTAAAGTAGCAAAGACTCCATCATTTACCACCACTACAATATTGTTAAAAGCTCACTAATTATGGGTGAGAAAGTCTATTCAAGGACTGGTACTTGTATCTCCAGAAGGTTTAGAATTAAAAGGGCAATCTGTGGTATCTTCAGATGATACCACCAAAGTTTCTGAGGACGAGTTATATGTCAGCTTAACAATTTCCTGTGATGTGAGGCCATTCATTCAAATTTGTTTTCTTGCATTTTCCATTTAAGACAGCAAACTTAGTGGCCAGAGGACCTTCAGTATAACTATAACTATACTTCAGTATAACTAAAGTGTTTGGGCTTTACATTTGGTAAAAATGGTACACGTTGAGCAGGATTCTCTCATGCATGAACCCTTATGGTATATTGATATTAATCACATTAATTTCCCTTGTTTTTTATCAGTGTGTATGTAAATAATGTATATGTTTCAAGGAAGAAATATTGATAAAATAAGAACTAGCAAAAGCAGAGCTGAAGTTCTGCCTATAAGTCAGTATTATGCAAATTAGCTTTGTGAAAAATATTCATAGTGAAATTAACTGGAAAGAAATCAAAAGAAATACTGGTAACAAAAATCATAAATCTGAAGGATAATAGAGATTGAGAGGTGGGAAATTAGTAGTTTAGATAAGAAAGCAAGCTTGTTTAAAGTGCTTTGTAAGTAATGAAAAGAACATTTTGGTTTTTAATATTGTCCTAGTCAATATAGTATTTCAAAATGAATTCAGAAGAAATAAGTGAAATGTCTAGATAAACAAATTAGAAACTGTATAAAGATCATGTATTCTTATCAAGAAGAGAGTAGAGATGGCAAAACAATTGTGAGATAGTAAAATAAAACAAAAGAAGGCAAGAGAAAAAGGATTCTTGTTTACATTTTATATAGACAATCAGAGAAATATGTTTCCTAAACACCATTCAGAACACTTCAAGCTGCCTGTTGCAGAAAATCTTGGTTTGTAATGGAGATTTACAGTTACTTTGAAATTTTAACTTGAAATTATACTCAAAATAATTTTTAGAATAATTTAAATTACGGAGGCACTGATTTTATGACCTCTTACAATTACTATTACGCACTTTTTTAAAAATGGTAAAAATCTGAGTTCTGTGAACAAATAAGTGTAACACAAACAATCTTGTCATTAATAATGCAAAAGCATGAGCACTTAAAATTTTTTGTTTGCTTGGTAACTCTTCAGTTTCACTAACTGACTGTTTAAAAGCTTGGGGAAATATATATATTAAAATAAAGGATCAGAATATATTGCACATAAAAATTGCTGACAGAGCATTAAAACACACAGAAAAAAAACCACAAAAAATTTCTCCTAATATTCCAAAGTGTAGTTAAAATTAAAGATTCAGTCTATAGGACCACATAATCGCTTTCCTAAATGAGTTTTATTGAAGTGCTGCTAATACAGTGCCTGGATTTAAACCAAGGGGAAAAATTTTGAGGAAAAAAGCACCATGAATACAGTATTCCTGCACAAATTATAGCTGAACATCAGGCATTACACCTTCAGGGCAATTTGTGCATCTTTTTAACACAAACTCTCTCAGATGGGTTTGTCTGAAAACACTAAAAGCACTTGGGCCAAGAATGTCGGCATTAAAAATACAGAAGTGGCTGGAAATGCTGTTGTGTGTCAACCTTTATTTGTCCTTTAAACCAAGAAAAAAGCACAAATATATGCCTGTAGGCAAACTGCAGAAGTTTGGTGTTTTTTTTTTTTTTCTCCCTCCAACTTATATGAGATTTGTACAAAGAATTGTAATAGAAGGTTCAGATGACAAATATTACAGTGCTGTAGCCAAGAAAAATACCCATGGGGCTTTCTGCTTCCCTTGTGCCCGGCCTGAACTATCAGATCAGCCTTCTGGACTCAAATGCAATGCTGTCAATAGGAATACATCATCTTTTCTGTGGTGTAGAAGAGCTGTCGGTTGCAATTCCCATTATTCCAAGGCCAGGATTTTCCATTAGTGTAGCCACCTGCTGGGTTTCTCTACTCAGGTTTAATGGAGTCTGAATTTGAATTTATCACCATCTGTGGGAAGACAGGAAATGAGAGGAGCATCACTAATTCCTTTCTTCATTTACTAAGCATAAGCATAATCTTTATAAGGAGATAGGCAGAAGCAGCAGTGATCAGGGAGACTGAGAGAATATTTTAACTCATATTGACATCAGAGTTCCAGACCAAGAAAAATGCTGTCTGTTCCTCAGCCAACACCAGCAACAAAAAGAATGTTTTAATTTCCTATGTAATGTTGTACCAAAACATGCAGATATGGGATACTATTTCTTTTTTTTGCTTCCAAGGAGGTCTCCAAAGATTTAATAATTTAGACTATCTTAAAAATAAATAAATTAAGGTCTTGGAATGTGCATAAATTCTCAGGAAGAGTTAGGAACACTATATGATAATGCATGTTTAGTAAAACAAAGATTTAAAGTCATGAGTTTACACATTTTGATCTTGTTCTTGTTCTCTTCTGCCCCAAACCAAAAACTTTGAAACAAAGCAATAAAGAAGAGAAAATTGAAGCATTCAATTGAAAAAAAAAAAAAAACAAAAAAAACAAACTGTTGGGTGCCAGGGCAACATGAAGAACTCAAAAAACAAGACAGAAAGCAGAACTTCTGTATCATCAGGAAAAGAAACATGTTTTTGTTACAGAATACCCAATCCAGACAATATTGAAGTAGTTTGCTGGCTAAATATGCCACTGAAGACTCTTTGTGATGATTTCATATGGCACTGCAGCTCATTCTGGAGTCACCAGTTGACTAGGAACCACAATTCCCATTCACCTAACTTCTTGTCCCTGCCTGTTGAGGTTGAGATATATGTGTTTCTCCTGTTTGAACATAGTAATTGGTGCTTTGGAGTGGGCAGAAGAGACTGAGGAAGATTAAAAATGAATATTTTTTAAAAATCTTATGTGATATCTGTCTGTGCTTGTCAAAGGGTTTTTGACTTGCAATCTGCATTTATTATAGGGGTGCCATGAGTTCAAGCCCTTCTCATAAATTTTGCTCCATGATTGTAATCTTTGGATTTACAATCTTGAACTTATGAGGCTGTTCTCTTGTCATGTGGGTCATCAAAAGAAGTTTGAAGAACTTAGACAATTTAAAGGAATGTATTTATTGAAATGAAATAATAGTTACAATAGGAAAAGTAAAACCAAAATAAAACTCAACCAAACAAATAAAAACCCCACAAAAAACCTCCAAACCTACAAACAAACAAAACCAATCAATAAACAAACAAACAACGCAGAAAGTCTTTTCCCCCTTCCTTTTCTTATTACTTTTTAACTGCCTAAATATCTCTCCTATCAGAGGAGTTCTATGCATTGTGTTGTGACAAAGCAAAAAGCCTTCAGGTTGACAGTTTCTAGTAATAATCATTTGATACTGGGTCCGTAACAAGCCAGAGGATAAAACAATCTTTCTGATTGCTTGATGTGAACTGGGTGGTTGAGTTTACCTTGTTTCATTGTAGTATTGATAGTTGCCAATTTGTGATTTGCTGGAGACCAATTGGTCTTGTCTCATCAGCAAGTGTTGTTACATGGTTGATAATCCTACTGCATTTTGCTTTGCAGACTACAACTAGCCACAGAAATTACTCTTGATAATTCTTATGTGGTATGATTTTGTTATGTTTGTCTCCCTTTTTTTTCTTACAGATATTGTGGGATTTGTATAGGATTAATAAAATTGATAGTGAAATACTTGGATTTGCATGTTGCTCAAATGACAGCTTTTGCATTAAATGTTATGAATTGCCTTTGACCATATGCATCCTGAGATTTGGTGACTATTTTTCGTTTACTTATTAAGGCTACACTACTGTGGAACTATAAATAACTTTTGAGGTGGCTACAGATACAATTAAACTACCTTAAACCTTTTTTTCTCAAGCAGACTAGCAGTTCATCAGATCCTTGTGATGATCTTTGAATCACTGGTCAAAGTTTTGATTCATAAGCATTAAGAACTAATAAGAACTATTGCTAATAGAAGATAGAGACATATTTTTGCAGAGCAAGCTCTAATGAAAGCCCTCCATACCAAAGGTTTCCTTGGTTCTTGATTTATTCAAGCAGAAGTCTACTTGAAGCTTTTCACCTGACTTCAAGGTAGCAGTGAGTGGGTATTGAAGGGCAGATATACTTCCTAGGGTTGGTAATTCCCGAGGCCTCTATCTTTGTAGAGCTGGACTTGGGTGGTTCACTCCTCTGCCTTCTGCGGAAAGGCTTTTATTAGTGAATTACTTTTATATTTACTTCTAGAAGTAAAAGGACTATGAGAATAGAAGCTCTGCCTATTAATTGGTTAAAAATTTACAACACATTGGGCATCTTGTTTTTAACTGACAGTGTACAGGTGTATAGGTTTTGATGCAACGTCACACAAAATCTGAAGACCTAGGAATTTTTCTTTAACCCTTCTGTATATCTGCAAGATTCAAAATCCCAGCCTGCACCTGATCTGCATGCCTGAACCCTAGTATCACTGAAGAAAAACAACTAAGGAAAAGACAACAAACTAAATGAGTAGTTAACTGTGGCTTGCCTGTTTTGTATGATGTCACACATATGGTTATGGTTATTCATACTGAGGGTGGCAACTTTAGTGATTCAAGACTAACACAGGAAAATCTGTCAGCTCTAGTTAAACGAACATTATTATTACCTCAGGTCAAGCAGATGGAGGGCAAACTTCTCTGCTGGATTCTGCAGCTCTTTAATTAATGTCCACATTTGTTATGTCAACATGATGCATCACATTTAGTTTAAAGGTTTGTTTTATTCCTAATACAAATGCCTATAGAATTTAAGTTTCTACGTTCTAAGAGTTGAGCTGGAAACTGGGAACTTGAGATAAATAAAGATTCCTTCAGTTACGTTTCTGAACAAAATAGTTAGATGAAAATTGTTTAATACTTTCATAATATTTCTTACATATTCTCCTTCGTAGCATAAGTGTTAAGACAGTATTAGAGGCAGTTTTCTCATCAACAAGTCCTTTTGACTGGGAAGGGACAAGTTTCTTCTCCACTTCTATGTTAATATATTTAGGATGGTATTTATGACGGTATTTATGACTAGTATAATTTTGCATCCAGTAAAAGCTTTTGGTTTGCTTTGTTCTGGAGAAGAGGAAAAAAAGAATAAATAGGCTCTGTCTTCTAGAATCTAGAATGTTTTCTTGGAGTATTCTTTCTCCATGTAGAAATCATGAAAATAACAACAGAAAAAGGAAAATAAAGGAAAAGGAAAAACGTTATCACACCATTTTGTGTACATAGGCTTTTTCATGCTAGAGACTTTAAAAAGAAAACAAGTAAATAGGTGGAACAAAGACCTCACTTTTATAATTTAAATCCTAGGAAGTAAAAGAAATCTGATGGAAGTTGCCAAAATAATAAATGAAGAAGCCTGATGGTTCATAGAATCAGAAAACAAATACAAAAAAATCTGTGTAGTGCAATATTCTTTCTTAAACAGTCACCAAATCCATGTTAGCTCTCCAGAAAAACAGTTTTTTACAATATGTGTAATACTGCAACTTTGTTGCATTTATAAAGAAGAGGTTTTCTGGAAACTATTTAGTAATGTTGAGCAATTATGTGTCTTGCTTTTTCATAACTTCAGTTATGAAAGAACTGAAGAATGCTACAAACATCCTGATTGGATGGTTGTAAAACTTGCCTTTATAAGGGTTGCTGTCTTGATTACCTATGGAAAGGGGCTGTAGACTGGCTGTGCAGGGCAATCATTTCATCTAGAGCGTAGCCCTGGACAGACCTCTTCAAAGGAAGTATTGTGAAGTGAATCAGTTTGCAGTGGTCCTTTGCACATGCTCAGTGTCTCCTCCAACAGCAAAAAAAAAAAAACAGAAAATTTTTATGTCACATAGGAACATATTTTTCTTCATATAACTTCTTCACTTTACTACTTCTTTTCTCTAATTCTGCGGGGGGAGGGGGGTGGGGGGTGGTGTTCAGGTTTGGGTTTCTGCTACAGAAACCTGAACAAAAGCATGACAGCTTAATTATATTAAAAACATGAAGAAATTCCATCTGAGATTTACATTGAATTACCGTGTACTTGACTGGCTTGAGAAATTCAAAAATGGACCTCAAGTCATTGTAATCTTGGCTATGAGGACAAGCTTGATATCTGTGTCTTGTAAAACAGTATTTTGCACTTTGCTTCTTTCCATGCCAGTTTTCCAATACAAGGACTTCACAGCAAGAAAAACCTTTCCCTTTATTACCTTGCTTCTCCCTGGGTTTGAACAACAATAAAATTAGAAGGAATAGATGTTGTCCTAACAGACCAGTCAAAATTCCCTACAATATACATCAACCAAATTCTTGTGAAGAGCATCATTTTTTTTTTTTTCGTGTGTGTGTGTATGAGTTTGCTCATGCCTACTGTGCATATCATGCACTGTCCTTCCTTGGTACTTCCCTAGGACATACTAGGACATCAACAAAGGACATCAATGAACCTGGTGAGAGGTCTAGGAACAAGTCTTATGAGGAGTGGCTGAGGTGCCTGGGTTTGTTTAGTCTGGAGAACAGGAGGTTGAGGGGATTCTTTGTCACTCTCTACAACTACCAGAAGAGGTTATAGAGAGCTGGAGGTTCATAATTTCTTCCAAGTAACAACTGATAAGACAAGAGGAAATGATCTCAAGTTAAGCCAGATGAGGTTTAGATTGGATACTAGGAAAAATTTCTTCACTGAAAGGGTTATCAAGCATTGGAACTGGCTGCCCAATGGGAATTGGTGGAAATGCCATCACACTTAGGTATTTTAAAGATGGACAGACAAGGTGCTTAGCAACGTGGTTTAGTGGTGTTTTTGTCAGTGTTATGCTGATGGTTAGACTCAATGATCTGAAAGGTCCCTTGCAATTTAGACAANCTGGAGAACAGGAGGTTGAGGGGATTCTTTGTCACTCTCTACAACTACCAGAAGAGGTTATAGAGAGCTGGAGGTTCATAATTTCTTCCAAGTAACAACTGATAAGACAAGAGGAAATGATCTCAAGTTAAGCCAGATGAGGTTTAGATTGGATACTAGGAAAAATTTCTTCACTGAAAGGGTTATCAAGCATTGGAACTGGCTGCCCAATGGGAATTGGTGGAAATGCCATCACACTTAGGTATTTTAAAGATGGACAGACAAGGTGCTTAGCAACGTGGTTTAGTGGTGTTTTTGTCAGTGTTATGCTGATGGTTAGACTCAATGATCTGAAAGGTCCCTTGCAATTTAGACAATTCTATGATTTTATGATCCTGTATATTTTCTCCTATGTGATTTTCACTCATGTTACTTCCAAACACCTTCAGTCTGTTTCTATAATGTGACATGCACCTATAATCAGTTCCTACATTATTAGGTTCCATTTTGTTATTGAAGAAGTCCCTTAGAAATATACCCTGTTCTAGGTCCTCTGGCCCAACCTTACTCTGAAGTTACTAACCCCACTGTACATTTACCTTTGCTGTCAACCATTCTTGCCAGCCTGTCACCTCTATGTATCTGCTGCTTCCTACTACAGAGAAGGAGAATGGAAGGAGAAAAGTGGCACTTCCCTCTACTTGTCAAGTGTCTTTTCATGATCTGTGTGTCTTGGGATTAAGTTATACTAAGCAACTAAACCTAGGATTCGAGGAAGAACATAAAATTATATTTTCACTATTAATTCCAGCACAAAGTCCTAGACTTGGGACATTAGTTGAACTAAAAGTCAAAAAGTCAAAAAGAAATGAATAAAGAGAATGAGAATCCTACCCATGGTGCCTTGAAATGTCATTGACCTTTGTTCTGAAGGTTTAATAATAGCACAATATTTGGTGATACTGCGACATTTTTGATTTAGGACTCAACAGATTCCATTGTCTTTAGTCTCACTACTCTACACTGTAAGATCATCACAAGCTGTACTATCTTCTCATACTTAAAAGAGTATGTTGAATATTCTGGAATTTTGACATCATTAGTATTTTATCTATTTCCAATGTAGAGAACACAGATGTCCACCACGTTTTACCAGACAGCTGAGATAGAAATTTAAAACAAAACAAAACAAACAAAAAAATAGTGAAAAAACACCAAAACAAAAAGCAACAAGAATAAACAAAATCTATGTGAGAAGATGTCTCCTCAAGCTGCAAAAAAGAGAATAAAACTGGCTTTGTAATGTGACATTTAAAAGATGGTTCCAATAAATTAGAGGACAGAGGCTTCCAAAACTGGACCTCCTAATGCAAAATCTTCCTCTGGTTACCTTCCCACTAAATGTCTCTATTTCCACTTCTCTCCTCTAACAAGTAGTATTTCAACCACAATCTAAAGGTTTTTGTCATCCTTCACTGTTTACTCGCTGAAGAACCCGATTCCGTCTTCTGCCATTGCAACCTTGCTCAAAATTTGAACCAATGCCTGCTTATCCATTATATCCAGATCTTTATCAAGTCCATATGTCTCATTAACTTTGCCTAGCTTCTCTTCTTCCATCAGCACAATTAAATGTGTCTGGGAGAAATTGTGAGAGCACCTGAGAAATCTGTCAACACAAGGTGAGAAGTCTCTCCTTTTGTATCACTTCTGAAAGTATGAGGATCAAATGGAATAATATTTTTTTCTATTAAATTTTTATATATTTCTTCAATTCTGATATGCACATCTATGTGTAGGATCTTAACTGTTTCTTCTGACTGAGAATCTTGATACAGACCAATACCATCTCAAGACTTATTTTAAAAGACATTTATTTTTATGTGTTCCCCAAGTAAAGTTTGCCTATATTCCCAGAATAATGTAATGGAAAATTAACTTGCCTTTGATGTACAAATATGTTACATTTTAAATCAAAATTTGAATATGTAGGTATGAACTAGAAGGACATAAACCCCACATTTAGTGAAATTTCAACCTGCTTTTTGCACATGAACCATTTTGTAGCATCATGTAAATTTACCTAGAATCATAGAATAGTTTGAGTTGGAAGATAATTTTAGATGACATCTGGTCTGATATCCCCTGTGATGAACAGGGACATCTCCAACTAGATCAGGTTGCTCAGACCCCTATCCAATCTGACTTTGAATGCTTCCAGGGATGGGGTATTTACCACCTCTCCAGGCAACATGCTCCTGTGTTTCACTATCCACATTGTAAAACATTTCTTTGCTGTATCTAGTCTGAATCTACCCTCTTTGAATTTAAAGCCATTACGCTTTGTTCTATGGCAACAGGTCCTACTCCTGTTAAAAGTTTGTCACCATCTTTTTTGTAGGCCCCCTTTAAGGCCAAAATAAGGTCTTGCTGGAGCCTTCTCTTCTCTGAATAATAACAACTGTCTCAGCCTGTCTTCACATGAGAGGTGTTCTGTCTGTCTGATCATTTTTGTGGCCTTCCTCTGGACCTGTGCCAACAGGTCCGTGCCTTTGCTGTGCTGAGGATTCCAGAGCTGAATGCAGTACTGCAGGTAGAGTCCCAGCAGAGCAGAGAGGCAGAATCACCTTCCACAAGCTGTTGACCACACTTCTTTTGATGCAACCCAGGATATGGTTGGTTTTCTAGGTTATGAATGCACATTGCCAGCTCATGTCCAGCTTTTCATCCACCAGTACTCCCAAGTCCTACTTGACAGGGCTGCTCTTCATCTATTCATCCCACATCCCATGGCCTGAATTGATAGTGGGAGATTCCCGGACTCAGGTGCATTACCTTGCGCTTGTTGAATCTCATACAGTTCACATGGGCTCGCTTCTCAAGCTTATTCAGGTGCCTCTGGATCACTTCCTGTACATCAGGCATGTCAATCTCACCACTCAGCTTGGTCTTGTCTGCAAAATTGCTAAGGGCACACTTAATCCCTCTAGGTCATTGATAAAGATATTGAACAGTACTGGGTCCAATTGTAACCCTATAGGACACCACTTGTCATTGATCTCCATCTGAAGCTGTTGACCACCACCCTCTGGATGCAAACACTTAACCAACTCCTCATCCACCAAAGAATCCACACATCAAATACATATCTCTCTGATTTAGAGAGAAGCATATTGTGGCAGGCTGTGTCAAAGGCCTTACAGAGGTCCAGGTAGGTGACATCCATAACTCTACCCTTCTTCAGTGATGTAGTCAATCTATCATAGAAGGCCACTAGGTTGGTCAGGCAGGACTTGCCTTCAGTGCAGCCACACTGACTGTCTCAAATCACCTCCCTACCCTCCACAACCCTTATTGTAACTTCTAGAAGGATTTGTTTCCATGTTAGTTAAAATGCTTTCCTAAGAGGATGGTCTATNAGATATTGAACAGTACTGGGTCCAATTGTAACCCTATAGGACACCACTTGTCATTGATCTCCATCTGAAGCTGTTGACCACCACCCTCTGGATGCAAACACTTAACCAACTCCTCATCCACCAAAGAATCCACACATCAAATACATATCTCTCTGATTTAGAGAGAAGCATATTGTGGCAGGCTGTGTCAAAGGCCTTACAGAGGTCCAGGTAGGTGACATCCATAACTCTACCCTTCTTCAGTGATGTAGTCAATCTATCATAGAAGGCCACTAGGTTGGTCAGGCAGGACTTGCCTTCAGTGCAGCCACACTGACTGTCTCAAATCACCTCCCTACCCTCCACAACCCTTATTGTAACTTCTAGAAGGATTTGTTTCCATGTTAGTTAAAATGCTTTCCTAAGAGGATGGTCTATCTGGCATATTGGACCCTCTGTTCCTTTCAGAAGGGAGTTGCCAATCACTATAACTTGTCTTTTCTTCCTGGTGGAGGTGGCTGTGATATCAGGGCCAGGCCTTTCTGACTCGACAACACCTCTGATGAAGATGGGCCATCGTACATACCATCCATTGACTGGCATTCTATATCCAGAGCCTCATACTTATTGTACAGAGGCACCTAGGAAAGCAGAGCAGTCAAGTTGCCTGCCACCCTGAGTGTGGACTTTCTTCCATTCACTCCTCTTCTTTAAGCTACTGCCTTCAGCCTGGCAGGGGGCAAGAATAGAAGGTGCCCTTGATCTTGGGCTGGTCCCATTTCTGTCTCAATGAAGGCAGAGCATGGTTCCACCATCTTTCAGTCTTTCTCAAAATCTCTTGAGGCTCCTTAACCTTTCTACTTCATCTCATACCTTTTGATTTCCATTCATATATATATTGAATATTCCACTCATATTCATTATATATTCTTCACATCTGCACATGTGATCTGTCCAGTCCACTTTGAATTTTTATTTCTGGGGATATATTCCTTCTAAGCAATAGGAAATAAAGTAATTTTCATGTTAAAACAATAAAAACATAATGTAGCTCATTTCATCAAACAGACGTAGCTTGTCATTGCTAGGGCCATAAAACTCCAACATAGGTTCAGTATTGCTAATTTAATATAATTCACAAGATTTTATTGGTGAGATTTTAAACACAGAGACACAGCATTCCTCAAAATATTTTTAATACATCTCAGTGAAGTATACTTTTGTTAACAATGTGCTATTGCAATTTTAAAATTCAGTACATACATCAACTGTATTACATACAAGCAACCTTTGACTGGAAACTGAGATTTAAGATCAGTACATTACACAGACTCTGAGGCTTAAAGAACACAAATTATTAGGGGAAGAAATTAGAGCCTAAGTACTCAGACAAGAGTCTATGGAATTAATAATGGGAATAGAGGAAGACATCTGTCCCTAAAGAAAAATACTGGACACTAGGAAAGGCAGTATGTTTAGTATTCAGAGGCAGTGGATTCAACACTATCAAAAAAGTAATGTGTGGGGCTACAAAATTATGCTTAACTCATGGGGTTTTTTAAGCACTGTGAGTGTGTAAACACTGGACCTGTATGTAAAAGCAATTTTTTAAAAAATGGATTAAGGTAAAACTATGTCAAAATACTGTGTACTAAAGACTGGGAGGCTGAGGACTGTGTAGATAAATTTGTATATACAGCAAGAAATGTAGGAAGGGTGGAGGGGAAAGGAAGGATGCAAACATACAAAAAAGTCAATTACAAAACAGTAGCAAGTGTAGAGGAAATCTGAAACGTACAATTCTAAAAGTTGGCTAACTCATGAAAACAAAATGTTTGAGGCTTAGCTAAGTAGATACCCTGGGAATTCTATTCTCACTAAATCTGTCCATCACAAAAAAGGAATTCCAATCTTTACCCTCTTTCTGCAGTTAATTGCTGTCAAAGTGTTGTATATTTCACTGACAGAACCACTCACACATTTTTACCACTACTTTTTGGCAACCTGGTGCACCCAATAAGCATTTATTCATGTCATAATCAAAGTCGTTTCTGAAAACCTTCTTGCAGACCTTAACGTTACACACGCTCTATTTGACCAGTCAGTTTCTAAAGGCAGTCCAGCAAATGTCTTTTTTTTTCTTCTCACAATGTGGATTAATTAAAACTGTTAGTCCACTTGAAAAAAAAAA
>VXBJ01002601.1:861053-968794 GCA_013400055.1 Nycticryphes semicollaris | reverse complement strand
TTTTATTTTATTTTATTTTATGCCTGTATATTTTTGGTACAGCAGCCCATGTTTTCTGTCCAGTTTCCTTTCTGAGAATACGTGCTTCTGCCTAACATACAAGAGTTTTTGTTTGTTCTTTTTCTTGACCTGTGAGAATTAGAGTTGTCTTCTTATATGACCAGACACAGTTAAACCACTTCAGTCTACGAAAGAATCACTGGAAGTTTCTGATCTGCTAGCTTTCCGCCTCAATAGAAAAGAAAAACAGGTTTTAAAAAGGTTGAGAAAGATATGGTTATTAAGCTAATACAGCATACTTCGTCTAGCTGCTAAAAATCTTGACTGTTCACAGTGATTAAATATAATTGCATCAGTAAAGGTGGTGTGAAAAAAAAACAACCCCTGACTTTCATTAGAAGCTATCTTTAGGAAACCCTGATTCCTTGAGTTAAAAAGTTTCATGTAACATTCCTGTTTTGTTTTGGGTAGTGCTTTGAACATTTCTTAAACCCAGGAATACGTAGAAAGAATAAATAAACCGTAGCAGAATAAATACACATTTCTGAAGTATTCTGCTAGGTTTCATTGTATATCCGCAGTATTTGTGGTTTATTCAAAAAGAAAATTGGACATAAAATTGAAAAGTTAGTGGAAAAATATTCAGCCATCTTAAAGATCTGACTAAATAATAATGATACTTGCAAGGAAAAAACCCAAACGAAAAAACCACCAGCTATATGCCAGATAAAATTTTCATTGAATGGCACAAATAAGCCATTTTTTTATTATTTTTTTTCTACTTTTCAGTTTGGAAGGGTATCCATTCATTACTTTAAGAGTTGAAAAACAAAGTTGCTAAACTTTTTGTCTTATTTTCATATATTTAAACACTAAGCTATGTCTTGTCCTTAATGCCACACAGGCTTTATAGCAGTTGTAAAATTTCTCCAAGTTTAAGTGATCTGAAAAAGTTACCCCTAGACAATAACATGTTAACAAATTAAGCAGTTTTGCTATAATGCAGGATACCACATGCTGTTCTGTATCCTTGGGGCTGAACTAGGATATTTACATATTTGGTTTTATTCTGTACATTATGAAAAATTATGTAAATCGAGACAGGACTGTTAACCTCCTTTAGTGCAATACTTAAATGTATGAAATAACCTAATACTTGCACAGCTTTGTCACTGCCAATTTTAAGTATCACTGCAAGTATTTATTGCAAGAGCCTCAGTTACTACTAAGACAAAAGTCTAACAGTGATCCCTGTTTGCGTAGAGAAATCGTATACTCCACATGTGTTCCAGAGAAATAATCAAATGTTTTTTGTGGTTTTTCAAGAGAAGTGTTAATTCTGAAGCAGGGATAATGTTTCCACAGTAAAAATTTATTTAGCCATTCCCTTAAACCGGCGAAGTCCAGATCTTGAGGTGGCCTGTGGTGAGGTGCTGAACTAAACATAACGCTAATGTGTCTTCTCCACATACAGGCACTTTTAAGATTTTAAAGATATTAAAGCCATGAAAATGTGTTGATATTTAGGGCATTTACTGAAATCTTCAAAGAATGTAAGTGTTTGGATACCAGGTAGATATGCACTGTACAAAACAAAGATAGTGTGGATGATGAAAAATTAGTCCCTTGTGAAATTATTATTTCTATTCTGCTTAACTATTTGCCTTTTATTTTGAGAATCCCAATGTGGAAAAATATTTTTATAATCTATGCTTGGCATTTTTGGCCCTTGTGCAATTTCGATTCATGAGTTGAAATCCTGTTTCCATGGAAATCAGCTGAATTGTTGATCAGCTTGGAATTTCTCCCACAAATTAATGCAACTGGGGGACATCATCTAGGCTGATTCTGTCCATTATGTGGCCCATAGTATTTATCCTTTTATCTGTTATGAATGGGAGCTGTATTCTGGTGATGATTTAAGTCAAGATTCCCAAATATAGCAGTAACATTCTCTTTTATCAAGAGAAACACAAATTTACCAAAAATGCAAGAAAAAAAAAAGTATGATATGTATGCTTGACACCCTGGCAACATACACATCCTCAAACTCCCCCCCTGGGGATAGCTGTAGTCACGGTCACGATTAACTTTTACGTTTCTACAACCAACTCGCCTCATTTTTAGAGAGGCTGAGTCGCAGCTATCTAGCCTTCATTCATAGCCTGTTTCTCTTCCAGGTACTACTAGGATATTTGATAGACATGTCCATGTTGAAGGGGACTTAAGCATTATCCACATAAATGCCCACTGGACATAAACTTCCCTCATTAACCTTCCGAACATACACGAGCAGGAGGAGAAGCAAAATGTGATGAAGATTTGTCAAAGTGAATACCAGGATTTTTTTTTCCTGATTTCTACAAGAGAAAAAGCAAGCCAGCAACTCTTGTGATTTGTAGAGGATAGAACAGTGTCTGCAATGTCCAGGTTGTGAAGCTCACAGGTGTGCTGCAATCACATGATACCTGACCATCACAGTCCTCAAGAGGATACTTGGGTGGTAATAGCAGAGCTCTGTGATCTCTCCTTTGATCAGCTTGGGCAAATAGAGCTACTCTGTTCAGGTACTTGAACTTGACAGCATTCTCAGTAATTTTGTCCGAAAGTGGAAGTTCAGTCTGTGGGCTGTTATTGTCCAGTTGTCAGCATCAAGTAACTTCTTGTGCGACAGTTGTCAACAACTTCCTCAGCGGGAGCCTGCAGATCTGCCCCTGCTCCGTACTGTCACCGCTAGTAATGGGTGTAGTTTTTCACTGATGACTTTCAGAAGAGCTGAAATAAAAATAAACAATTTATCTTTTAGAAAGTCAAGAGGCAAAAAAAAAGATACAAAAATCAGTGTTTCATTAATAGTGTGGGAAGAGGGGCTTAAGCTAAACTTATTTTAATTGGAAGAGTAAGGAGAAGCAAAGCTCAAAATGCCAGCTCTGATGTTTCCTTAGCTCTAACTCATAGCTCAAAGAAATGGATGTGGTGGGAATGGGCTTTTGTGGGGAGGGTGGGACAAGAATGTGATTGTTTGCTGCCTTGAAAGTGTTTGTTTGTCAGGCATTC
This sequence comes from Nycticryphes semicollaris, assembly GCA_013400055.1. NCBI lineage: Eukaryota > Metazoa > Chordata > Aves > Charadriiformes > Rostratulidae > Nycticryphes > Nycticryphes semicollaris. The sequence goes on along the minus strand of VXBJ01002601.1, from coordinate 965,737 downwards.
GGGTGGGAGGGTAGCAGTGAAAACAGACCCTTCCCCGCCCTGGAAATACCAGGTGCTGTACTTCAGCAATATTCAGATTCTGAGTGTATTTCTGGCTTTCCTAGTCTTTGATCTTGCTATTGAATACGCGGGGGTGCAAAAATCCACCCACACAGATCCGATTTCGAAATCCTGGCTTTAATTATTTATGGTTTGGTTTGGACAAATTAGTGTTCTCTGTGCAATAACCACAGTTATTACGAGAAACATAGAACTATCTAAAACATACATATATACATTATGTATGTATCTACATATTTTTTAAGATGTTGCCTTTATTAATGTTGTTTCGAGGCTTAAGTGAAATTCTCATTATTCAGTCTTGCCCTGTGTTGCTTTTCACCTGACCACACTGGCCTGGATCCATAGCAATTAATTTTAAGAAAAATACAGCTCATAATGTTTATAATCTGAAAGCAGTCCTGGGACTAAAAGAAGAACATCTAGCTTTATACATCTTGCAACAAGACCCTAGTGTTTTCTTAAGCTGCAAATGGACTCTACTAGTTTTTCTGCATAAAACAGGCCCCCTTTTTTTAATGTCTCCGGGCTCTATTCATGACACTAATCCATCTCAAGTTAGATCATTTTCATCTGCGTAAAAATAGATGGTGAATCTCTTGTGAAAAAAACCCCAAACAAACTTTTAAAGTGAGGACAGTAAATTCATGAAACAAAAACAAAGTCAGAATTTTACAGCAGTATCAGACATGCCAGTGCCATTACAGAACCTAGAAATGCCAGCCAGGACCATTCTGCAATTCGAGTCAGGCAAGTTTGGTTACTTTTACATATTTCCCAAAGTAATGTTTTTCCTTCTTTCACCTTTTTCCTGGATTTTTAATCATAAATTAATGCTGATAAATTTGCTATCATAGGGCTGCCAAATATATTCCCAGCACTTGAGTGTTGTTTTAAATTTTGATTTTGTCCCTTAATAGACCTGAAACATACATACTCTCTTCAAATGTTCGTAGGTAGGATATGCCGAGGTAGTTAATTTCAGTTACTGCTTATTCTCAGTTGGAAGACAACTGAAAATCAGCAGAAGCTTTCAGGTAATTCATGTGCCTGCTTAGAATTGTCTGAAACTGAGTTTTATTTGCAGTTAGAAACCTGTACCCCAGCTTTCAATGACTTGCTGTCCAGGTACTCTCAAACACATTCCTCATTCTCAGCTGGCTTGTCCAATTTTAGATTGGCAACCAAATATAGTAACAGGTGGACATGTTTTCTCTTCATAAAATTTTAAACAGTTGTCCTCCTAAAAGGTGAGGTAGAAGACTTCTCTGTCATACCCCCTACATGGATCTCAGACCAGTAAAAACGAACAAGTGCTAAAAGCAGAGGGTTTGTGCCAGGGTGGCGAGGGGTCTGCTCTCAGCTGCGTTGCATCCTTCCTGCATGGCCTCTGCAGGTTACTTACCTCTATCTGCCTTGTTTCCACTGGCACATCATACACTGCTGCCTTGTGAAAGGTCTCTTTGCTAATATTTGTTGAGCAGGCAGGCATTTCAGGTGGAAGGAGATAGAAATATAAAATACTGTTCCTAAATGTTCTTTGCTGCCCACAATGCATTGAGAAATCACGTACAAGAGCGCCCTTTGCGTTTTATCTAATGAGATAGTGGTGCTAGCTTTGATTTTCATCAGAGTAACATATGCTTTAGGATCTGAGATTTCAGTCCATTGTATTACAGACGTGAATTGCAATCCTGGTCTTAATGTACAAAGCAGTTGCTAGAATCATGAGCAATATTTGTTTTGCCCATGTTATTGTTGAAAGCTAAATGGCATTAAAAGTATTCTAGAACGGAAGATAACTTTCTAGTAAAAACCATGTTTCTACATGATTTCTGAGTTATCAGAAAATTGGGGTACCTCACAAAGCACTGCATGTTTTCCTCATAGAAAAATAGTACACTTGCCTTTCAATAAATAGAATTTATAATTTTAAAAAGTAAAACACAGCAATAGGATTTTACCAGTTTATTAAATAATGCAAAAGATTTTTTCTAGTTCAGTACAGTTAGTTCTTGTTTCCAACTGATGGTTGTATTTAGTGCTTCATTAAAAACAAAAAACCAAAACATTCTCAAGGTTTTGGAATTGCTTGTTCCAGAGCTTTGGTGCTCTGTTGCTGCCTGTGTTGGATCTAACTCTTTTCTAGGCCTGAAATAAACCTCTTTAAGGGATCCTCACTCTTCTCCTGATGGAAAGTAACAGTAAGCTAAAGCAGAGGCTCTATTTAATTCCCTTAATGGTGAGAAACCAGTTATACAACGGGGAAGAATTTTACCCTTAATATACTTGTACAATATTTTTTCCCCTATAGAATTAGCAGATTCTATCATGGATTTTATGGATATTACAAAACTTTTTTTAAAGATTGTAAACGAAGGTTTAAAAGTCACTAGGAATTCTGGAAGTGTCAGTATTGGAGAACCAAACGAGACCTTGCTGATACCCTTTCCAAAGTTTTCAAAGCATTCACCTCTGTCCAGGAGATGTAACTATAAGGTGTCTCAGGTTGGGATATAAAAGTCAAAACTTGTCACCTTTAGGCCTTCGACTTTAATTTTAAAAAGAAAAGGCAATGAATTGCCTGTTAAAACAAAGTGATTTTTATATTAGTTCCCATATTAAAAAAAATTGTACATACTTCTATATGGGAAATGTGGGGAATGTTATACAAACAAGAAATGTGTTTCATCTCTCAAGCTACAAGTAGATTATGGCTTTTCAAAACCTGCAGATTCTCTCTGTAAATTAATCTTCCACTATCTTTTGTTGGTGTCTTTCAAGTTCTATTGGCTTCTAGCTAGAAAGCTAATGATAATGCATCAGAATTGCACCTTTTTAAAAGAACAAAAGCAGGGTACACACCGATAATAATAGTGTAATGACTCCAAATCTATGCATGTATGGTTTAATATTTACCTAAATGCTCATTCATTGGCACGTAGGCAATTTCTTCGATGCTTTATCTTCTTACTATGATTTGCAACACCAGCCTGGCATCATTAGACACCCGCAAGCATTTTAAAGATTTTTCCACACAGTCATAAAATTGCACCTTCCTCGTTGAATGTAAAATCAAGTACACCTGTAATAACAAAGCAGTGGAATAGTATGCATCTCTTCCTGGATGTTTAACTGCATTGCAGTAAAGCTGTGGTGGTTTGCCTTCACAGACTCAGTAGAATTAAAGGTCGTGTCTGAATGCTGTGTCTTCCTGTTTAAAATGAATGGCTTGTAAATGTTTATCTCAACTAGAAGTGAGAACGTGGTCTACGTTTGTGCTCTCTGATTCCCAATTTGAGAAACTGTGCAGAAAACCAGCTGCATATCCTTTCATGTCCTCCTTCTGCTGTTAAACATTTACATCTTTGACTTTAGTTCTTTGCCAGGTTTCCCCCTCGTTGCGTTTGGATTTCTGGTTGCAGCTTGCAGTAAAGCCATCTAGATTTGTAGTGGGTTACGTTGTTTTCTGCCGAAAAGTCCGAGAGAAAGAAAGAAATCCAGAGCAGAAGTACTGAGAATTCATGTACAGCGTCATACAGTATATAGTTTCTTTGTGTTCTGCCAATATGTATTTCAGTTTAAAATGTCTTGAGGCTGGTTGGGACTATTTGTATAGAGAGAGGACCAAAGTATACAGTGTATTGGCTTCCATTTTGCTGTTTTTGGACAATGAGGGCTGCTTTCCATTTCCTACAATGTTCCAATATAACTAAATCACATATAGTCTGTAATGGAGGCATCTGAGACCTGGGGCTTCTGTAAAAGAGCAAAGTAGTATTTATACAGTATAATATTTTGATTCACTAATGAGCTGTGAGGTGGGTGTTATCATGAACTACTGTGCAGCAAGAAAGGTTCCTAAAACATGCATCAACTTAACTCCGTCTCCTAATCATTGCAGATAACACAGTGTTTAGTTTCTAATTAGACTTGTGTTGTGCTAATTCTCGTGAGTAGTGTAAGTGATTGACATTCTGCATTTTAGTGGCAAGTACCGGAGCAGCTGACTTCAGCTCCGGGATGAAGCCAGTGTACAGCTGCTGAGAAAAGCAAGTCGTTCAGAGAAACTGATTTGCAAGATTAACACACACTGATTGGTAGGGCCTTCTTCTGAGGGGGAAGGAGAAAACCAAGCTCATAGTCTTGAATTAGACTAATGATATTCTAGTCCTAAAAGGAGTAAGAAAGAAATGTTTAACTTAAAAAAAAAATCCTCTGAGTAACAGTTCACAAATTTTTTATTTCCTTTGGATGGTCTTTTGCACTATGTCTTAGGAGAGGATGAACGTTCTTCTTCTACCATGCCTCAGTCTCCTGCATTTAAAACGCAGAAGGTTTGTCTGAAGTCCTGTTTGCTGAAGGTTGTAACCATCAAGGCAAAATTTTGTGAACTATTTCTTGATGGAACAGGCCAGAGCAGCATAGGCTTTTTCTGTGGCTAAAATTATTTCTGAGTAATTTTTGCTAGTATGTTTTCCTTGTGGTCTTCTCAAGTCAGTATTTATGGTAGTCCCGTTCCACTGTGGAAATCAAAATAGCAATACGGATTTGGTATAGACAGTCTCATTGAACAAGATTGGGTTATTTTAAGGTACATCTTCCAACTTAAACTCTCCAGTCGGGTCCGAATCTCTTTGGTCAGATTCTAAATGTTAAGTTTGACTTTTTCAAATCATCATCATAGTTGCATTGAGCACTAATAAAGAACACGCCTGTGGCTCTTGGATATTATTAATGTAGCATTTGAGTTTTTCACAGCCTTTAGAGCTTTACTCGTTTCAACCATTTAAAGAACCTGTGAGGTAAAGCAGCGCTGTTAGACTTTCATGGACTGGAGGCAAATGGCTGCAGTTAGGTCCCTTGTATGCCTTACAATTACAGGCAAGAGGCTGGCTAAGGAGCGGTGTTTTCTCAGGATGATCAAGCTGTGGCTTGCTGAAAATCCCATCTGCCCTCTCTGCATGCAGCATTAGAGGCCCTTCCTGGAACAAACTCCTCAGGTGATTTATCTGCATGAGGTTGCCGGCACAGGGTCCTTGGAAAGGCAGATGGGACGCATGATGGCAGAGTTGGACTAGTTGCGTTTGGCAGAGAACAGATCTATGGAGTGTGGTAGTTACGTTAAGGGTCAGAATTTCTATGTAAATGGCATTCCTTATGGATTTCACTGCCCAGTCTTGTATAAATGTCAGTATATTGTGGAGCTGTTGGGTTTTCAGAATTGCCAGGTGTGCACTAGAGACTGCAATAGTTGTGTTTCTACAAATAACGAAACAAATAAAGGTATTAGCTTTTGTCTGTATGCCGATAATACTTTTTTGCTGTGTAAGTAAAGGTCTGATTTTGCTTTGTCAGTTGATATTGGGATGAATCAAGTTAAGACTTGGAAAGCCTCAACAATATTACATGTAATACAAATTAATCATGAAGTAAGAATGATAAAATTTGTCATCTGCTTGAGAAAGGAAGATTTAGTATAACCCAGACCTCCCATTTACTTCCCCTCTGACCCCATTTTTTTTCTAGTCTCTCTCAGAAAATTTAAAAAGACATCTCTGGACCCTGTGAGAGCATTAGGAAACTTGAAAAAAAATAATCACATGGCATAACCACTCACTACGGTCAACATGTTTTAACTATATGAAATTGCAAACTGCTCATGTTTTATTATATTGAGTAAAGATCTTGTGCTGCTTTCTTTGAGATGAAACTTGTCTTGGACTTCACTGGCCGTGGAATCAGGCTTGCTACAGATCCATGTTGTAGATTAGGTCATTTGCTTATATTTCAGTTACGGTGTTTTTTCCAGTTTCTCTTCTACTTCTGTTCCGTTAAAGCAGTGCAGCTGGCTGGAGGGCCGTAGGCATTGAAAGGGCTGGGGCATTAAAAATAGAAGCTTTGGGTCCTTTGTCATAGTCAAACAAATTTTTATATCCCAAGTGCAGTATTTTATGTTGCCCAAGGAAAAGAATATTGTTTGCTGCACCTTAAAATAACACAAAAGCCATTCCAAGTCTTCTTGAAGCCGGTGGCAAAGTTCCACTTGCTTTCAATGGGAATTTGCAAAAAAACCCATGATGCAATTTTTGTCAGAGCAGAAGAAAGCTGTGAGTCGATAGTACCATGCAAATGCAAAATGCATACATTCCCTTTTGGTTTTGGTGTAACTAATTCTTTGATTATTTTCTTCAGAGAATATGGAAGTGGTTGGTCACAGAAAATAGCTGCAGCAGGGAATGCCGAAACACCCTTGTTCCTCCAGACGGTTGAAGGGACGGCCTGTAAAATAAAGTTGGCTGTCTGTAGAAAACTAGCCTAATGGCTGCATCGGACATTGCAGTCAGGACTCGCTGTTAAAGCTTTTGCCCTGCCTGTTCAGCAAAACACTGATGCAAAAGGGGATCAGCTGTGAACATTAGGAAGAAGCAATCATACCTTGTCTGTTCTAGTTACCACCATGTCTTAAAATAGAAGGATAATGAAACTTAAATTTTACAGATAGAGCTATACGATCCCTATGGATTTGGTGCTGTATCATTTGCACGTTCCACAGAGAAACTGCTCTGGTTTTGGAGGAAGAGTCCTATAAACCTGTTACTCAGGGGATTTCGTGTCATCCAGAGCAAGACATGAAGTGTGTGCTTCTGTTCCTACCTGCTAGTATTTTGTTTGAGCTTGTATTAGAGCAGGAAGGAGCACCTTCTTTTCCTGGATGTTTCCCCTTCAGTTTGGAAAATGAAGTGTCAGCTACCATTTGATTCTGTAGTAATCATCAATAAACCCCTAATTCTAAATAATTGCATTAATGAACTGAAGTATCCTCTTGTGCAAAACAGAGATGGAAATGCAAGAACTTCAAGGAAGACGTCTCTGTCTTTCCCCTCGGGCTTCCCTGCCGCAGGACAGCAGAAGCTTGGCCGCCCTAGAAGCAGTTCTTTGTGCACCTGCTGCTCACGGTGCCTGAGCAGCTGTGTAAAGGGGAACCCAACAGTGAACCTTCGGCATTGCTGTAGCTTGTGTGAAGGAAAAGGTGTGTAGATAAGCGTACCTTCCAGATACCCGCATCAGCAGCATGGCAGGAAAAAGAAATTTCTCATGTTGTCTCCACGTGAGCTTGTCCTTAAAATTCTCCAGAACAATGAGGCTTCTCTGCAGCTGTGAAGAGCCCTGGGGCCTTGTCAGGCATTCTTGCACTTCTCAGCTTATTCTGTTGCACCTTGATAGAGATAAGACTAATTATTAGATCCTGAGCTTTAGAATCCCTGCAGTTCCCTTCTTTATCTTTCTTTTTCCACTCTAGCCTTACAGCTTACTTCAGTGAGATTATATACTTGCTGCTAATGGCAGAATTTGGCTACCAGGAACGGACATGGGTTTGAACTCCATGGGATATTACTGATGTGTTAATCTTCTGATCTCTTCCAAATAGTGGCTGCTACATCACCTTTCGCAATATCCTTTGCCTTGAGATTGGAAAATAGTTAGTCATTTTGGGTGGTCAGCTTCAGGAATCTTCAAAGGGACCCAAAATATTCAGAAATTGCTTTTGGGAGAGATTGTACCTTCTAAAATAACATTGCCCCAAGTTTTGAAAATTTCAGCTGCCATCAATATTCATGAGAGATCCAAGCTCAGTGATATTTAATGAAAGAATACTTTTATGAAAAGTATTTTACATGCACAGCAGATGCATTTGAGAACCCATTTGAAGTGTAAGTGTAGATTCTGATGTTACTAAAAAAGTAAAACTTAGCAAATGGAACCGTTTGAAACTGGGAACTAACATATCGGTCTTTTGCTGCTGGAACTGGATTTGAATTAGGCCTGTGTACTGCTGTGTGGCCTTTGACCACATAACACATCAGTCTACCATGTGCTGTAATCAGTACCTAATAAGAAGTAAAGAACTGAAGAGCAGGGGGTAGTGGAAACTTGGACTTGTGACTGTTACAGGCCCACGATAGTGTCTGGCTGGTAGAGCTGCTTAACTGTGATGACTGCTGGCTTCCATCCAGCTGTTTTCTGAAGGTAGAAAAAACTAAATATTGTGTACAACTGTTAATTGTAACCTTATATTGAGACAGTGAGTCTGATGATGTAGGTAAAGATGATGTAGGTAACAACATTTTCCAAACTGAAGGAAACATCCAGGAAAAGAACGTGCTCAAGTGCTCCTTCCTTCTCTGTGCTCTAATACAAACTCAAACAAAATACTAGCAGGTATAATGTAGGTAAACAGACACAAGCAGTCTAGGTGTCGTTATGATACACCTGTGATGACTGGACTCTCAGTCCAGGCGACCTCCATTGAGAGTGGTTCAGTCCTGCACCGAGTATGTCTGCTGTGTACTCCATACCACCAGCTAGCAGGATTTGGAAGAAGCAGTGAGAAGGAGAATGCATTTTATTTGATGTTTGAAATTTAGGTTTGAGTTTAGGTCTTTGAAAGATAAGGGAAGTCAAGGAAAATGCAGAACAAGAACTGTGGTGTACTTGGGACGTTCTGTGACATTTTTGTTCTCGACTATGTTGAGAAGTTGGAATATATCAATGTGTCTGTGTGTCAATTTATCTTCGTGTTAATGTCAGTGAACGGACTCTTTCACAAAAATGGAACAAGCATTTTCCTACCAGCCTGGGAGAAGAGGCTTTTCTGATGTTTATTCTGGTGAATTTAAAGATACTTCGCAGGGATTTTTACCCCTGCAGTGACCAAATTTGCTTCTTGCACGAACTGGCACAGCATCACTCTACTCAATGCAAGCTTATGCCAGTTTACATGGCTTGTTTCTCATTCTCCCAATTCCTGAGTAACCAATAGAGGGAAAGCTTTCATTTGGTTTTGAGTGTAGTTTTGCTGTAAAGCGTATATTCTGCCTAAGTAGTCCCAAGCCAGTGAGGTGTCTGTATATCATAAGGGAGATACTGTACTTGAGTTAGTATGTTTTCTGGTTCAACTGAAGAAGGGGAGAAGGGTTGGTGAAGAAGACAGTAAATCCACTGAAGTGTTGATCACTGCCAATAGTTGTGAGCACAGCTCAGTTCAAGAAGTTCAAAACCACTGCTTAAAGGAAAAGTGCAAATACTTTCCATCCTTTTCTGTGAAATGACATTGGCTGTTTACTGATTCTTGTTTATCTGCTCTGCACGATATGTCACATTCATCAGTAAAAGAGACTGTAGGAGGTAATGGTACTTAAATGTTTATTTTATGATGCTTTGGCTTTTGCTGTGTTTACTCTCCGTTTTCTGACGAAACTCATACTCAGATAGCTTTTTCTTTTGCTGTTACAGCGTATCTGTCTCAGGCTACCCCTAAAAAGATGAAGTAGTAATTGGGACAAATGAACTCAAGACACACAAAGAGAAGACATTTGAGACTAATCTACAAGGAGTTCAGGTATTTGTGCTTTTGTTATGTATACCAGTAATTGGTGTATGGTGTGGGGTACTCTGCAGTTTATGCACTTGAAGGAGAATGTTCTTGTTAACTCACACAAGGTGGAGATAAAACAACATCAAATAAATGAAATAGTCACAAGGACTAAAGTTGTTTAGTCAGAATGCCACCCTGCAACTTAAGGATGAAGCTAGGGTTGAAAAAGTAGTGTGTCCGAGTTGCAGTTCAAAATTCAACACATGTTGATGCTTCTGGATGTTCCATCCCATGTGTTGGCTGTTTTACCATCTATTACAACCCAGAGCATTGGTGGCCATCTGAGGAACAGTGGAGAAAGCAGATTCTTTTCTGATATTCACTGGAGCAAAATGAACGGGCTCTTCTCTACTGATGGATTAAGGCACAACAAAACTCTCAGTGACCTCAAGAATTAGATCCTGGGAATTCCGTAAACCCTGGGTTAGGTCTACAGCAAGGGTGAAATTCGTTTTGGTTCTCAAAGATGACAGAAGTCCCTGTGTACATCTCGCTAGGCCTCAAGCATATTAGTGAGATTTAAGTAGTGTATATGTTGCATATACAGTTGAATGGAAATAAGGCCTTTGCAGTTCTTCTAGTGCAAAAATGGGACTTTCTAGTTGAAAGGGTAATCTAGAGAAGAGTTTTAAATTTGTAGATTATGAAAAATAGATTTTTGTTTTACAAGCACATACAGGGAAAAGTAGCATGGGTCTGTTTGGTTTGGTTTAGGTATGTGTCTGTGAAGCAAGGAGAACAATTGTGTGATTACTTTTCAAAGCTCCTTATGAGCAGGTGATGACACACGTGCTATAGATGAGCAAACTGATAACTTAATAGCAACCAATAATTACATACATTTTTGTATTATGATAACAGCATAGAGATATCAACGGTACACAGCTAGGTCCCTTTATAGCTGATGAATTCTGTGAAGCAAATGGGATTGCCAGCAGGTGTAAAGAGTTGTGTTTGCAGAGTGCATCAATACAAAGTGGATTCAGAGAAAACATTTTACTTGTATAGTTGTTACAATCCTATCTTATCTCATTGCAATCATTAAATTGTTACAATTAACATTGCAGACTATTGTTCATAATTAAGTATTTTAAACAAAACCACAAAAGCAGAGGTACCTCCCAAAGGTATATATTTAACAGTTACGTCACTAACATGTGAAAAATCACTCTTGTTAAATGTTATACCATATGTGACTGTCTGAAAAGCAAATATGAGTAAACAGCAAAGTCACTCAATATTTTTTTTAGTTCCTGTACTACACACTGTATCAGCTTCCAGATATTTATTCAAGTTTGTATTTTATTATGTGTGCATTCCTGTGGCTTTGGCACTGTGTTTGTAGACAGTACTGATGTACTTTTTTTGGATTTTGCTACCAAAGTTCTTCATTGAATTTGTGCAGTTTGCTTCGGCTGAGTAAGTGTCACGTAAGTCATACATAAAATTGGAATTAAATCCCAGAGCAACAGGTTTTTCTACACATAATACAAATGTAACGCATGGGACCAGTGAATGATGGTGTAGCATTAGTAGTACTTTTCATTTTGTTATTTTGCCTTCACTGGCTTTTTAAAATTTTTTTTTGTAACAGTGGTTCTCCGATGCAATTAGTTGCTAGCAGCAGCATAACAAAATGTAAAATTCAGTGGTGGAAATTCTTGGGTTTCTTCCAAATGTTTTTGAACCTTGAGTCACATCATTGGCCTTCGGAAACATCCTCAGTCTCTCTTTGGAGCTACGGTTTTCACTGCAGGAACAGGAAACTGCTGTCAGAATCTCCTAATATAGATTTAGGAAAGGTTTCTCTTCAACTTTGAAAAGTTATACTATTTTGCTATAAGAAGATTGATTGCATCTAAATCATGTTAATTTTAAGCCTTTTGAAAATAAGTAGGCTCATGATTAAAAAGTGTTTAACTACTCAGTTATGCAGTTCCTTCAGAAGAGTTAACACTCTTGAGACAGGAGAAATTAGCCTTATACAAATTTTATTGACAATAGATAGGAAGAATAGTGCCTGAGAACATTCTATAACCTGAAATTATGCACTAATTATGTACCTGAAGGTGGTGGTCAAATCAAACATCCAGTATTTTAGTTATGAATTACTGACCTTACTTAATGTTCTAGAAACTCACAGTTAGGGGTAAAACAGGTTTAACTTCGAATTTCAGGTTGTGATCTTTCCAGTACTTCTAATTTCCTCAAAATAAGAAAAATCTGAAAGTCAGATTTTCCTCTTAGAAATTTCAAACTGTATACAATTTGAATAACTATGAGTAACAAGCTACTTTAGAAAGGAAGAAATTTTTTCCTCCTTTGGGGAAAAAATTACACTTAATACTTATTGCAAACATTTTCTATTTCTAACACTGGCCCAATACACTATTTTCTAAATAAATTACAATTCTAATATAGCAAAGTTACTTACCAAGTGTTGCTGTATTCGAGATATGCAGATTTTAATTGGTTTTGGTTTTCACAGGAGCACTTCTATTTCACAAATTTTCTGTAATTTTGGGACCTGAAAAACTTGAAATCAGTGTATTTATCACAGTCAGTATTTCTAGAAGATGATAGCATTTTAAAAGGAACTTTTCCTGATTGGAAAACTCTGCAAAACTCTCAGAACCCTAGTCCTCCGTCCAAAACACTCTGCATTGAGTATAGGAAGAATTAATGTCAAAATACTAATAGAGGATATGATACAGGATTATTCTAGTTAATGTGTTAACCACTTTCTTTCATTCATGTTTGCTGCATCTTGTAACCAAGGCAATGGTTTCAGAAAGTGCAGGAGTATTGATTACTTTTTTTGAGCATTGATTCTACACTGAGTGGTGACAGTGATGTCTGGGTGCTGTTAAGTTGATGGTGACGTTTGGATGCCTGTGTTTCAAAATGACAGCTTTGCACCTATTTTGCAGCCCAGGCATGAGCAGCTCCTACTGCAAAATGAAGACTAGGTAGTAGTGGTTAGTTGAATGTCAGCTGTAAAATCTGCATGCGATGAAGACACTGGGGAGGTAGACAATAAAAAATTAAGACATAACAGTGATTTAATTGACAGTCTTCATGTCAGAAGTTTCCTGAACTTGTGGACTGAAAAGCGTGGTTTCCTTCATAATGTTCAAGAAAAANTGTTTGTTTGTTTGTTTTCTGGGGCATTTATTGGACCTAATTAGTATATATTGAACACTAATGTCGGGAGGGAAGAGGTTTTCAGATGTGAATTAAGCCTAAGTTACAATGACTCATAACTGGCAACAAAACACCCAAGAAGAGACATGAGACAGGATGAGATGAAATGAGACAAGCCATGAAAGAAGGGGCAGATTTATGAGTTATCGGCCTACAGATGGAATATGAAGATATGAGTGGAGAGTGAGATCATCACAGAGAAGTATGCTAGGGGAAAAGGAGGAGGTTCACGGGACAGATCCCAGTAGCCTCTTGTGGGTAGTGGGAGGATTGATTTAAGCTGCAGGAAAATTAGTTTTAAAAATGATGCAAAGATCGGTTAGATTCCAAACCTCAGAGGGACTTGATTTTTCTCTCACTACACTTCTAAAAAACAAAGAAATGACAATTGGGATGACCCTCTGCCTCCAACAGTGTGTGTGGAGATTGTGCACCTTGACGGTAATCCCTTCTAGCTAAAATCGCATAAACACACTTTAAATTTTAGCAATGCAAGGCAATTTTCAGTATTTTAAGGAAACTGCTGCATTGCTTAGAATAAAGACAGGAGGCAGAACTCTTGCCTTCAATCTAAACAATGCAGTAGTTTTCTTAAAATGTTAAAATTTGCCTTTCATCCCTGAAACTGAAAGCATATTTCCAAGTAACTACATCCTTTGTGCTACACTGCAGCCAAAGCATTTCTTATGGATTGTAAGTGGTGGAATTGATTGCTAGGTCTATTTGAATGAAATTTCATTTGACACAATTATAATCCATTTCAAGATTCAGCATCTTAAAATTTCTACCTGAAAGATGAACATAAAGACTTGGCTGCTCACAAAGTATTACATGGCGCATACAGATCTCTGAAGTTTCTGTGTTACTGTAGTCGTATGCCCCACCCCTTTTCTAATTTTGTTCTCATATCCTGTAAAGAGTGATTAGGAGGATCTGTTCAGAGCAGTGCACAGAAGTCTTCTATTTAGCTGAATCTGCAGAATCAGTTGGCAGTCTCATGAGAAAAGCTTTTCTGGTGGAATTTCATCTTACATCTGAATCTGATAGGACTAGATAGGAATTGGGAAGAGGTAAAAGAGCGTTTCTCAGGGATTCAATCATTTTTGCTCCATGTCTTAGCTAAGAGTACTAGGGGACATCTGAGCTGCTGGTCAGTTCGAATTACATTTCATTAAACTTGGTAACTGATGGATAGAACTTGAGGTAAGCAATAAAGCAGTTTTGATTCTGTTGAATTTCATTAACTTTTTGTTTAAAATTTAATTTTGAATATTAACATGAACATAAAATATTCATGAAACCTCTATTACTCTAAAACTGTATCTGGAGCTGTTTAGTTTTGTGTGGAACTGAAAAACAGTTTTTCTCAATTTGAGCTAGTAGGCTGAAACAAGGTTTGGTTAAGCCTCACTCTGTAATATTTTACATTTTGATTAATTATTGCTGATCATTCACTTAACAGTAGTGTGCAAATAATAGGAGTTCCCTTTAGGAAGGGCTGGAACATCTGAGCCTAAGAATGAGTGTGTGAGCTTAGTCCCAGGACTCATCCAGCAGAGAGAGGGTGGATTGTCCAGCCACTGGGACTGTCACCTGTCCTCAGCACTGGCCAAAACCAAATGCCTAAGGAAGTCTGTAAGAACAAGGAAATGGTATATCATATTTCGTCCAAGTAACCCTTTTGTGTTCAGCCATCTCAGAGATGTACACAGCCAAGCATAGTTTCTTTGTATTTAATTTTCTGTTTAAAAATCCACAGTGGATTTCTATTCTGTAAATTTGTGCCACCTCCCTCCCAGCCCTGCCAACTCCAAGCATCTGGGTCTCTAGCAAGGAGACCCACAGGTTAACACGTGCATTAGGAAGAGCTGCTTCCTTATTGTTTGTTTTGAAACTACCTCCTGCTAGTTCAGGATGGAAGGATGCTTTATGGAATTTGACAGCAAAACTAGACAAGGATTATTGAGATTATATTTTTGAAATGTGATTCATTTTTAGAAGTTAGATTGTTGTGCTAGGTAAAACACAGTTAAGTAATCCCAAACAGCGTAGCCCTGTCAGTGAAATAACTACTAACCTAAAAGGTCTGTAGATAAAGGGCAAGTATGTCTTAGCAACCATATCAGTTATATGTATGGCCATATTTGGTAACAGCAAAAAAAATTATGATAGGTTCCAGTTAAAGGAAGCATTTAAGCATATGTTTAATTCCAGTGCTATGTTTCAGACTAAGTATGTACTGGGGTACTTTACTGGGTCTGGGTGTTATTCTTGAGGTACTTCTCTATTTCTAAAACTTAATGCTTCTGGAACATGTTTTGGTTGGTTGTTTAAAAATATTTGTTTGATAAACACCATATGCTTCTGATTTTGCTGTCATTTGGTCTGTGTTGGATATCCTTCATTTTGTGTAGAGCATTGATCCTAATTGGGATCTCACTGAGATCAACATGTTTATTGATTTTCAACCTTCCCGTGCCAATGGTAGAGAGAAGTGGGAAGAGTAGAGGGAAGGTGCATGAGGTCCCCTGCCATTTAAAGATAGGAAGAGCAGAAACCATCTGTTTGTTACACATTGAGACACAAGATCCCCTTAAAATGAGCTATTAAATGCTTAAATCACAGAATCACAGAATCACAGAATCTTAGTGGTTGGAAGGGACCTTTGAGATCATCGAGTCCAACCACATGAAAAAAAAAAAACAAAAACCAAAACAAACAAACAAACAAAAAAAAAACCAAAAAAACCCAAAAACACACAAAAAAAAAAAAAAACCCACCCAAAACCAAACAAACAAAACCAAAAAAGCCACCCACCAACTAAACCCCACACCCACAACCCCACGCACAACACCCCACCACAAACCAATAATCTTGGCCACTAGAGCATGCCCTGAAGAGCCACGTCTATACGTTTCTTAAATACCTCCAGGGATGTTGACTCCACCACCTCCCTGGGCAGGCTGTTCCAGTGCCTGACCACTCTTTCAGTAAAGTAATTCTTCCTAATATCTAATCTAAACCTCCCCTGCCGCAGCTTCATACCATTTCCTCTGGTCCTGTCGTTATTACTTAAATAGACAAAGGAGACTTTAAGAGTTAAATTGTCATGTTTTCCACCTTCTAAGAGTATGATGGTACTTTTTCTTTCCTGATAGAACGAGAGTTTTATAAACACACTCTGATTAATGAATTAGGATGTTGCCAGAAGTCACAAGGTGTGATTAAGGTTGGACTGTTCTTAAACTCTTCGTAACAGAGAACATATATAATGTCCCATATACAGGTGCCATGTAGCCCCTGTCCATCACTGAACCTTCATGTTACAGGATGAAAAAAGTGAGCAGATTTATCTATCCTTCAGAATGGGCATAGCTCAGAGTTGGAAATGAGCAAGTTGTAACTGCCTGAGCTGCTCTCTGTCCTCAGACATGGTCGCCCTTTTGTAGCATCTTCTGTTAAGTAAAAAGAAGAGCTCTTTGCTGTGTTTGTAAAACACATTAAGAGCTTCAGATGGAAAGAGCAAAGTATTAAAATTACTATTTACTTACCAAGTTTTGCAACTGCTAATATTATTCCTGCAAAACCAAACGACCAGTCGAACAAACATACAAAATCATAATATTGAGAGACTGATTTTAACTACATTACCATAAAGTCTTGCTGCCCGTGGGAGATTTTCCTTATGAGATTTTATTTTGAGAAGGTTTCGTAGTGCAAACAGACTTTGCATGTTTTAGTCCACTGAAATTGGGCTGTCTTAAATGTCAAATCTTCTTTTTGGCAAATTATTATAGTAAATACAACATATAACATTACATAAGAGTGGTATTCTTAAGTGAGTCTTACAGTAGAGTTGCAGGTTAAATTTCAGGATAAGCTGTGTATAGAACAATACTTGATCACGTATATCCCGAACTCCTTCTAGACAAGGATAAAGCTTGGGAGAAGACAAATACCTTTTATTTTGTTTTGTTTTCATATGACATACTGGTGCACTGAAAGATTAGGGCCAGCATGTCAAAAATTGTGAAGTCCTATTTAGACAGCAGAACAAAGGGCTGAGCTTCCAAAAATGCTGACCTCTATTGGCCCTGAGCTGTTCCAAATACCTGATGAGAAGTGTTGAAGTAGGAACTAGTCGATGCTGAGCTTGCTTGAAAACCTGACATCAGTGGTGGGCTTTTAGCACTGGAAAATAGAGAACATGTTTTAAAATCTGTTTCGGTGAAGGAAATAAGAGGCAGACATTAAAGGGGAAGGAAACAGAACAATAAAAAGCCATCTTAACAATGGAGGGGTGTAAAGAAAATGGGAGAGGTGGTGTAAGAAAGTGCCATGGACAGTACGTTGCTGGCAGTGAAAGATGGAACCCATCAAAAGAAACGTCAAGAGTAGTTTAAGATGCCAGAATAAGTGAAAAATGGGATTATTTCCACAATGTGTTCTTATTGAGCAGAAATCAGAAGGAAACTGTGAGGATCCGTACATTCAGAAAATAGTACTGCCCATTAAGACATCATAACAGGACACCATAAAGCCCACCTTTATGAGATTGTTGTGGGCTGGCAATGACCAGCTTCATTGTATTAGGAAGGTCACTAATAGCTGTATTTTTTCAGATAAGGCAGGAAATCAAGTTATTTTTAAATTGAATTGGCTGAATACTGTTTATAATCAAAATAAATGCAACCTAAGCAAAAAAAAAATCTCAAATATAAACTTCTAAAATCAATGACTTTACGCATCTTCCAGAGGACATATATGTGTAATGTGTACTCGAGGTTTGTACCCATACAACAGTAGTATCCTAACAGAATACTTAAGTAATTCTGTCAGTTCATTTTCTTTCTTGAAGCTGTTTGCTGCATTTCAGACAGGTTAAAATGGAATGTTTTCCTGACTCTTGGGACTGACATTCAGCTTTCCTGTTACATCTTATTAAAGGCTCTGTCAAGTTTGAAAATCAGTAATGTTAAAATAAAAATAGTGTCTAGAGAGAGGCACAATATGCTTTAGTTTTCCAGGATTTTAATAAGTGAAGAGTGGGAGGGAAAGGAGGGTTCACTGTAGGACTGAAGGCTACTTCAGTCGCCCCTTTCACTGAAAAGGGGAAAAAGGTGTTTATTTTTTAGAGAACAGCCTGTATACTTATGTAGTCAAAATATTGATTGATTTGCTGATATTATTGACAGACGTGGCATGCATTTCAAGTCCTTGAACAACAATTTGCAGTAATTCTGTTTTCCTTTGTGGAGATAATTAAGCCACACAACAGCTGTCTGGCAAACGTTAGCACTCTACTACCTGGTCCCAGGAGAGCAGAAGCAAGGCAGGAGCGATTTGACCAAGCGACTGCAGTTACTAGATGGCAGAACTAGGGTGAGAATCAAGTCTTACTGACCCCTTTACGATAAAGGGATGTATGTTATGGCTGAGAGGGATGGACTTATAGTGGTTATACTTAAGACAAGTCCTACAGTCTGCTATGCAAATGCAGGAGAGAAAGTAATTTTATGTGTAGAGAAAAAAAGATGAAGCTGTGCTAAACACTTTACAAACACAGAATGAGAGGAATCCTCATCTCAGCACTGCTCAGTTTAACTATCTAAAGGAGCTTAAAGTCTCCTGTAAATTCCTGTGAAATCATAAACCAAGGTATGCTTTGTTGCAGCAGAGCAAGATTTAAGCCTGTATCTTGATTTTCTTCTTGAATCAAGGCCATGTATTAGTTAAAGAGGACACCTTTCAATTATAGGTGTACTTCAGTGCAATTTCTCAAAACATGATGTACATTGAGTTGTATCACAGAATCATTTAGGTTAGAAGGACAAGCTTCCTAAAATCTCATATGGTTTGTACAATATCCTCCTTCTCTATAAATAAATAATATATGACCTTTGTACTCTACAAGACTAGTAAAGACCCTGGCAGGACATCACACAACCTCTTAATATAACTTCCCAGCTATTTGTGGAACTCTGCCTCTGTGTCACTGAGAAACAGAGTTGGAGGTGACAGTTCAGATTTTGCATCCTCCTTCCGGAGGCCATTTCAATCACGCAGCCAGTTATGTCTCGTACTGTGCATTTATAGCTTAAGGAATCATTTGCGGTTGAAAATAGTCCTGAGCACAGCAAAGATGGACATGGCATGCACGCAAAGGTACAGCTCTGTTATTGCTTTAAGGTACTGAAATTAAATTTATGTTTACTGGGTGTCTGTTTTCAGTGAAAATGATAAAAACAGTAAATGTGGTAATGTACAGTTCAGTAAAGATGCAATTTAGAATGTTACAATATTTATGTGAATTCTCAAATGCCATCTTAAGTAGTTGTTATGTTAAAATTGTGTATTAAAACAAAATACACGTTTCCCTTCCCTTGTTAGTGTCTGTTACTTCATTTTGATTACTGAAAATATTTTTCAGTTATTTTTCAGTTTGCTGATTTTTCTCTGCTTAAGTAAACAAGCTTACAAGTTTAATGAAATTAAACTTAATAACCTTCGATACTTCTTTCTGCTTTGATAATTAAAATGAAAAAAATAAAATAAAACTGTAAAATGCAGGCATGCTGTTTTCACATAGCCGTACTGTTTTCAGGTGTTCATCTGTCTTGCATTGTTCTAGATGAATGTGTTAATATTGGAAGAAAATATATATGCAACGATAGGAAGGCTTTCTTAGGTCTTTTGGTTGGGTGTCAGGGCTCAGTAAGCTGTTCAGCCTGGGAGTATGAAGTGAGCAAACCTGAGCGTCCTGTCGCACATGCTAGTGGATTAGCTTTTGTGTAAATGAGTGGTTTTCAGGCTTTTAAAGTTTGTGATTGCCAAACAAATTTGCAGAGAAGAGGGGATATGTAGATCCTCTCAAGTCTTTGGAAAGGTTGGGTTTCTGTCCAGCGTGTGTGAACTTGCTCTCTGAGCCACCTGCCATAGCGTTCATCTCTGTTGTCCTCTCGGGCCACCCAGCACAGGCTGCGAGCTGCAGATCTCCTGCCACCCAGCTTTTTACGCAGAGCGCTGGTAATCGCAGCCTTCGAGAGAAACAGAGGCAAAGAGGATGTGGTTTTCTAGGCTCTGACATACAGACCAGCATGTAGGTCACCATGGTGAGCTTTCCTCAGTGATGGAAGTGGAAACTGTATTTGGGTAACATGCACTCATTGCAAGTATGCTTGTTTTTCTCTTAACGAGAGTTCAGTGGATTTTTTGGTGACTGGTCAGCATAAGTTTCTCTTGAGTTACAGAGAACCACTCACATGCATGATGTGAGTGCCCAACCTTCTCAGGTCATTCCTGTAACGTGTTACTGGTGTAGAATACAAAGGGCATTGAATTTCTCACATGCATTCTGCTTTTTCAGGGCAGGAGTACGATTTAGAAGTGGAGATGAGAATACAAGTTTTATTTGCACTGTGCTACTCCTGCGATGCTGAAATATTGCTAGTTATTTAGAGCACATGTGGTAAAGCAACCACTTTAATTCAGTATAAGACGCTGGAAAATGCAATATTTCAAAAAGTAAAGCTAGTAAAAAGAAAGATGGTGAACTGAATATTCCTGGATTTTAGACAGAATTCATGCTTTTTAAGGTTATACCTACATTAGTGGTACAATATTTAGTTTAAACACTTTAACTGCATCCTTGGAGCTATATACAGGTTTGTTACTGTCTAATAAGTGTCTAATTTGAGGATATTTTAATCAACAATTAGACAAAACTGAAATTAAGGACTTCCTCTCAGACTTCAGAGTCTTCCATTGTTTTGCTGTCGAATTAATTAATGCTCAGTGCAAATCTGCAACTGAAAACCTAGATGCCGTTGAAAGGGAAACTCCAATATGTTTTATGAATAGTTTGTTTTTCTTGCTTTCTTGTGATTACACAAACACTGTATTTTGGGGAGAGTAAGATAAAGTTCTAAGGGCAAGTCTCTGAACCAGGACAGACTTGGTTTAGTCACCGGTCTTTGTGCAAGTTTACTTCTCTTGTCTTTACTCCTTCCCTGCTGCTGGAGCTAAAAATGGTTTGCAGAGTTTTGGAGTCTCAGAGCTTATGGTCTCAGTTATGTGGGTATGTTCTGTGAGAATTAATAGTGCCAGTGGAATTCAGAGTTGATAAATGCTACTATTATTTTACAATTATATATTAAATGTTACCTGTATTACCCTCTCAGGACAACACACTGCACTTCCAGGGAAGAAACACATAACATGACATGAAGAAAATGAGAACATATTTAAATAGAATGTCTCCAGGATAGTCTAGGGAGAGATTAAACTGGAATTCAGCTGAAGTCTTTTGTAGGTACATGCACTAGTGAAGAATTAACAGAATGGGAGAGCTAAAAGGATATGCTTAGCTTGCTGTTTTTCCCCCAGCTGGTAAAATTTCATATATAATTTTTAATATAATGTTGTTCGAATATTGTGCCCTGTTTGCCCTGTTTCGGTTTGCTTTTAGTTTCTTTGAAAAGCTAATTCCAAGGCTTCATGTCTTTTCCTGCTGTTGTTGGACAAGGTTTCTTTCAGCAAAGTCTAACTGATTGACTTATGATAGAAAAAAGTGCTGGGAAATACATTATATAAATAAAAAAAACCCAAAAAGGCCTTTTATGTCTTTATTCCCTGCTAACTTCTTTCTGTGATGATAATCTCAGTGATTATTTATAACTGTATGAAAACAGTGTCTATCTGCACAAATACCGAGAAGACACGCCTGATTTAGTTGTGCATATGAAGAGAGGGAATGACATAAAATATTTTTCATTCCTCTTGTTAATTCTTGATTGAAAACCATTGCGTATTGTTATTCTTTTGCTGGTAATCAAAGACAAAAGAGCAGACTGCCACCAAAGACAATTCCTTAATTCATATTTCAGAGGATATAAACATAGAACTTATTACCTTATTTTATAGATATGTATGTGCATAGATAAATGTACATAAGTTATAATAGATAGTGATATAATAAGCTCTGGATCAAGTAAAGTTAAAAGAAATCGCTAGTAGCATTCCAATACATAGATTGTGTTTTACATTAGAGAAAACCTATTTAATTTGTGAAATTAGCACTTGCTGTTTGTAGGCATGCAAAATACAGTGTAAGCGCCAGCACCGCCTTTTCTATGGGAGGCAAGATGTGGCATTTAATGTGCTGTAGGCACATACGGAGTGTGAAGGAGATAACCAGAACATAGCTGGTTTTGAGTGTGGAGCAAAGGTATTTTATGTGCAAAGAATCAGGCTTAGGTTGGATTCTCAGTACTGGCTGCATAAAACTTTAATTTCCTTATAGAAGTAAGCAGTTTGAAGTGATAGGTTTGATGGTGGAAACTGAGTATTGGTTTTCTTTTTAATTTATTATTTATAATTTAGAAACTTGTTATTATTTATTTTATTTTACATTATATTTTAAAAATATTATTTTAAATAATTGAATAATGTTTGCAGTACAGATATACACAAATATATATATATCATTGTAGGAAAAATCCATAAGAAAATAATGTAGATGAGATTTTGATCTGTTCGATTAGATGTTGTAGGTGTGAGAAAACAATCTATCCTTGGGAGCCTAATTTGCACTGATGATCATAAAAATAATTTTGGGGAGGGAAAGAATGTATCCCAAACAGTATCTGGAAAATGTCATTAGCAAGACTAAATACTACTCCTCCCTGGAAAATGAAATCACAGAAAAGCACCCTGTGGAGAGTTTTGCTCTTTGTAGCCAAACTGTAACTGTGCACAGGGAGCTGTCAGAGTCCAGGCGAGGAATATAGTAATCTCTCTCTGCATGGGGGCAAGCCTAGTTAGGCACATGCACATCTTTGTATGATTCTTTAATTCATGTGTGCGTTTTCGGTGCAGTGCTTTGAGGAATAACAAATGTTGGGCCTATTCAGTACCTGCAGCAGCAGGTGCTTAATGAAAACTGTATGATGAATTTTTCCTTAGAACTCAGCTTCCTGGTTTACTCCCTTTGACTCGAAGGACACAATCAGGCTAATTGTGAATGGCTTGAATACATTTTTAGCTGTAGCAGAATTATTTTTTTTTCCGGTGAATAATTATTACAGCACCTGGTTTTGGGGAGTATTTTATTATACTACTTTATGTCTCTAGAAACACAGAAATCTGAGAAACAGAATAATGAGAGAAGTTACATGTTGTTGCTGTAGCATTATCTAAAACTTTTCCTTCGAGACAGCAAGCCCCGTCAAAGCTCCTTTCTAATGAGCCATGCTGTGGGAAAGGTGAAAGAATATGTGAATAACACAGCAACTACAGCTAGCTGATGTTATGTTAAAAAGCTGCACTTCCTTACCAAAATGGTAGGCACGTCATTACTTGGAATTAGTAAGTTGTGAAGGTTTAAATGCAGTAAAATACAAATTGGATTCCATCATGGGTGTGTTTTCCTTCATAATTAAAAGATATTTTGCTAGTGACATTTACAGGCTCTTTCGCTGTTGGATATGCTGCTGCTTGTGTCAGCAGTAGATTTTTGCACAGCTCTCCCGTAGGAAGAATGAGGAAACATATTTCAGCGTAACATTCTGAAAAGGCATAAAGTGAGAGTTCAGCCACTGAAAAAGGATGGTATCATGTCCTGAATATAACTTAATCTGTACAAAAGATGGTATAGAATTTTTCAGTGTAGATTTTGGCATGAGGCCTTCCTCACAGTGAGGTTTGTGGAGGGTTTTCTCCTAACAAGTTTACAGACCTGAGGGTAGCAGAAAAGACTGATTATAACGTGCCCTACTTTAATAAGCATGGTCCTAGTTTCCTGAAGCTAAAACTATCTTCTCAACAACTTTCTAACAGGAAAGGAAGATGTTGTATTTTTGCTTTTGGTACCAGAATGCTTGGAGTAATTACAAACATAGCAAACGTTATTATCTCCATGACTGGATTTTGCAGCTCAGTGACGTAACTGAACAGTAACTGAAAAGCTCAGTACAACCTTTGAACAGTCCTGAGGGGCAATAGGGGATTGTTCCTACGTAACACGGCATAATGTAAAAGGTAGATAATTTTTTTTCCCATCAGTTAGTTCCTCTCATTCAGTGCAACAGGATTTCTTTGCTTCATGTACTTCTGCTGGATCAGCAACTGAGAAAACGGGCAATGATGAAAACCCGAAGGTATAAGTTACATAATTGTTGTAGAGATCATCAGAATACTGTATTCTTTCTATACAGTCTGGTGTTGTCATGCCATAATGGAGATTCATTGTTCCATTACCAACTCATACGGACTCTTTCTTGATTTTGATAAAAATAGCGATGTTAATGTATCAAATCAAGGCCAGGGAGCTGAATTAAATTGATACCTTGGGTTGCTGCGTTGCATGCTCATAAGATTCAGCTACAAAAAGCTGAAGCTTTTTGCTTTTATTAAAGTATTCCAATCAGGGTGAAAGTGCATAAGCCAATATGCTCATAAGTACAAATGTGGCATTCTTTCATAAGGGAGGGTTTTTGAAATGGTCACAGTGAAAATGTGAGACTCAGAAATAACAAATTTTCCAGTTTGTTTAAGCAATGGTCATATTTGGAATATAATGCCATTGAAAATAGACTTAACAAAAAATTAAGTGAGCTTTAGACTTACAGTAAGTGTTATGGGTAAGAAGCTTTTTTAGATGAGACTTTGTTTTACAATTGCCTTCACCTAGGTCCAATTTGTGTGGAATCATTTGGTACTGGCTTCTGATGGGTTGGGATGTTGGTTTTGACAGTTCAGTGGGATTTTCAGATATGGCAGTACTGAAGTGTGGCAGTGTGTGTGTTCCTTGTGGCATGGGGAATAAAAGTAATTCTGCAACAAAATTATTTTCTTTGTTTCAGATTCACTGATAGCATGCAAATCAGAGTCGTCTTACTGCTGTCTGTTCGATGTCAAAGGAAACAAGGGAGACTAAGAAGCAGTGTGACTCAAACACAAGTACTTTGGGTAAGTCACCTAATGTTCATTGAGAAAGTGATCTTTCACTTCAACATTATTTTTTTCTGCTCCTTTGTAGTTAAAGTATGCTTTTAAAAAATATTGCTAAAAGCACAGTAAACTGTTCACATTTTGGAAAGTTTTTATTCTTTCAGAAGACTAGCTAATCAATACCAGTACCTTCCTTTAATACATGCTTAGTTATAACATCCTGCTGCAGCCTCAACTTCTGGAAAACCTTGCAGTTCCTCAGCATTGTATTCTGGTTTTGGTCAAGAGTAACACAGTGCTTGTCCTATCTATGCAGTTTCTACATTCTTTCAGAATTAATTATTCACATGTTTCAGTTAGAACATCTTTCTTGGTAAGCCCACATTCCCTCAGCATGTCAGAAGGAATATTCTCATATTCAGACTATTGAATGACAACATCTGCTTGCAGAGTTTCTCATTGCCTTCCAAAATATGTATTGATGAACCTGAATAAAACAAGTCCCAATATACTCACTAATTCTTGTGTATTCACAATCTAAATGTGCTTTACAGGCTTTTAATCTCCTTCCTCAACTCTTAAAAGTTTGATTTTTAATGTGGTACCCATATGGCTTTAGTACCATTAGTTCTGATTTTTACTGATACTTTCATTCTAGCGTGCATAGTTCTCTTATACCTCAAGGACTGTTTAGCTGTGCTAATGTAGTTAACAGTATTGCTTGACTTCATTAAAGCCTACTAATATGTTTAAATGGGATTGAGAGGTCACACAGTTTCCTTTCACAGTCAGTTCTGTACTTTTACATACTCACCTTAACGTATATTACAGAATATCTATGCAGATGATTAAAAGAAAAAGCTGTGTGGATTTTTTGTGTCACTGGAAGGTAGGGTCCAGGTATGTACCCTGCTTAGGTCAGGCTGCACATGAACACATTGCTACCGCCTAAAGATAAATTGCATATACATTATACATCTACAAGACAATTTCTGAAGGGAAAAGTATTGTCATGGGCTCCTGTTCGCTTTATATTAGTGTCCCAAATTTGGGAGTCGTACCTGAAACAAAAGTTTTTTACTATTAATGCCTGGGCATGAGACAAAGTGCACCCTTTCTGAAGCAAAATATCACTGTCTAAGAATAATTTGCTTAAATTCTTCCTTATTTTTCCACTCTGTAGAACTGTTGTATCTCCCCCTGCCCCTTTTTTTCCTGAGAGTTTCTTATAGTCTGCTGTTTCAATAACTGGTGCACTTTCATGGTGTCATCCCAGTTGGGCTCAAGTAAGAAGTAGAGACTAGAGACTTGCCCTTAATCATTATATTTAACTGCTGACATCATTGTAAGTAAGGAGCAGATTATGTCTAGTGTTGTACCACTGTTAAGTTATGGGAATGTCTTTCTTCACTTTCTAGCCTTCCTGATGTTCTTCTGGTCACACTGTTCCCTAACCAGTTCTAGTTGACATCGCATGTCCTCTGGAATGGTGTACATATGCTGTTTCCTGCCAGTGCATGCTTTATCTGTTTAATTGGAGCCATGGAAGACATCTTGTGCACCTCAAAATAATGCTTCTTGGCACTACAGCTAGAGGAACGTACCTGACATCTACCATAGTCTGGGATATGACAAAAAGATCAGAGGCTAGCTAAAAGGAGGGATTCCCAAAATCTCGGTATTTCTCATGGTACACACATGAGAAAAAGACATCTGAAAAACGCATGCAAATGTATTTCTCTTCTGCAAATGCAGAGCCTGGGACAGAATTGGAAACAGCTGTAACCCCTGCCTCAAAGAAGTACAGTACAGCTGTATTTCTGCAGGGGTGCTATCCCGGGAAAATAAATCAGGCAACTCCTGATCTAAGGTGTTAGTATTTTATTATCATTATATTCTTCTGACACTCACACATGAGCATTTACACCACCAGTGCATCAAAAAAGGTCATAGTTACTTAAATAAATAACACTGGTATTTTGCAAATGAGCAATTAAGTTATGAAAGAAGCCTCTTTTCATATAGCTGCTGGCTTTGATCCTTCTTTGCATTATTTAACACCAAAGACTCTGGAGTGAATTCTTTTGTCAGATACAGAGCATAGCTTTGGTGGGGTGACATCTCACGTGACCTCCTCGAGCAGGGAGAGAGCAGACAGCAGGCTGATAGCAGTAGGTTCTTCTTCCCTATGGTGGAATTGACTTGGTTGTCTTTGCAGCCTCTCTGTTCACTTGCTCCCAACCTTTCCCACACTATTCCTTCACAGTGATTTCTTCTGTCTCCTGGTACAGAAGTCCAGGGTCTCAGTGCGGTATGTGCCCTCTGCAGTAGCCGATTTCTGTCTCCAGTGCCTTTTCCAATGCTCTGAAAACATTTGCTGCCTTCCTCGCACCCCCTCCTTCCTATCTCCGACTCAGAACACTGCCTGCACAAAAAGCTTGGCTTGACATAGGTGCTATTACATAAGCCGCCACACACAAGAGAGCGGCAAGCCCAACCTCTGAAGCTAGAAAAGCCAGTTGACAAGTGGGAACGTCCCTTTATATTGCAGCTTATCAAAAGGGTTTCCAGGAGGGAAAAAGTTAAAAAATATTTCCTGTGAAATTCAGAATTACATTCATTTTTTAGAAAAACATGAGTTAATGGTTACTGTAAAGTTCTTTTTTGACTACAGGCTGGACAAAGAAGGAAACAAAACATTTTGAGTTCTCTCTGTAAGGCAGCTACTTTCTCTGTGCCTTTTTCTTTCCTCTGTTTAATTCCCAATACCCTGGAGACGCAGTTTCCTCCCTTAGCAGGGACTGTGACCTTAAAAATAGCCAGCTCCAAAATAAACACAGAAAAAAACCACTTCAATTGTTTCAAATACGTGGTAAGTAACCAAAACTGCGTCCATGCTAAAGCTGAAACTCATAAGCTTTTGGAGCTGCAACTGGGACTTTTGTTTTTCTGAGAATTAGCATTCATTATTTCATGTTTGTGCTGCATGCCTGTCTCTCTCTCCTAAGAAGTTTGTTAAAACTTAGGATGCCATTTGTAAGTAATTTGTCACTATTTTTACCACTCTTGCAAAATTTTTAGAGGGGACACTATCACTTTGGATGAGGGCCAGTTGGGGCACCACACAGCTACGGAAGTGGTGATCCCAGGCTGTTTTCATGGTGTTCTCCTGATGGGCTCTTTTGTTGCTTCTAGATGTCACAGCTGCACTGGGGACAGCTGGAAGAGTTGACAATTTATTGAACAGAAAGCTTTCTATGTCACTTTTCCTTCTAGTTTTAAGACTCCGTTCTCTGATGCAGGTGGATGAAGGAGGAGGCAGTCCAGCCTGGACCTCCCCTCTGCATTGAGACCATGCTGTAAGCCCGTCAATAGGCTGTCTCATTGCCACCACCACCACTGCAGCCTTCATGTCTGTCCACAGTTGGACCAGAGTCTGCAGTTTCTACAAAAGCTTTTTCCAGGAAAAGGACTTAGCATCAAACAGATTTCATGGGGACAGGAACCAAGCCCCAGCCTGTTACATTAACAGAAGGCTTGTGTCCATATGTTAAAGCAATTGTTAGCAGCTGTACTCAACATTTCACTGAGGAGCCCTTGGTCATATATAACCAGTATAAGGACAGAAGGACAGGAGAAAGGACATTCATGTCCACAAAATAAATACCCTCTGGCAAGCAAGTATTGCAAAGGAGTGTTTTCAGAGTCTGGCTGATGCCCTAATATGGAAAAGTCAGTCAGGTCTTACAAATACCTCTCACTGGGCAGATGTGTCTTCTGACCTTGCTTAGGAAGGTTTAAAACTGGTAGAGATTCAGGAGTAACAGTCCATTGGGTCTTCAGACACATTTCAAACTCTTCTCCTGCAAAAAGACAGCAAGTAGTGCCTGTGCAGACTGTCCCTAAATGCAGGTCTTGCCTCTGCTTTTCAAGGGCCGAGTTCATGTTGCAGGGGGGAATTTTCTACCTCTTCCCACGTTAATATGCAAGCTCTATCTACGTGGTATAGCAAATATTTAGGCACTTGAGCATTTTCCTTTGAATATAGTTTAAAATCCCTCATTTATATAGAAAAATATGTTACAGTGTTTTGAGGTCTCAGAATAGGACTATGAAACTTTTTTGACTGCTGCAGACAGATTGGTCTTCAGGTGTAGGGGAAAGAGGAACAGCTAGAAAATGAGCAGGGCAAAATAGCGAAAGAACATTTTGTGTACTTTTCCATCAAAGCTACAGAAGGGTTTGGGCAGGTTTTTTTAATCCGTTGTGTTAGCCTAATCCACAGGGAACTCATTTTGAAATTAAATACACCAAAGCATTTATGATTTGCAAAGAGGGAAAAAATAAAAGCCTTACAAAATATCTTGTGTTTGATCTATTTGTCGCTATGAAAATATTGACAAAAGGCAAAAGAATGGCCTTCATTTAGCTTGTTGTTGTTGGCTTGCTTTATTGCTTTCTTATTAAGGGTAAACACCCATTAAGATGCAAGATTAACTCTTTCACAGTTGTGGAGGAATAAAAGATGGGAACTTTGAATGTAAAACTCCTGTAAACAATGATTCTGAATGAGATAATGTGTGTTTCCTACTCAGAAGTATGTAATGTGGCAGAGGGAAGCTTTTAAAAGTAAAAAAAATATATGGAATAGTTCGTGTAGAATTTATGCTTCAAAATCTTTAAAAATCAGCCTCCCATGTAAAATCAGAAACATGGTGTTAATTGCACAGTTCTAAAAGTATTTAAAAAAATAAATACTGTATGGGGAAAATAAAAGAGCATACAAATATTACAAACCTTTGAGTGTGCATGTGGTGAATAAGGATCTGTCTTCACTGAAATGTTAACTACAGACCCAACTCAAGTGTTACTGGGACCTTAACTTCATTCACCCACAAAAACCTCGAGTTTTGTGGAGTGGTATTTTTCACTTGAGTCAGCTAGTCCTTCGGGAGCCTGTTTTGAAGAACAAGTGCTACCGATGTTTAAATTGGTAATGCAATAGACAAGTGGCAAGAGACTTCAAACTTGAGTTAATACAGTGCATCAGCTGCTAATCCAGTCATGCTGTGCCGCTAATCAAATCATCCTGGTAGTCCAAGCTCTGTTTTCCAGTGTAGGAACTGTCACACAACTAAGAACTAGGTTGAAGCCCATGCCAGAACTGCACCTTAGCAGGGTATGCCCAAGCCAGCTTCTGGCTGGCTGGTCCGGGTCCCAGGCACTGTCTGGATGTGGCAGTACAAGAGATCAGCTTCTAAGGCAGATAAATGAGTCCCTTGCAAACGCCATGCTGCAGTGGCTATGCTGCTGCTAATACTACCTGCGCTTGTTAGTTTGAAGCCCACTTATGTAGCTGAAAACTCATTAAGGTTGGCAGGAGAATGATTACCTAGCTCCGGGTTAGTAATGTGATGCCTGATGTTGCAGGAGAGGCAAACCTGAAGTTTAAGCTGTCTGTTGTTCTTTTACAGAGAGACAGATGTTGCTGTTGCCAGCTCAGAATTCCTAAAAGAAATCAATAATTTGAACTATTTATTCCATTAAAATCCCATAGAATTAGCATTAATAATGAAACTAACTGTATTGTTATCACTGTAGTATCTGAGGAAGCCTGTTGCCCAGAATGTCATGTGAACAGGAATGTCTGTTGGGATATTTAATTTCATCTCCCTTGACAGTGTGTGATTGTTCTCTTTTGTACATTTTCTGTTAACTGTTAGTGGTCTGGACAACTTTGTGGAATAGGTAGAAGTCACTCCAGGCCAGCACAATGCATGCAGAAGCCCCTGTCTGAAGAATGCCAACATGTAAGGAGAATTTAAAGAGTTACCATTTCACTCCAGTGAACCAAGATGTTCACATTTTCCTTCCCAGAATTTCCCACTAGACTCTGATTATTTGTGCTGACCGGTACACCTCCATGTCTCTCTAACTAAGAGTAAACTTTTAGGACTGCTACTTACACTACAAGGACCTGATCCTGCAAAGACATGCCTCCTTTGGGCCATCTGTGTAGTCTTATTTGAAGACTGTTTGCTAAGATGTATAGGATCTGCTCTCCCTTGGCACTTCATGAGCCTTTCATCACTATTTCACATCAGATTTTAACTGATGCCTTGGTCCCGGTAGGTATAGAGCTCTTGTCATTTAAGACCATATCCTCGCACTACTTGCATTGTATTATGCTTATTTTATTGGAGTTTAGTTAAAAGACACGGGTTGTGATTGGTTTGTGGTGGGGGCACAGAAGGAAATTATGGATGTAGGAGGTATTGGTAATAAAGCTTAGAATAAGCAGTAACCTTGTGCGTGGAGTTGTGGACCAGAAATAGCACTTCCATGCAAAACTCACTTGGCTTTTTTATTTTTGTTGGCTTCTTTTTGTGTTGTATTATTTTGTATTTTTGGAGTTGCGGGGTGGATTTCTTTGCCTCAGGAACCTGCAATACTTAAAATATAGGAGGACGTTGCTTTATTAAAACAATTATTTTAGTTGTCATGGCAACTGGTCTTAGATAAATGATAAAGAGCAATGTATGTAAAGAGGTACAGTAGGTCATAATGGTAAATCCACTTCTTTTTAAACTAACAAGAAAGCACTCTGGGGTATGTTGTTGCTGTAGTTCATTTTATTCCAGAAGATTTTTACAACTTTAGTATTATTCAGGTTCACAGTCAAAACTCACAGCACTAGTAGGCTTGTAGCCATATCAGTTTGACTCTCTCTGTATAAACTTCTCCATTAGAAAATAGATTTCTCAAAACCAGACACACAAGTATATAATAAAAAGATATGATACTTTGTAATTCTCCACAAAATATTTTTCTGCGCTTTTTTCCAAAATTTCACTCAGTCAGGTGGGCAGAAACTTCCACATTAGGGAGAATGCTGCAATGACCCTGAATTGTCTGATTAACCATTTATTACAAATTGTTAATTTTCTTACAGCTTTGCTGTGTTAAAGGATAATTGGAAACTAATAGGGGGCAGATGTATTATTCTAGGATCAGCATATATAATATCCGTCATTTACAAGTGGTTAAGGAATAGTTCACCAAAGAATTGGAACCCCAAAGACAAAAACTGTGCCGACAAAATTTAGGATTTCTTCTCTTCCTCTAGTGATTTAACAGTAGAATCAAAACTAAACGATACTAACATTTCTTTACTGCTCAAAAAGTTTGCTACACTTACGACAAAAGTGTGTCAAAGAAATGTGCCATAATTAACATGGTTATTTTTTTCATCCCTGTTACGTGATTTTCAATATAATTTCTAAACCTTTCTCCCAACTTTTTCCAGTTGTTTTTAAATCTTTATTCTCATCTGTAATCATCTCACTTTTCCTTTCCTATTTTACCTCTTTTTTCTGCTTACAGTCCTTTACTTGTCTTTTTTTTCCTGCATGCCTAAATTAATTTTCACCTTTTCCCTTACAACTGTATGCACTGCATGTAGATTCTCCTGTTTTCAGAGCTATTAAGAAAAGCCCTTTCAAAACATAAAATATTGCAAATTCCCTACAGGATGCAACTAGTCCTCTTCTAACATACAGCAAACCAAAGCTGGTAAGTTATACATATGGATGTAGGCCGCTGGTGCCCATGCGAATGGTGTCCTTCCACACTGGTTTCCCTCTCTTGCTTACACGCTGCTTTTTGCTGTGAACAGAAGACTGGGGATGCTCAAAGTATTCTGCATCAGCTAGCTAACAGATGCCAAACAGCACCAAGATTCACACTGCCCTGAACTAATATAATACCCCTCATGGAAGTGACTCTAAGCCATTTGTTTCATCAGCCTTGAAAGCTTGCAGTTGTAGAGAAGATGATTGAAAAGTGCTATTTGAAGGCAAATAATGCTTCAGACCTCAAACCCATGTGATTGTTTTGTCTTTATAATTCTGGTTCTCCAAATTTAAGGGCTAGAACCAACTTCTCTTTCATTCCCTCCTGATTGTTGAAAGTCAGCTGTGGTAGCTTTGGTGGGTCTAGGAAAGGGGCTGTGATACAGCCTGTGGGGATGACAGTGCGTAATTTCCAGAAATCAGTGTAACTAGTTGCAAGAACAGCAGCAGGCAGCAAAGTTAAGAGGGACTCTGCAGTCCGCCTGCCAGTATCTCACTTAGGTAAGTCAAAAGTGTAATGCAACTGTGCCCCTGTCATACCTCCCTAATGTTTTTATTTAAATTGAAGTTGAACAACAGGGTGTGTAGACTTTAACGTTTTCAAATGTCAGCAGGTGAAACTCAGTGTATTCTTCCCAGGAGCTCACGCAAACATTTTTTTCTTAATCTTTTTCTTGCTGTGTTTAAGTTTGCAGCTGCTGGATTCTGCTTTAAGTTTCAAGTTCAAAGGCACCCAGGCACTCTTTGTGAAATATCACAGAAACCACTGAATTTCACCTGGCTTTGCAAGGAAATCTTGTCAAACCGCGAGTTTCCCACACTTCCAGTGTGAAACCTTGTGTTAACTTGGAGGTTTTTTCTCCCAGCTCAGGCTGGAGTTAGCTTGCCTCTAGGATCACGACCCTGAGGGAACTTCTTCATGAACCATGGCCTGTTTTCAAGTTTGTAACAGAACTCAGAATTCTTTCCCCAATTTTGGGGTTTTGTAACAAAAGCAAAGGATAACTATAGTCAACATTGCTTTTGAATGGGTGGTTTTAGAGATGGGTCGTAACCTTTGAACAGAGAGTCTGTGTAGTAAGCCTGGCAGGCATCCAGATTTTGGCAGGTTTGTTCAAGTTTCGAAAGAGCTGTCCCACCTGTTGTCACAGCAGTGCGGCAGATTGCTAGCCCCGCCACAAAGATACAGGACGCCGCGAAATACGTCTGGGAGAAATAACATCTCCCGTAAAAGACAGAGGGCTATATTGTGTTGTAAGAGGCAGCCCTCACGTGAGGGCTGGACGGGGGTCGTTAGCAGCTGGACTCTTCAGACACATCTCTCTCAGGGCTTGCTGTAGCACAGTCTGGAGTGGGACCTCCACCATATGTTAATGGCATCGCACACGTGCCTTTCCAGCACAGCTCTGGCTCTGCTGAGGGCACAGGCTGTGGTAATCATTCTCCTCCTGTCCTTTTATATATATGGCACTGGTTTAAGTGTCCCGAACAAATCACTTGCTGTACTTTACTCCCTCCTGTAAGGGAAGGGTCAGTGTATAGCTTGGAATTTTCTCATGTATAAAAGCACAGAGCAACGCACTGTTAGTGGCCAGTGTGTCACAGTCATGTGGGAACTGTAGGCTAAATTCTTCCCTCGTCTGAGAAGTTTTTACCCTGCTCTCTCTGAGGGCTCAAAGGAGTTTTCTTTCAACACAGGTGGGCACACCAGCTTTCTGCCATTTGCCACCAAGAGATAAGCTTTCAAAAGAAGCCTCTCCAGGTTGTTTTTCCAGGTAGCTGGTTCACTCTGCCATCTATGCTCTGGGAAAGCTCTTGAGGGCCAGCCATTTCTTCCTATTCAGTTCCCCATTGCGTGACCTGGCACACGGAATATCAAGTAGTAGCATCACACCAGAGTGCAAGTCGTCATAAGAAAAGAGGGAACAGAAACATTTTGCTATAGGCTGGTAGCTTCTAACACCAGTATACCTGCCCGTGTTATTATTCCTTACCTGTTTTGTTGGTTTACCAACAAAGTTATTACAAGTCCCTCAAAATCAGAGCTGCCTTAAAATTAATAATGATTATTTTTTTCATTATGTAATTCCAGGGTGTTGGTTTCTTTTTTGTACACCTATGTCCACTTTTCAAATATAGCATAAGCCCAACCTGCTTAGTCATTATGTATCATGTAAGCAAAATTCCCTCAGCCATTTTTTATTTATAGGAAGGTGAGGAAATTCTGTATTAAATGTTGGAGGTTTGGGATTTGTTTTTGTTTGTTTTGTTATTTCCTTTAGGAAACAGTGTAAAAATGTCTGAATCTTTAACCCTGAATTTTGACAGGTACCTAAATCTTTAATTAGTAGGATGTGCTTTGCAGTTTTTTTCCTAAAGATTTGCATATTTGCTTCTTAGGATACATCAGTTGCTAATACTTCTAGGAGCAGTCTGGTGGGCACACAATTGATGAAAAAAAAAAGGGAACACGCTTATTAATTCTTGGGGCGTTTCGCTTTTATCAGCTATGGCATTGCTTTGTTCTGCTTTTGCTATCCTTAGCTAATTTCACACGAGATGATAGTTAAATTTGAATGAAAAGTATCTGCCGAGACAGAGGTAGGCTCCATTCTTTAAATGTCCGTTGGCTGATTTTGTTGCAAGTGTTTTAAAAGCTGTGCTGAAGACTGTAAAGTTCCTGGAGCTGTAATAGAAAACATTTAGTGTCTGGACTTTCAAGGGAAGAATGTGGTTAAGATTATAGTGACTGAGTCACTGTCAATGGGTGGTCTTGAGTCCATATGGCACACAGTAGACACAGAAGAGCCTTTGCTCAGATAGGTGACGAGTTGCACTCGCCGAGGTGAAAGTGTTTGAAAAGGGCCGCCCTAGGCTATATTTTGCCACCACGGGGGTAAAATGCAGTGAGGTTGTTGCTTCTCAGTGAGGTTTTGTTTTAACTTTGCTCCAAAACAAGATAAAGGGTTTGCTTAAAAGCTCAGTCGTCGCAACGCTACATGCTCCTTTTGGCTCCTCGGATTGCTTCTTTTCAGTCGGTGCGTTTTCATTGTTCTGTTAGGCTTTTAATGAGACAGTTACAAAATGTCTGCCTCACTCTGACCGCCATTTTGTAGCCTGATTGTTGGATAATGAAGACTGCGAGAAATAGAAAATAAACAGCGTGGCGTGGAGGAGATTTCAAAAGGAGTACAAAATCTGCATGTTTTATTTAGACGCTTAATTGTTGCCGACTGGCTGCATTTAAACAAGCGACTTTACAGTGTCTGGAAGAAAACCAGCTCCCGAATTTGAGGAGCTGACCTTGGGTAGATGCCATCAACTGTTCTTTTCTATTGGCACAAACATGCTGCTGGCAGGGTCTCCCGGTAGCTGCAGTCGCTCACCCGGCTCTGAATCAGAACCTGCTTACGCTGTACTAGGCCACCAAATTACGCCATTTATTCTGAATATTATTTGCAGCCCCTTCAGTCACCGAGATTTGATCTAGAATATATAAGGTATTTCAAAATAAGTACCTTCAAAATAGCTGTGATTGAGCTTCTGCCATAGAGCAACATAAAAAGTTGTTCAGAAAAAAAAAGGGGGGCTGGGGGGAGAATACTACAAGTTTGCTGAAAGCAAGTGAAAAAATGCACAGCAGAAATCGAAAGGAGGCTATGGAGCAGGTACTGTGGTCCTATGGACACAGCACAGACTGTGTGAGGAGTGAAGTTAGTAGCATTTACTTCCTTCCTTTATGAAAACCTCTATTATGTGTGTGTGTGACATGGGGAAGGGGGGATGGAGAAGGGCGCTTTACATTCACAGTAGGGTGCAGCTTCAAAGCTGTTTAAAATTCTGCCATATCTTAATGATAATAGTTAATCCTGGTCTCAGAACAGTACTTCTATTTTTAAAATGCAATCAATCAATCATTTTAATACATTGCACCCTTAGTGCCAAACACCTCAGAAAATGGTGTGTACAGCAGTAGAAATAAAGCATCTGAAATTCCTTCTGCAGAGTCATTCCTCCTTTCTTTCTCAACCACAACATCTACAGTGAAATCTCAAAGCTACAAGAAAAATCACAAACCATGTAACGGAATAAATCTTCCAAACAAGACCAACTGCCAGGTAGGGATTGCTGTCATGGACTGAGCAAGGAGGGACAGAGAAATTGCCACACCTGACTAAAGTGCTCTCTAGAAATACAGCATGTACTGTTTTGCTCTTGGGTTTTGTTGGGCTTTGGCTTTTGAGGTGCGAATTGCATACAGATGCTACACTTTCTTTTAAGAGGATTACACTGGAAGTTGCTTCTTTCTGTTTTCTTCTCAGGACAGCTTCTTAACATCTACCACGCTCTTTCAGAAAGCTGTTCATATAGGCGTGATAGAGGTTGTAGGTAACTCAAGTAAAGTTTCTGCATTTGCCACAGCGTTTCACACAAAACCTCAGAATTCTCTTGTACATATGTTCTTCACCTGCAAAATACGGATTAATGCTTCCTTATCGTTAGTGCTTATACCTTTGAAGTTCCTCCAATATGCAGCAAATATACCAATCGCTGTTGGTAGTGAGAAGAATGTGAATTACACGACTCCATCATGTTAACAGTATATTAACTGGGACATATTTAATATAACTTGAATATAAAAGTATCAGCACCATATTCCAGCAAATAACCAACTACAGTGAGAGCATACCTCTTTAAGTATATTACCTATATTTTCACTTCTCTGTGTTTTTTCTCATGAGTGAGCTTTTTCTTGGGTCACTCATATCCCAGACTGACTCTCACCCAATGTATTCATCAAAGGCTTTGTTTTTCTAAAGGATCAGCAAGAAGCAGTGATGTTTTCAGTCATCAAACTGGAAGGACCTTCGCATTGGACCAGAAATGCCCAAAATAGTCTCATGTGAATTATGAATTAATTTCAAACATTCTTATTACCTCAACAATAACTAAAGGGGGAAGTTCTGAAAGAGATTTTTTATTTCAGTTGAACTGTAGCCTCCACAAGTAGGTATTTAATGTAACAAAAAGTAACTCGATGCAAAGCAAGTTTAGTTGAGGTGAAATGGGAGACAAAGGCGCAAGTGATTTGGATTCGGATCATAGGTTACAGAGATAATACATCTGTATTTCCAGTCGATTCTCTGAGGGTGTAGCTAGATGTTAATAAGGTTTGCTTTCCTCCTACAGAAGAGCATTTTTTACACAGTCTCTGAAATCTAGGTTCCTTGGGGGATTAATAAGTGTTTTTCCATTAATTCAAAATAACCACTTTGGAACTACAAGGCAGCTTATGATAGTACTTCCTAGACTTATGCATTCATAACCATATTAGCATATTTTTGTGATTTTTATGTATAAATGCGTCTTTCCCAGGGACAGCTGCCTCAGCAAGCAGAACACAAACATTCATGCCAAGACTTCTTTAAAATGTTTACTACTTCGATAAAGCATATCTTAGGCAATAACTCAATGGATTTTTTTTTAAAGTATCAATAATGAGGGCTTGTATTTTGTGTTTGTCTAGTCTGCTAGGTCCCTTCCATTATGCCTTTCGTTTTAACATGCAGCAAGTATGTTCTGCTGCTTCCTTGAGATGCGTCTGCGTTGCTGACATCTGGCAAGCAGCCATATGGGGTTCCACACACAGTTTTTGGAAACATCATTTGCTGGTGGAACGATCCAGAGCAGACACCTCTTCTGGCAGAACTTTATTGCCATCTATTTTTAGTTGAACTCTTATACATCAGTTCACTGTGTGTGAGCCACAAGAGTGTGGCTTGTAGAAGGGCACTCCAAGAAGAAAGGAAGACTTCTCTCTGTGGTAGTGAAAGTGCTTGGGGGTGGCTTATCTGCACATACCTTCTGTGACCTGCCTCCATCTCATTAGTACAATGTCATAAACTGTATTCAGAGTTAACAAAGAAACTGAAACTGGGACTTGCTCTGCCCTTTCTGTTATCCTCGTGGTACATGGGAGCCTATAATGAACTTTGGAGGACAATGCTGGCCAGAGAACTCCAGTTCTAAAATAGCAGACATGATGTGCTCCACCAGCAGAGCACACATATGAACAATGCATTCTACAAATGAATAGATTAATAATTCTCCTTTGGGATCTCTCAGCTGGGGTCTGCAGCTTTCTAATAATTCTAAGAAAGGCTGTTGATCTGTCTAAAGTTTCCCTAAAGGCAGTGTAGATTAAAAGCTGTGTCAGTTCCCTGCAAAATTTTGCAGTCTCCCTGTCTGTACAAAACTGCCCTTCTGAGGTTTGCAGAAGCAGCTTGTTTTCAGTGATGTTGGTATTCATGCTTTTGTAACTTACTGCACATTAGTATGTTAGATAAATTTGTAAGTATGTATGGTTTTTGTTTATCCTACTTAAATTCCTATGGCTTAAATGAGAGAATTAAAAGGTCTTTTAGTGTGTTTTTAGTGTATGTTTGGAAATTCATCCTACAGTTCCACATGCTGCTTGTTTGAATTGTAGAGGACACACTGTCACAGTGGAGTATATCAAGCTTCTGATTCTTTCCTGAGCCTTTTCTGAAGAGGAGATGTTAGATACAGGAAGGGCACGGCACTCAAAAACTTAAGTTTTATTGGAGTATTTAAAGTGCTGTTTGTGCAGAATGTATCAT
This sequence comes from Nycticryphes semicollaris, assembly GCA_013400055.1. Classification (NCBI taxonomy): domain Eukaryota; kingdom Metazoa; phylum Chordata; class Aves; order Charadriiformes; family Rostratulidae; genus Nycticryphes; species Nycticryphes semicollaris. Next base: position 926,813 of record VXBJ01002601.1, on the reverse strand, counting down.
ACATTTGCCACACAATTGCTTTAAGCTCCAAAACATGTAAAGAACCTCCATGAAAAATTTCGTTTTCTTTCATGAAGATGCTTGGGCTTATTTTGTAATTGATTTTTTAAATTATTTTTAAGCCAGACCTTTCTCCTCCGAATGTAGATGGCAAATTTTGCAAGCAGTTTGCAAGTAATTAGTTTGCACAGTGTTTGGACACTCAAAAGGACTTTACAGATCAGCAGTGGCTAGGAATGTAAGCTAGTGCCAGGTGAATCGCCAGCTTTCATTCCTTTCCCATAGTTAATGTCAAAGGGTCAGAAATGATCAGATCGGTATTTTAAACAAAATTGTAAAAATTGCAGTGCTTGTGTTTCCAGAAGTGAAAAGGCTTGCTAACATTCAGCATCAGCTCTTTTAGGCTGCTTGTGGTGATGACTTTTTACTTGCGTATTTTTTGTCTCATTATTGCTTCTTGACATTACTTTACCAGAGTCATTAATTTAAAAGATCTCACGGAGAAGACCTCAAACAAAGGCCAGTATTTAAAGGTCATTACCATTGTTTTCCTTTGATATTAGACACTTGTTTTCATGTCACAAGAAGCTTTTTTACTTCTCCTTTATCAGGTCACAGTTATGATAACATGTGTAGCTTGAGTAGATATACTTGAGTTCTAGTCTGGTATCCAGATACAGGTATAAACCTTTAAAAATTACATTGCATGCTATACCAGTCTTCCTATCTGCATTAATTACTTCTGCATAACAGACCATTCTGAGAGCATTTTTGTTATTAGAGAAGATATAAATGAATCATTTGTGTGTTCTCATGTGTCTTATTAAAGCAATTCTATGTGTTATGTTCCCATCTTACTCTAGATGTTGTGAAATACTTAGTTTACTTTATTATTTTATCATGCAGTGCAGATAGTTGAAGTCGTGACAATTTTATTCATCCTTTCTAACTTAACACTTGGTAGTAGGTTATGTTTACGTTAGAAAGATCATAGTTGTTCTTACATGAATTACCAAGTAGGTGAGTGTTATAATTGTTATTCAGAGCTTAGATGATTCATTATTGATAGAAGGTGGTGTTCCGTTCTTAAATGAATGGGCTGTTTGTTTGGAACGCTCAATGTTACAGTTGTCTTTCCAATGATGATGATTTGGGGTTTGGTTTCTTTTTAACAACTAAGGATCATTCTAACAAAAAATATTGGTAATGCACTACTAAACTTTGCAGGTTCCTGGTTTTCTACTAGGCCAACCTTTTGTATAGACAGTATCTCGCTGTCTTTGGGGGAGGCAGATCAGCAAGCTGCAAAAGGCAAAAGACTGAAATGTCATTAAAGAATTCAGCAAGTCTGACTTCTCTGCTGAATCTTTGCATTTGCAAATTCTCATTGGCGTGAAAAGTTTCTGTGCAAGTTTTTTTACAGTTGTAATTAAAGTTTTGTACATTCAAAATGTCTCCTACTGGATAGGCTCAGTCTGCCTTCACTGAAATAAATCAGCCCCACAGTCCAGCTGATAACAGTGTGCTTTTAGTACCCAGCAACAAGATTAGAATGTGTTCTGGGTGGTGGAAGGGATTATAGTACCCCAGTGTGTTGATGCTAATGTTCTTCAAAGAAATATTGCTCCACTGTAGAGTTGTTACGTCCCAGTTTATTTAAGAGTCTGTGGCTTTTTTGTTTGTTTTGGTGAAGGTGCTTTCTGTACACTGTTGATGCTGAAAGACAGGGAAATTGAGAAATGCATATATTAACGTTTCCACAGCACTGTAAAAGATGATGGTAAATGTGTATTTGCCAACATAACTAGTATCGAAAAATGATGCACATACAATATATGGACAAAGAAATACTTAAATGTTAGCAGGGAAAGTTACGCATTTTCATTTATTAGGTATTACATGTTTAGATATTCAACTTAGAGTTTGTATGAATGTTTGGATTTTTTTTGCTTGTTTTTCCTTCTTGCTTATGTATTTTACAGGCTTTGATTTTCTGGCTACAATAGAGCAGACAGAATTACTTGATGTTGAGAACCTTGTTAATTTTATGGCCCATTTTCACATGGAGATCAGCTTTTATTTCCCCTCTCACTCTTTATTCTTGATTCAATTGTCAGTAAGGTTTACTGAGCAAAAACACTGGATGTATTATGGGAAGAAATCTAATCAATGCAGCACCAAGGGACAGTCCTTCAGAGTCCTCCCTAGTGGCTGTGAGCCAGACTAGAGGTTACTACGAGGTTACTCTGTCTGACTTGAACCAAAATACCCATCTACTTCTGAAAAGGCTGCTGGCAGTCTTGTACATGTGTAACAGAAGCCTCATTAATATAAGCTCCCAATATATATACACCTGTTACACTAGCCTCCAGCACAGAGCCTGTGTTTCCTATTTTAAACACTTTGCATGTCTGTCTACATTCCCTTCTGTCTGCAGTTGCTCTGGTGTGGTACTGCAGAGCAGGCCCTATGCAGTACCTCCAGGGAATGCAGAAGGCTAAATAAAGTTGTGGCAGATGTCAGTGGACTTCACCAAACACTATTTTTCAAGTTAGATAGTTTGAAAGATTCATTGACTAATCCAGACTTTCTTACAGAAGCAAGCTCACTAGTAGCCTCTTTATGTGTGCATTTCTTTTATGCCTGCGTCTTTTTCAGGTATTGATGCAGAGAATTGCATGGGCTTGTGTGTGGGAAATCTTTACTTGGTTGGCAAAATGTGCCCCTCACCTCCCTCCCAAATCCGAACCCTCCTGTTCATGTTATTAGCGTTTAACTCCTCTTAGAGTTGAATTCTTTGAAAGCGTCAGCACTTCCTTAGGGCTGTTACCTGTTTTGGCTCTGAGTTCTAATAAATCATTTGACATCAAAATGACTCTAAGATAAACTTTTCCCCTTTTATGGAATATTTGTTCAGCACATCACAGAAGATGGGTTTACCTCAGACATTACATAACTTCTTTGTTAAAGACAAAACAAGGATCTAAAGCAGTATCAGATACAACTGCTGATTCAGCACAGGAACAAAACCTTAGCATACCAGCTGAGTAATATGCTTTCTAGCTTGGTTTTCCTGACCAATACACTGAGAATAATCTGTGTTAGTATTTATTCCTGATCCTTGCTTTATATGTATTTTGTATTAAAAAGCAGTGAACTTGCTTCACGTAACTCCCTGGAAAGGTATATTGTTCCCCCAGGCAGGTCCAAAGATGCTTCAAAAGAGTGATGTTCTGAGGCTTTGGCCCTTGGCTGCACACAGGTCAGTCCCCAGGGACACCCTTCTGGTAGTTGTGTGGCTCCTGTTACATCATGCGTAGACCAAAATTTCTGTAAGCAGGCACATCTGCCTATTACCTTGACAGTTTTCATCATTGTTTTCATAATGCACAGCTTAACGTCCATGTTTTTATTTTTGTTTCCAAAGCATTTTCCATGGAAATTCTCAGTAAGGTATGAATCTTACCACTTGAGCTGGATGGCTAAGAGTAGCCAGCGGTTCTACTGTGAAATGTGCTGCAGCGAATCAGAGAAAGGCTGTAGGAACTGCATTAGCTGTACTTCAGTTTCAGCAGTTCTCCACCTGCAGTGATGTTCTTCCTGATCATACTATGTTGCAGCATTTGATTGTGAATTGTTATAGCCTGAGGAGTATGTGGCAATTTCAATGCACATGTACATTAAACAACACTTGGAGAAACACAGTCTCCTCAGTTAAAAGCTTAAGAACTTAAGAGTCTGAACTGGGATCTGTCTGGCCGCTCTCTTGTTTCCAGCAGTGATTAGTCGATTGTAGTTATGGAAAAAAATACAAGTGGTATGTATACAGAATAAATAGGCAGAAATGCTGTGGTTATTCAGGTTAGTCACACTGCACGTGGATAATCACCCTGGACTACAGTTGCCATAGGCCAGAGCATTCCTATACTAAAACCTGCTATTTGTATGATTGCATTCACCATAAAATATTTTAGCATATGGGCCTGCACAGTGCATCTTGTGAAACACCAGGCAAGTCTACGGTTAAGTCCATGTATTGCAGCCATTTGCAAATGATCTAATTGTATGAGCTTTAGTCTTCAATGACAGCAAATAGAAGATTGCTCAAATGCAGTCAATAACTAACTCTTAATTATTTTTAGTAACCCGCTTGTTTTCATAATGGTTTTGATTTGCCTTGATTGTTTCCATATTACTTCAGCACAAACCCCATTCTTTCAGTCTTTGCAGGTGTTTTGAGGACTTGGGCTGTAAGAAGCAATTTTCTTCTGTTGGTTGAAGTGGCATCATGTCACAAAAATTTGCATTTTGCATAGAAGTGTATTACAGAATTGCACAGTCATGCTGTGGAGCTTATGGGCATATGAAATAGCTGTAGTTACCACACCCAGGATGTCTTTTGGCAAATATGAAATTATAGCAAAAAAGATTCATAGCCAGCGCTTTCCTAAAATGGGATTAGTGCTGCCACTTCGTGGAGATCCTAGTTCAGCCTTAGCCATTGTGTTTTAGTAGACTTCATCTCCCGGGGGTTAGTCATGTAACTGTACTTGACCACAAATGCTATTTTATGCTTTTCTTATGTTCTCTTAATTTCACCAAGATTATCTTGAACAGGTGAAGCAGAAATGAGTTACGGTTTTCCAAGATGTATTTAGGAAGTAGTCGCTTCATTTCTGGAAAGTTGAATGAAGTTCCATAAATTTAAAAACTGTATCACATTCAGCAAGCAAACACTGAGGACGCTATATTGTTCAAGGAACATTTAGAGCTCAGATCCATGGTTTTTGAGATCAGATTCCTACTTCAAGATAGCAAGTATTAGTTAACTATTTCAAAGGAATAAAAACCTGGTTTGGTTATTATGGCAGGAGGTAATGGGCAGAACAGGTCTGTATTTCCAGTTGTGATTGGGTTGTTTTTTAACAGTATGTCTCAGTGAGCAAGTGCTTTAGTCTTTGTGAAACAGAAATGAGTGTTTGATTCTTTTACATGAGTGACATTAGTTGGGTAAGTTCACTATTTATTTTTTTAGTATTCTTAGTAGTAGTTTATTGGAGCAAGACTTTTTTCTATGGGAAGACAATGAACAAGTACGTGATTCTTGGGAAGTTTCATGTGATACATCAGATTACTGAAACCTAGTTGTTATAAGCTATGTTAGTATTGTGAGCATGCTTCTGGAAGTAGACGTTTCACTACAGAGAACCTCTCAGAGCAAATGCTTTTAATTCTTCACAGGAATTTGCTGCTAGTTTCAGATCTAGGATTTTCCAGCTAAGAAAAGCAAAGATTTTCAGTCCATGAATCAAGTGGCATACACAGGGATCTTTGAATATTGGAGAAGAAAAATGTTAAAACTTCTCAAGAAAGATTAGTCATCAGTCTGACCAGCACAGGGAGAGGGAGAAGCGAAGGAGAACCTTCAAAAGTTGTGAAAATTATCACAGTAGTCTAGTTAAGGGTCACTGTAAATTACAGCTTACTAATGTTTTGCTGCATGGAGGAAATAATTCATGTAGAAATGAGCCAATGGAGTTCCACTTCATGGAAGTCAGGTAAGAGGTAATGTAGATTCAAACCTACTGCTCTTGGTGGCAAGTTCTCAAAAAATACTTGCAGGCTATTGGTCAAGCGATGAAAGAAAACCCCAGCAATGGGGTTTTGGTGGGGGTGGGGTGTTAATCAATTAGAAGAATAATTTTCCCTTACTTTCCATAAAGTAAATATCCGTCATTTGCTATAAAGTGAACTGTGACTTTTTCATTGTAGAGGACATTATGTGTCAGTTAATACAACATTTGGCATTTTGTACTGCACTACTGTCATTATGAGTAAGAATTACATTTTAAAAATCATGAGTTAAACCAGCCATCCTGTTGTATTGAAACCTGACATGATAAAAGGCTGGCTTATCCCATTTGCCTTCAAAAATATGTTCTTGGGTTAAGTTAAAACAGGTACATTGATTTCCACTGTCAGCCATTAATCCTTGAGGTTATCTTTAGCAGTCTTTTTTGGTGCATTGCATTAGTGAGGAACTAACAGCTCTGTGGCTTTGGCTAAAACTACATGTAGATTTGCTTAACAATCTCGGTATGTAGATATTAAATACAAATTACAATTTTACTCTCTGTTCTAGATATGCATTATCATTAGTTGTCAGGCTGTATCATTTTACTGTCTCAAATACTGTAGTTAACACACTCCTGCTCTTTTGTCTTCTCTTTTTACTCTCACAACGTTAAAATACAGTTCTTGCTAAAGAAGGTCATATTTGTTGTTTGGGGAACAATGTATCTGATGTTCAATTATGTCCCTATTCAGAACAATACAGAAACACATCTTTAATTTGAATCCCATATTTAACTAGAGTTGTTGAAGCCCTTGAAGCATGGCCATAGTGTGTTTCAGAAAAGGGGCACGAGCTTAACATGGTGTTTCTTGTACATTCTCATGTTTCAACAGAAATATATCTGGCAACTGCTGCTCTTCTATGATAAATCTACGAGCAAGGGTTTTCTTACTAACTCTCTGGAGAAGGAATTTAAGACCCAGTCATGAAAACACGTACATGACTGGATACAGTTCTTCATGTCTAAACATCTGCAGGATTGTAGCCTTCTGTACTAATGGAACAGTCTGAAAACCATGTCTATAAAATCTCAATATGGCACTGTATCAACACATATTCTTTACACAGCTTTAAGTCAGTCAGGTTTAAAGAGCTTCTTTATCTGTCACGTTTCTATCCCATCCTGTGTCTGGACTTTTTTCTGCCTGTGGTTCCCATTGGCCACATGTCTGACTGAGGCTAAAGATTATTTTCATGTACATTTTTGTACAGTACCTGTATTCTATTTTAAGGAAAAATATACATGTGCATTTTTCTTCTTTATTAATAAACTGTGTGACAATTTAAAATAAATTCTCTCAGCTGTTTAGAATGGTACACAGATGTACTGGCACATTTCAGAGTAAGTTAAATAGAGAGCAAAGTATTATGTCACCAAAGGAGCAGAAGAAGAGGAGCTGATCTCTGACCGCTAAAGCAAATTAAAGCAGTGCTAAGACGGTGGCTTTGAGAAAAATAAGCCAGATGATTCTAGTACTTAAGGAAACTATGGAAGCAGCAACAAAAGAGAGAAAAATCTTACCAAGGGAAAATTGTGGGAAAAGTATGAAGGTATACTATGGAGTGAAAGACCAATACTGAAACAGCTGGGAAAAAAATTGCAAATCATTTGAGACAATAAAGCAAAAAAAGGAAAGGGGGAGAGGGGCCAGTGTAAAGCCGCATAAAAGCCATAACATTAACGTGATTGATACTTTACAGAAAGAGAGGATTGGAATGAGGAGTGAATAGGCACTTATATGAAGACCTGTCTGATACCCAAGCATAGTAACACCAGTCTGAAGTCTTCAGCAAAAAATCTTAGTATCAGTGACTACTGAGATTAAACTGCTGAATACTACATTTTATGAATAATTTATATGTGATGTATTGATGTACTTGCTTGGTTGATTAGTCTGAGCACAGTTAATCTTTCTACTAGCAATTGGTATAGTAATTTGAAAGGACAGAAAACTAGGCGATATTCAGAAGTAAAGGTTAAAATATTTTTATCTGGTAACTAAGTTTTTTTTTTAAATTGCTTGGCTGTGAAAGTAGAGGAGACTTTTTTACTTGAAGCTCTCAAGTTTTCTGGCAGCTAAATTGAATAGTGTGAGAAATCTTAAGTCATGGTTCTTCCCTGAGGGTAGAGTCATCCCTCTACAAAGTGCCATTCGTGCCCCACTTACCTTTGATTAAGGCTTTCACAGCAAGTTTGAAGTGAGACACTGGTCTTCTGCTCAAGCACATTCCTCACCTGCAGAACAGATTTTGGAAGGCCTGCATTTAATATCTGTATGTATTTTTCTCACTTTTTCCCCTCATAATGATAATATATAATATATTTTTTTCTTCTTTCTTTTTTGAAACAGAAAGAAGGACTTACTGGGGAACCAAGTTAGAAGATGAAAGAAGTGAAGACTGGTCATCTATGCAGAGGAAATTACAAGGTATGCGTAGCAATAACGCTAGAGATTCATTTCTTGCTGGTGCTTAGGTCTTCATGGTAGGTTACTTCTGGCAATAAAGTTTAAAAATAGTCCTCAGAAACCTTGAAAAAGATGTTTTGAAAAGAACTTTCTTTTTCTGTTTGATTGCCAGACTAAGCAAAGTATTTATATCTTTATAAATATATTTAAAATACACGTTTAAACTCATTACTGTGCTGAATTGTAGCTGTATTTCTACAGGTAAATGGCAGAGGCCAGTAAAAACAACCCTTTTTCCAACGCCAAACTTAAATCTCTCCAGACACTATCAATGGTCATTCTTGAGACTTTAAAATAATAATGTGATGGTTTCATTTAAAACACCATACACTCAATGCAGGAGTTGTATCATTTTCTCTTTTCTTTGTCCTTTATAACGACTGAAATGTGCTAGTCCCTGTCTTCCACTGCATTTAAAGAATACATTCTTTTACATTTTGCCATCCTGTAGATTTGTAACTTGAGGAATGCAAAACCAGCATTACTAACACCTGATGGCTCTCAAATATTTTCAGTAATGTGACTGAATAATGTTTATACAGTGACTGCTAAGAGACTGGCACAAGGCTATCTGCGACTTCAGTTCTGAAGTTAAATGTTACTTCAGTGATGCATAAAATTTGTATTGACCATCTGCCCAATGCTGTATTGAACACATTAATGAATAAACCTCATAGTATCACTGTGAGATGGGGAATTATGATCTCCATTTAACAAGTGATAAAATTGAGCCCCAAAGGGCTTGTGTAATCGTTTCAAGTTATACAGGAAGTGTATAATAGAGCCAGCAATAAAAGCCAGCTCACCTGACCTGCCGTCTTTCCTTTTTGGACATCCTTGCATTTGGTATCCTTTTTGCTATGTTCTGTCCTGTGTGGAATGTGTACATCAGCACCTATACATTCTTTATGCAGTTTTAACCATCAAATTTGCTTGCAAAATAACTTAAAACACACAGTTAATGTGAACTGTGAATCATGCTCGTCCATAAAGAACAACATGTGACACAATGCAAAAAGGCCAGCGTAAACAGCACCAGATGGCCTTCGTAAATTGAGCAAGTTAGCACAAAATGCCAAAAGGGAGATCTGTTACTGTGACCTCTCTTTCTATTTTTTTGCATAATGTTGAGAGGAGAGGAAAACTATGCAGTTCTTTCTGTAATACAGAGAGGAACTGTTGGTATAGGACGATTAATGTTCTTCCTTTTATAATCTTGCTGAACATCTCTTTGATTTCCTTTAGTAAATGTCAGGTCACATGTTGGCTGCTTGAATTCTAAAACAGAAGTAGAAATCATCTTCTCAAGTGACAGAAACTGTCATTTTTCCTTGCAAAATATTTTTCTAACTCTTACCTTATGTAACTGTTACAGTTGTTGACATTTTCTTTAAAAGTCCTTTTCATATGACACCCAAGATTCAGTATAAAGCTATAGACTAGAATAGAGAATTCTTTTGCCTTTGCTTGTATGTGTTTCCTTTACCATGAGTTGAAGAAAGGAATATTATGCATTTCTGAGTCATGCTGTAGAAAAGTATTTTATTTTTAATATCATTAGAATTTTAAAAGAAGGAGAAGGATAACCTTAGACTAGTTGAAATCAAGAGTTAATACACTTCAGTTATAGAAAGTGGCGATTAAATTTTGATGGGATGCTATCACTGATACTTCAAATAAAATGTTGATATGGCAATGTGGGGAGTGTGGATAATGAATTGAACACTAGAGAAAAGCTGTTGATTTTTATGGAAAATGTACATAAAAAATACATGATCCTCAACCGAAGACATTCATGTGGATGTATCCACAAGGTAATACCGGAGTATAGACTTCTTGTATCCTTCTTGGGTTGTGTCTACAAGAGTGCAGCCCTATATACCTGTGTCTTCCCATAAAGACTGAAAGTACTTGCCCACACCTTATGGTTTATTGTGCCTGATTCCTGCCCAGTTGAAGGGCAATACTCAAACATTAATAATGTACTTTTCCTCTGCTCTTACATGTCTGCAGAAAACTACTGATATGTCTTTCCTGATGGGTCTTTTAAATCAAATTTACCTAATGTAACAATATCTAGGGAAAAAAAGGCTGTAGAATGTGGAGTCAATTGGTGTGAAATTCCTGCTGGCAAGGCCTTTGACTTGTGGCTTCTGCTGGACCCAGCTGAGACATGAAAGAGAACTTTTGCAGGTATTTCAGGTCAGTCTGTGTTGATCTCATCCCAATGAGCAGTGAATTAAAGTGTTTCTAAATTGATTTGGAAAAACAAGTTCAAGAAACACATGTGTTCGTTCTGAGGGAATGCTACAAGGGTGACCTGGAATGCCAGGAGTTGGTTTTGAGAGTGGGTCCATTAATCCTAATTCATCCAAGTCCAAATGATTTAGTTAAATTTTAAGCAAACTACCTTTATGGTAGATGAAACATATTTTAAGACACCTCTAGGAATTTGAAGATAGATTAAGATGTCTTTACTGACATAGTCTTAATCTGTCACAACCTGGATCCGAATTATTTAAGTATCCTGTTGCTACCAAAGAACATTTCTGAGTTTAAGAAGGGAAGCCGGATCTTGATCAAATATCTCTGCTTTATAATGAGATACTGCATAATAATAACTGCACCACAAACAGATTAACTCAACACACATATGTTAGAGGGGGCACTTCTCTGGGTTTAAAAATGGAGTGAAAAGTGCCCTCCTCGTTGCCATGACTGCCTGGAAGGCCAGACTCCCTGCAGAGTTTAGAGCAACCTATCCTGGCATCTTTGGTATCTCATGATGATAAGTTTGGAGTTTGTAGAAACACACATCCTTTCCTGTCAAAGCCAGAAGTAGGAGATGGGTCCCCTGGAAACAGCTTCTCTGTGTCAGTCTTACCTATTTGTATGATCTTCAAGCTGTTTATCAAAGCTGATTTGGGACATAAATTTTTTTCCTTAGCTCATAGAAATAGGAACATAATATTTTACAGTTGTGGAAGTGAAGCACAGACATGAGTACTTTAAGATGTATAGCCTCAACAGTTGAGGTTGGATATTTAAAAGCATTCAGCATGGGTCAGCTCATCTTGTAATGTTTTCAGGGCTGCAGCTTGCCTTTGAAACTCTGACTAGTTATTTTAGTGTCTAAACAAGCCAAAAGAACTGAACTTATTTTCTGAAAACCTGACCCAAATATTTGCCCACAATCATGAAGGAAATATGTAGTACAGTTGTGAAATTAATCCAGCTCACTCAAATTTCTACACACCCAAAGGACCTTCCTCCCTCTCACCTTACTCTCCTCTCTGTTCCAAAGATTTCTTTTGCTGAGTTTTTGGAAAACAATGCAACTATTCTGTAAACTGTTTTCATTAAATCTTTCTTCCTCTTGTTACAAGTTTAATAGAGAGGGACTCCCAACAGTGCTCTCACAAAGTCCTGTAGTGCACATTAGACAATACTGGGTTCTGAACCCTTAAGTCTCCAAAGGTTTACTGGATGATCTCTTTTTAAGACCTCTGTTGGTACCAGTTATCTCAAATTGCAAACCATCGGCAGGTCTCAGAAATCTGCAAGAGTAGGTCTCACTAGTTGTTATACATCTCAGGAGATCTGCAAAGAAAATGAGGATGATTAAAGTTTATGGCTTGAGCAAGAAGAAGTCAGAGGGAACATTGCCCAGTGTTCTTTTACGAGGTTTTTTAAAGCAAAAATATTTTTCACTGACAGGCCTTTCTGATGATTGAATACACTGTGAGTTCTGTGTTTGCAAGACAGCCTAGAGAAACACGCTTTTATTTTCTGCTGGAGGACTGCAGTCTTTAGTACTCTCAATATTAAGATCATTGGAGCCAGGCTTCCCTGCTGATGTTACTAAAATGAACTTTAATCAATCTTGAAAAAAGACTTTAATAACCTGAATTATGGCCCCCAGTGCTAGATCTCGGACAAGAGAGTAAGCCTAGCAGTATTGATTTTGTCATGCTCAGCAGTTCTTCTGGTATTTTTGCCACTTGTTAGCAATGTGTATTTTAATAAAACCTCAGTTTATGAGGTGCCTTTTCCCAGCAATCTTTATGTGTTTAAGTGGAACATTTTTGCATCATTCACATATATATTTTTCCTTATTTTCAAGCAAATGCACGTTTTGAGGAAGATTGTGAATTCCAAAACTAATCTAAAAATGGAAGGTTTCTTTCCTCTGTAATTCTGACACAGCTCTTGTCAGTCCCACCAGATGGGGAAGATGAGGCAGAAAGTAGCATAGACAGCCAACCAATTTTATTCTTTCATTTTCACTTTTTCTGTGAGGAGGCAAATGCTTCTTTTGACTGCATGAGAGAGCTGCAAATACCTGAAAGGGGCTGCCTTCCTTTTTTTTTTTTGCCAGGAAATCTGATGGAGAGTCCACAGGAGCAGTTTAATGTTCATACATGAAGAAAAATGAGGGGGGAGCGGAAATGGATCATGTTGCTAGTATTTCTTGGGGTTTGTGTTCTAACAATGTAAATTACAGCAAAGTCCACAGGTGGCATCTTGTATGTGGCCTGCAGTCTTCTGACCTCCTTCTGAAAGGTGATCTGTAGTTTGATGGGTTGGCTCTCCATGAGTAAGTTGTTATTGGGCAGACCACTAATGCTTCTCCACAGCACTACTGCTATACCTTTATAGAGACTGCTAAATGATGTGGTATGTACCACAGAGACCACTGTCCAGAGGAAAGTGCTGTCAAAGAGTGAGAGGGAATTAACCACAAAGTATTTACCATTTTAGTGTGCACTAAAAAAAAAAAAAACATAGCTGAAAACAGGGTTTTCCTTCAGTGCTCTCCATGCATTGTGGTTTTACATTGGCTGCAGAAAGGGTTCTGTACTGTGCTGATTCCCCAAAGCAGCTGACAAACAATGATTAACCAGTTCCTGCCAACTGCTCATTAATAAGCAGAAACCAACTTGAACCACTTATGCATATTGAATTAAGATTTTTTAAAAATTATGTAGTTAAGAGCATAAATGTTCTCATCTAAATCTAAACTTTCCCGGAATAGTGCACTTGGGGCTGGATGTCTTTCTTCAAGCTTATTTCTAGTGGCAGAGGATATAAAAAAGTAAATGATAGTAGAATATGATTATAGTTCTTAATGTAATTTAAAGTTATTCCATTGTAAGTGAAATACTGATGTATAAGGAGGGCAGGACCTCTGAACCACATGCATTTACAAGCCTGCCCTATGCAAAAGTAAGTGTCTTGTACACTGGTGTTGAGACTTACTATCTTGTCTAAAGCTTCTTTAAGATTTCAGTAGAAGCACTTCTCTAGCACAGTAGTATGCAGGATTTTAGATTTATGGCATTAAAAGCTCATGGGAAGAACATTTGCTGGACATTCACATTTATAAGCTGTTTTACTCATGGTTCTTTGAGGCCAAGTGAGGCCTAGGATAGATCAGGTTTCAAATAAATAAAAAAAATGGTTTTCATATCAATAATTTGAGAAATGGTATATATGCTGCCATCAGTGGGATGATAATGAAGCAGGCTGGGGGACAACTGTGTAGGAAACAGCTCTGTAGAACAGGATCTGGGGGTCCTGGTGCACAAGTTGACGTCAGCCAGCCATGTGCCCTTCTGGCGAAGTGCCAACTGCATCCTGGCCTGCATTAGCCAAACTGTAGCCAGCAGCTCTAGAGAATCGATCCTCACCTTTTTATACCACTTGTGAGACTGCATTTAGAGCATTGTCTCTAATTTGGGGTACCCTACTACAAGAAAATACTGCCATACGGGCATGAGCCCAGTGGAGGGCCACCAATCTAGCTAGGACTGGAACTCATGGTAAGCAAGGAGAAGCCGAGAGAGCTGGGTCTGCCCAGGGTGGATAAAGAAAGCCAAAGGGGAGAAATTTTTTGCTCTCTACAACTACCTGATCACAGGGGTAAGGAGAAGATGAAGCCTGCCTCTTCTCAGAGTGCACAGGAATAAAACGAGGACTGTCACAAGTTAGAATATGAAAAATTCCAGTCAGATATAAGGAAAATCTTTTTAACAAAGAGTGGTCAAGTACTGGAACAGGTGTCCAGAGAGGTTGTGGGCACCTCAGAGGTCTCCAGTATTCAACTGGATGCATGCCTGAGCAACCTGTTCTAATTAGACCTGCTTTGAGCCGGAGGTTGGACTAGATGCTTCCAGAGGTCCTTTCTGACCTGAATTATTTCGTGGTTCTTTCATTCTGTCATAATAAAGACTAAAACAAGAACAATATTGCAGACTTGGACCACTGGAAGATGAAAAAGGAACAACTTGTTGAAATTTAGAGTGGAATTAATAATAATGGACGAATTCACCTTCTGGCATCAAAAGGGGTTTATGTAATGAATAGTTACCTCTGCATTTCTTCTATGTGGTTCTGCCTGAAGGAAATCACAGCCTCATTGAAGCCAGATAACAAAATTCCCATTGACGTCACAAGGGTCTGAATTCTGTCAGCGTAAATGGAGAACATAGGAGGGTTCTTTAAAGTCAGGTAATGGTTTTAATGTAGGGAAAACTTCAGAGAATAGTTTTCAAGTTTTCTGGAAATATACTTCACAACCACGAGATTCCTTTAGCATATAGGGATTCAGTTATGCTCATATTGGAAGCAAAAAAAAACAGTATTTCTCTCTCAGCTTTGTACCTGTGTTCCTGTTAGCACGAGCATTTAATTGAGTTCTTGAAAAAAAGATGGAAAACCTGAGGGAAAGTAAGCTTTCTTCCTAGGATCCCCACATTACAAAATAATTCAAAGCTTTGAAAACTGTTGGCCAGCTCTGACATTTAGAAAGCACATCTTTCTTATAAAGAAAAACTATGTAAAAAGTCAAAACCTTATCATGTGAGGTTAATTACACCCTGAAAATGCTTGCTTTTTACAACTGCGATAAAACAAAATGCAGTATAAACATATACTGCGGTTATTAGGGCACATGTTCCTTCACTGCATTTCTGAAAAAGAGGAAGGGTTTTTAACATTGCTTAGGGTGGCTTTGTGAAATGACACTTGTTATGGCCCTGTTACTGTTATGTTTATATGATATAAAATGTCCAGGGTATATTTCCTCATCTTCTACTTTATAATGTTGCCTACACTATTGACTACAACATTTTTAGTCATGTGGATTATGTGTGAGTACAGATAATGACGAGTTCACACTGGAGTCTACTTGGTCCATAAAAATTTTATGCAACTCTGAGGAAAAGTTACGGGAGAGCCATTTTGGAAACCAGAATGCCAGTTTCAGCAGCACAGACTTGATCCTTCAATGCAGCCAGCATTTGGGATGAGTGGAGGTGTCCGTGTAATTATGAGTTTAGAATGATCCACTTTTTAAGAACAAAAATACCTCCAATGTAGAGGTTAATATCTCATGAATAATGGCTACAGAATGATTTGGTAATTTTCTACTCTGACATTCACAATACACCCTTCCCTAAGAACAGTCTGGATCTTAGGAGTGCCTGTCAGCATGTTACTGCAAATTCCAATGTTTGGCATTTGTTGTGATTTTATAGTAACATTAACAATATATTTTTATGTCTTCCCATCATGAATTTTAGACCTCAGAGCTTGTTTTCTTTGTAGCATTTTCCCTGTAGTCAGGAGGAATTTTTACATATTTGTAGAGAACCTGACATAATATATTACTCCAGTAGCTAAAGCATTAAAAAGTGAGAAGCATAAGACTGCGATTCTGAGAACTGATAATACCACTTTTATGATTTAGGAAGATTTTTTTTTTAATGGAACATTTATATGCTTGTATGTGAATCCATTACATGACATACACCGTGGTTAGCAACAGCTTTTGTGTGTCATGGCTCAGGTTCCCATACACTCCTGACAGTATGTATATTCATGAGATTCATGACATTTTCCTGCATCTGCTCTTACAACAGATTTCGTTTCAAAGTGGCACTTCATTGATGTAGTACACTGACGCATTTTACATATAATTGCTTTTCATCTGGTTGTATGATTATTTTGTGACACCTAGTGGATAAATTGATAGTAGTGCCAATTTGAATTTCCTTTGGTTTCTTTAGATTCTCTTGATAGACATTCTGGCTTGGAAACTCAATTCACATTACAAACACATAGGCTCTCCTCCTTTCTTACTTTCTCTCTCTCCCCCCCCCTTTTTTTTTTTTCTTTTTATGTTAACTTTGCTCATGGAATAACTTGCTCAGAGCCTGGTGAACAGATACCCAACACCAGTCTTGAGGAAATTCCAAGAGTCCCAAAATAATGCAAGTTAGTAAAAATTAGAAAAATTTGTTTTATTGTTTAGTCAGTATTCCAACATGCACAGCGTGTGATCCTCACACATCAGCTTTTTCTACTACATCAACTTTTCTGTCACGTGCTTTGAACATGCAGTTCCCTTAGGGAACACACTACATAAAGTTATAAAGAACTAGTTATACTTACTGCCCTATGAGGACTCTTAGAAATACCCGTTCCTTTGCTGTTTGTAGAGAATGAAATCTGATAAATAATTAAAATATTATTCTATACACACAAGAATGTTTTCAGAATATTTACATCAAGAAACACAGTCTAGAAATGCCTTAAATACATGACCTACTTTCACAACTAAGATATATCTTATGAAGTATATCTTAATTTCCATGGCATGGATTCCATGCCTGAAGCTTATCTCAAAGATATTTCTCCTTCAGGAAAATGTTTAAATACTGCCCAATATGTTTGCTATAAATACTGTCAGATAGAAAAGTAGGTACTTTTCTATGACTTTACTTCTTATGTTGGTAAGGGGAGGGGAATTGAGTTGCGCCAAATCTGCTTGCTGTATTGCTGGGTTGATACTATTGGTGTGCACGTTTTTATCTTCAGAGAAGGTCTAATATGCTCCTAGCCTGACAGATTTTAATTTCTAAAGTCTTCCAGCATCCGAAAGCAGGCGCAGAACAATAGCTAAGATAAGATTTTAGTAGTTTTTAAGTAGGAGCTAAAAGGAACTATAAGGCACATGAATTTAGAGATAACAGATTATGTATTTTTCATTTGTGTGGAATTGAAATGGAGTGGAGGACATGAAGAAATTGATTTTAAAGACTGTCTTCAAGATTTTAGGTTTCAGCTTGTCACTCTTCAGAGAAAACGTGTTGCATATTTGCACTCCCAAAGGGCTTCAAAATCAGAAAATGTAATACTAAACTGTGTCTTTAATGCCAACTGACGAGGCACTCTTTTCCTGTGCTTTTCCTAGTTGCTCATTCTAACAGTTCTCTTGTGACTTTCATTTATGTAAAATTGGAGCCTGTGGCAACAGCATCATGAATAATGGACACAAAGAGTTTAACACACTGTCGAGCTCTGGCACAGGTTTGCTCACTCTCTACCACCTGAAGCCCTGCTTTAAGTCTGGTAATGAACATTTAACCCGTGAAAGCTTTAGTCTCGGGTAAAGAGACTTACACTAAAGTAAATCTGTGGAGAGTCCCGGTTGCTTGAGAAAACCAAAGATGGTGCAGAGGGAGTGGGAGCAGGCAGCACTGTGTGTCTGTCCACCTGAACTCCTTGCCTGTAATTTGTGAGGAGCAGCTCCCTATGTCAGCCAGCACTGTATCAGTGTCACCACCTGGGTCACCCCTAGCCTTCTCCCTCTCTGTGCAAATGAACAAATCAGGCCCTTGCAATGAAAACAGCAATTTTCAGTGGTTTCCCTCCACCCCTTCGCTTTTTTAAGATTCGTGCCATGTAAACGTGATGTGAGTCTCGGACCGGGCTTGGCGTTGGATGGCTAATGAGGCTGGTAATCTAATCAGTTCATGCAGTGAGCATATGTGTAAACCTTCTTTGCGGTGTCTTTGTTGTGCCCACAGCGTGGAGTTTCTCCAAATGGAAAACAACTGATCAGAGCAGAGGCAAAGTAATTGTGACAAAAGCACCTGTGTGTGCATTTTTTCAGTCATAACACAACTTGAGACAGTATCAAAGCATGGTAACAAAGCTGTTACTGTGCACAGAGATCCAGTAATTAGCAGTGTTGTTAGCAGAAAATTCATTGAGGTCCCCAGGAGCAAGAGGTGTGCAAGAGGCAGAGCCCAGCTCAGGCTCCAGAAGGATGGCAGAGGAAGGAAGGGGAGGCAAGGCAGGACATGGACCAGGGAGGTTCTGCACCTCCAGTAGCTGGCATGCCTCCCTGGCTGCAAGGCTGTCCCTTGGCTAGTGGTGGCCTCACACTGTCCACTGGTGTGCTGTGGCCTGGCAAAACCATGCCCTAACAGGGACACAAAAATGTCCGTCAGGGTCAATGGAAATACTTGCTCTTGCAAACGGGCTTTTTGGCTCAGGTCTGTAGAATTGTAGAATTGTTTTGGTTGGAGGAGACCTTTAAGATCATTGAGTCGGACTGTTAACCTAGCACTGCCAGGTCCCCACTAAACCATGTCCCTCAGCGCTACATACACAGGTCTTTTAAGTACCTTCAAGGATGGTGACTCAAGTACTTCTGTGGGCAGTCAGTTCTAATGCTTGATAACCCTTTCTGCAAAGAAATTCTTCCTAATATCTATCCTAGCCCACTCCTGGTGCAACTTGTTGCCTTTCTTTGGACAGGCTCCAGCACCTTACTGTCCCTCCTGTAGTCAGGGGCCCAAAACCAAACACAGTACTTGAGGTGTGACTCATTTATATCTTCACCTTCCCCCATTACCACCCCCCTTCCCCTCTCTCCCCCCCCAAAAAAATAGAAAGTAACCAGAAATAAACAGCCCAGTGCAGTTTTGGTTTGAAGGCCTGTAGAAGTATTTTCCCTGTGTTACTGTATGTGAACTTCCAGGCTTCTGCTTTTTAACTGTCAGAGTGAACAAGCCCAGTGGCTTGAGCCAAAATGCAGTCCAGACCTCAGAAAGTCATTCTGAAATGGAAATTAATTTGAAGCTTTTAACAACATTTTAAAACAAACATTTTACGTAGATTGGTGATTTTATGCCAGCTTTTCATATAATGCTGTCCACAATTTCAAATGCTACGGGTCTAATGTGATCATGACAAATGAACAGTTTGTAAAGGATGGATTTTGCTTGTCTGCTGTAATACAAAGCTTATTCTTCATTAGCACTTGAGTAACTTTATCCTGTTTGTGGTGATGGCAAATGTAAGTGTGCATTGATGTAAATACAGAATTTTAGGCTAAATCCATACAACACTGGGTTATTTAGACCCTTGGTCTAATTCTGGGTCCCAGACTACTAATTTCCTCAGTCCTGCACGTCAGCTGCTTGGTCTCACTGAGGGCTAAAATTTAAAATGAAAGCCTCATGGGTCAAAGGGGAGAGGACATTTTCCTAACAACTGGAATTACTGATGCAGCTGCATTTCAGCAAAATAAATGTTACTTTCTTGCTGAGGCTTAGAGCATACCCTGACAGACATTCCTTCATGGTGCTTAATTATGTTAAGACTTGCACATACTGGTTTATTGCATATCTTTTAAAACAGAAAACAATTTCAAAGGATTTAAATCCCTTTCAGAGTGAAAATTCAGTTTTCCCAAGAAGGAATTTGTGGGTTGAGCATGGGGATGGTAGTTTTTAAGTAGATGTCAGATTAACATCGTTTTCACAATTGTGTGACTCTGGTTGAGGTTGTTTTCCTAGCTTACATAAGGAACTGGAATAAATAGCACTTCCTGTCCATACTACCACATAGGTTGGGTGTGATACTGTATGAATTGCACTTATTAAAAAAGCCAAATCTGGTTGACTCAGAAGTCAGATGGCTTATTTAAGATTCTCTGTGTAGAAGGGGGGGTTTCCATCAAAAAATGCTTAAAAACATTACTCAAGTAATTACTTGTGGGATGGCTGGGCATTCAGCTAGAGAGATTGAAAAGCTGTGATCCTGACTGTTCTCTGCATCAGTGATTGTGCCCAGTTGCATTTTTTTTTTTATTTTCATGGGGCTCAAGGAGAAGTGAGAAAAGCACAATTTTTAAGAGCTGGACATCACATATCAAAAGATAGGAGTGCTCAATTTATGTGTCCCAATTTTGTGTTCAGAGGTGTTAAGCAAATCTGGATGGTGCCAGCTGAGTTATGTGAGTTGAACTCTTCGAAAATAAGTGAATATCGACATCCTAAAATCAATGAATATCGAAGGGGATGTCATTAATATTTAACTTTTGTGTAATCTGTGTGAATCCAATCTGCATTAGAGGATGAAGATAATTATGAATGTTAAGAGAAATGATTACACCTTCCTAAAAGGTGTTACATGCCCCTTCTATTCTTGGTATCTCTGACGAGAAAATAAAACTGACATGTTTTCTTAGCTCTTTTCTTAAAAAGAAACAATCCCTCATTTGTCACAGCTTCATCTTCTTTAACTGCAGACACTCGTCTTCCCAGATAATCCAGCCTTTGCCTCTTTGCTGTTATGCATGGTGAGATATCAAGAGTACCTGCAACATTTGTTTTTCATGAGAAGTACCTCACTTGCCCCTGGTGGGTTTGCCGTTTCCACACAGGTTTCATCTCTGCTGGACGCTGGCCTCACCCCGATTTCTGGGCATTGGTGTCTGGTAATCGTCATTTCTGCCATGGAGAGCTCAGGAACGCAGCCCAGCGTGAGTCCCTGCTGCTGCTGCTGCTGCTCTCGCAGCCCTCCTTGTCGCGCCTGGCAGCCATCTTAGACCTGGGCAGAAAGCCCATCGGGGCGAACACAACAGACCCAGCTGGGAAGTAAGTAGACAGAAAGATTATGCTAGGAAAACACAGAAGATAAATATTTCAAATCCTACAAACCAAATAGCTCCTAATGCACTGAACAGTTCTGCTTTCCTTTTGGAGTTTCTTTTTTAAAAATAAACGTATCTCCTTAAGTATTTCTTTGCTTGAGAATACAAATGCAACATACAAAGCAGCCAGTGATTAGCCCTGGTTTAATTTCTCTTTTTGTGGAAGCTTTGAAAGATTTTGAGTGTTCATCATTCTCTTGAATACTAGCTTTTATTGCTTTTTAGCGTTCAGAGTATTAAGTAAATGGAAGAGAAAAATAAAAACTTTGTCAGTGTAGGTGCTGCAGTTTGCATAAGCAAAAGACATAATCCCACATCCAAGAAAAATGAGGTGGTGTTTTAATGGAAAACTGTCTTTTTCTTAATGCATTGCCTTTTGAAGCATCTGTTGAACATTCAGGGCATTTTACAGCAGTAAGGCTATGAAATGACTAACATATATTTAGAGAACATGTCTGTGAAGGTGCAGAACACCTTTGATATATACCCAGTACCAACTCCTTATCTTTACTACTAGTCTGATCTCTCTTTGCATCCATTCAGTAGGTTAAAGCAGCTGCCATTCATCACATCCCATTTTTTTGATACTATCATAAACCTTTTCTGAAACATGCTACGTAAGCGGTCATTTCTTGGGAGGAATTTCCTGGACTTTTGCATGGATCCATGAGAGTTAAGGAAGCTTCTTTGCAGGTCTGGGCTGGTAGTCAGGTTACAGTATGTGAGATGGGATTATTTAAGATAATAAATTTGTATGTTTTTACCTTCTGTTGCCTTTTTTCCCCTTCATACACAAAATGTTCAAGACCTTAGGAACATACATAAAACTACTGCAGAGCTCGGGACATTTAGCCACAGAGGTCGGACTCATTTTACAGCTGCCCCTTTTTACCAAATATTTGCAAACAGATAGATAAAGACAATTGTTTCAGTGAATATTTAAAAGCATTTATTGAATAGAAACCATGTTACAGTACCTGTGATATAAAAAAAAGGTAGACAAAAGTGAACAAAAATTATATAACTGATTTTAGTAGAATTACTGCTCAGTGCAAGTAGTCATTGGCTCCTAAATTATTTTCTGATGTGTAAGATATGTAAGAATCCAGAATTGTTGACTTCAACATCTGCACCCCATAATTTGTGGTGTATTGGTTCATCAGGACTTTCTTCAAAGCCAGCAAGGCCAAGTGAAGGCATACTATTGATTTCAGTAGTGCATTAATTGTTCCCCTTCTTAAAAGAAGTCTGCTGATGACTTTGAAGAAAAGTTTTCTAGGTAAAACTGTGAATAGGGTTTGTAGAAACCAGAACAGTGCACCTGAATGTTATAGCACCGAGTAACCTCATTGATGAGCAAACATCCCAGCCAAAGCTGATCACCCATTTGGATGCTATCACAAAGGTAGAGAATTTGATAAATAGATAAATTTGGTCTCCTAGTTACAGTCTGGCTATACTAAAGCCTGGTTAAAGGTATTACAAAGTTCATGTACACAAGGTAATGCTCTTCTCTATCCAGCAGAGAAAGACAAATACTTGTACATAGAACTGACTAAAGCAGGAGCCTAACTGAATCCAGTTTTAGTAAATCCTGTGCCTGCCCACTGAATGTATGAGAAGGCTTGGTGGCGGCTTGGTCCTGTGAGTATTTCCTATTGTGCCTGCCTGAAGTTCTGGCAGAATCTGTTCTGTGTTACTAAGTTACAGTAAAGTTTCACAACTGGGGAAAAACCTGTCATTTGACATTTTGGGAGCAGCTGTATTTTAGTAATGGGTAGGATCACGATGTATATCTTACTTCACAGGAGTCACAGAATCTGTGTTTGTAGAATACTATTTACTTTTTGAAGGATGCAAGGTGTATGAAGACACTTTTATTTAAAAATATATATGAAAATATTGTGTGTCGAGTTTGTCATATGTAGATCACAGGAAACTGAATCCTTCCCTCCACCAAATAATATCTGTCTGAAATTACAGAATCACAGAATGATATGGGGTTGGAAGGGACCTCTGGAGATCATCTAGTCCAACCCCCCTGCCAAAGCAGGTCCACCCGGAGCAGGTTGCACAGGAACGTGTCCAGGTGGGTTTTGAATGCCTCAAGTGACGGAGACTCCACCACCTCTCTGGGCAACCAGAGACATTTTACTGGAGGCAGGTAACTTTTCTCCAGAAAAGTTGCCTGCCATAGCCCTTCTCTGTCGCAGCATCTGTTAATTAGTAAGACTTTTAATTATATAGCAACCCTACTTTAAAACTCTCCCCTTTCCTGTTACATCATAGAAACAGCAGACTTGGCCCTATGCCTTTTTAAAAGTGACTGCTGAGGTATGTATTAACATAAGACACTTTTCAGTGAGCAGTGAGAGTTGGAATATGAAAATGTCATATTTTTCCTAGTATTAAACAGTTGTTAAACTAGAAACATAGCTCTTGCCAGATACTTATTTTGTATGCATGTCTTCTTCATAGAAAGAAAATGAACATGCATTTTCCTTTCATTAAGTATTTTAAAGTTCATCCTGGTTTGGTGATCTAGTCAATTAAAATAAGTTTATGAGCAACTGCTGAGAGCAGAAGACTAATTCATTTTAGGTGTTGAATAAAGCACATTCTTTCCCATTTTTGTCTGGTAATAGCTACTACTAATACCCATAATAATAGATCTTTGAGAAAATAGTATTACACAAAGTTTATGATACTTCACAAATAATTATCTCAATATCTTTGTGAATTACAAACCTGCTATTTTTTGTGGGAATATATACATTAAGGCAACATTAAATCAGAACTGCATATAGAGAAAAGAATCTTTAACATAGTTATCATCATAGAATAGGGTATTGGTTAATAAAAGCTCACCATTTTTTCAACATGGGTGAACGATTTCCAGTCTCCCAGCTAGCATTGCACATAAAAGTTAAAGTGAAGTCAGGATATGTTAAAGACAGGCAGTGTAAATCCTTAGAACATACTTAGGCTTTCCCAAATGTTGCCATTGTTTGGATCTCTATTTTCATTCCTGTCTCCTAGAGTCACTGGAATCAACCCTAAGAGCAGGATCGTCATCCAAAATTTCCAGGGTGTTAGGTCTGTGGGGTATTTTGGGCTTTGCACTACTGTGGACACATTCTTTTAATGCAAAATTGGTCCTTTGTACTGTTTTCATTGGACCATTTAGCTTAAAGAGCTGATACACTGTAAGGTTACATTGTTTTTATTCTTCCATGATAAAGCAAATGCTTACAGAAAAGTCTCACTTTGAAGTAAATCACACAATGCGTATCTTACCTCCAATTGCCTTATGTAACGCTGTTACATTTATATAAGGAGAGGGTACTTTACACTGAAAAGTACTTTCTGTGAGATGACTGCAAAATACACAGGTACCCACCCAGCACTGCTAAAATTCACTGACTTCTGCACAGAATTGTAGCCAATGCTTCAATACAAATTGTAGGCTCTTAGAGAAAATACTGATATCTTTGACCGCATGCATAAAGAAGATGCCTGTTTTTAAATATTTTATCTAAAAAAACAGAGGTACAGGGTAGGGTTTTTTTTCAGAGGATTATTCTGAAAGTAATTGACCTTGCCAAAAAGCTGGCACGCAGAAAATGCAGACATTTAAAACACTTAAGTACATAGAGAAAACTATCATGCTTTCTACTGCAGAGCTTTCCAAATGGGTTTCTTTGATAGTGGTTAGAGAACAGCTTCTGCTACCAGTTTTTACCATTTACATTAATGAGATGTTGAAATCTCTCATGCTACTCTTTATGTATATTACACAGAGACCATTTTAATGTGTATCCTCTTTGGCCTACAAGGGCATTAATGTTACAAGATGTGAAATCTGGAGCTGTACAGTATTTCTTCCAGTAAAGTGGTCTCAGCACAGATGGAGTTGCATCATTGCTATTTTGTGCAACAAATATGCCCCGTGTGCAGCTCACAGTAACCACTAACTTCTTTCTACGCATTGTCTTAGTCCACTACGGTGAATGGATTTTTGAAGTTAATGTTATGACATTGCCTTTTATAGTTTAACACATTGATATCTGTATTCACCTTCTTTATCTGCTTCGCTTGAAAGTGTGTTTGTTCCTTAAAGGTGAAGTAGCTGATACCTCCCTCTGCCTGTCTCTGTGGTGCCTTTAAGTCAGTCTCAAAAATTACCTTTTCTTTTTTCACTATACTTTGTCTCTTGCCTCCCTCTTTGAAACTGGGGATTGCCATGGGCTATGGAATACTGATGGTAGTAACAACCAAGTGAAAAAGCTGCTGCTGTGCATGGTTCTCCTTGAGAAAATCTACAGAGGTGCTATCCTTTGCTTTTGCACGTGCTCTCATTCACTTTATAATTGCTTCAGTATACAGTGAAATGAAATTGATGTGTATGCGTTTTCTCTTTCTACTCTCTTTTCAGGTCCCCATATCGATTAGAAAGCATTGGAAAAAATCCCTTCAGTGGGAACCACCACCTTTGGGGTGAGGTCTGTTTGATAGTGAAACATGGCTTTAGTTTCTCTGGGTATGCATGATGTATGTGTCATTTATGTTTTCTTTAGTTTACTGTAAGGAAAAGCAAGTTAACTGATTAAGTTAGGGCATTTGCTTTGGAAGTTTCCTTAGTTATTAAAGCATTACTTATATTATAGTACAGACTGGTATTGCAGTTACTTCCAGTTCTTTAGATCTGCCCTAAATGAGAAGTGTTACCTTTTAAACAAGGTGGTGAGGAATAACAGCCCCATCAAACTCTAGCATAAGTGTGAGGTCAGAGTAGATTATACTGTAGTGGCATTTTTGCTTGTAGGTTAACCAAAGTCTGTGTAGTAGAGTAGGGTATGGTTAGTTTGATCATTGATTCAGAGCTGGGTTGCTGTCTGTTGAGGAGTTTTGTTTAAGTTATTTTTTAAGTAGACCGTAAGATTTCCTTAGAGTCTTGACGAATTCTTGATTCAGACATAGATCTACCCATGCAGAATTTGGGAAAGTCAGTTAGAGACACTCAACTCTTCCCCATTAGGATGATAGAGGAATATCTAGAAGCGTGTTAAACAATCCCTCTAAATCAGCATCCATTCTCTAAGTCATAGTGACGCCTTCCTTGAAGTGACAAAACTGGTTTGATAAGGTGCAGTCGTGTCAGAGCTGGAAGTACAAAAGTGCATTTATTAAAAATGAATGCTGAATCCTCTTTCCCCTCATGTATCTTGTCACTGACATGACTTCACAAGTTGCAAATCTATTAAATGTTTCAAACATGAAACGAGCTTATTAAGGAAAATGTTGACTGGAATATAGCAAACTGTTTCAGACTCAGGACTGTTAATATTTGTCTCTGGAGCTTTTTGTCTCCTAGGTTGTCACCAAGCAATCCAGCGGTCTGGGAATAAGCTTATATTTCGCCTGATCAGAGTCTGACTGTCCTTTGGGGTGAGGTAGTAGGTTGTATAGTTTTAGGGTTATGCCCTGCCTGTCAGATAACTATACAATCTACTGTCTTTCCTGAAGTGGCTGTGATATCATCGTGGGATATGTCTTCGAAAGACAAAGCAAGTATTTTTCAACCGTAACAGTCTCTGACTCTGTCTACATGTTGGGTTTGGTTCTTGTAGCAGGGTTATGAAAGAACACAAATGTCCTTACAGTGTTTGGCTTCCTCTATTTCTCACTCAGGTTCAGAAAGAATTTCCTTTTTGTCGTTTCCTCAGAGAAAGGGGAGGGTAAGTGACCGGGCACAGAGTTACGACCCAATCTGCAATAAGCTTGCTCGTGCTCAGCTTTCTCAGACTGCCATGAGAGTAGCCATTGGGAAACAACTGACTTGTGGCATTTGTGTTTATATTCAGTGGGAAATGCTGCATTTGATTCAGCAGCTATTTAAATGTACTTTGCATAGGCTGTTTGAGAAACTAGGGAGTGAATATTTGGGCTAAAACCAAAGAGGATGTCTTCCAGTTGTTCATATCCTGCCCTGGAAGTGGTAAATGCTTGAGCCCTAAGTAAAGAGGTTTCTTTAATCAGTTTTTGTATCTCATTTACCTTGCTTTTTATTACATAATGCTGATTTGGGAGGATCAGTGCCACTGTTGTTCTTATATCTCTGGAGTCACCCCACCGATTCTAAGTGACTTCCAGGTAGAATTGTAAGGAAGGGCCAACACGATGTAACTGTGGTCTTTTTAAGGCTAGAAGTATGGGGGCTAGAGGGTGCTAGGGAATCTTACTTGCAAATGGTGAAATGTTAGTTTCCTCCAGAAGATGTGCTTGATGCTCTAACAGGATGAGGTAGTAGGTTGTGTGGTTTCAGGGTAGTGATTTTGCCCCAATCAGGAGATAACTATACAACCTACTGCCTTCCCTGATAAGCAGCATAACAACATCAGTGTCTTAATTCATAGAAAAACAAGAGCTAAAATACACTTCTGAGACCAGCAAAGTAAGTCTAGATACAGTTGTTGTTACCCTGTCCCTAATAGCTCTAAATTGAATTTATTGCATTAGTTTTAATAACTGCTTGCAAAATAATTACCTTCTTAAAAGGCTTTATGATGAGGAATTGAATTAAAGAACTTTTGCTTATTTCAAAGTTTGTTCTGCTCTTGATCTGTTTCATTTCTGGTTTAATTTGAGTGGGATGAAATTATTGTGGGAAATTATTCCAAAAATTCTGTGAACTTTCATTCAAGATGTTTGTATTTCTTTAACATCTTAGTTTGTGTGCAACAAATTTTACTAGCAACTCTCTTGTTTTGTTCAACCTTACCGCCCCTTCAGGAATCTTCCAGTGTTCTACAAATAATACCAGATTAAGTCAGACAACATTCTCCACCAGGTCAGCTTTATATTAAAAATAAAACACTGTAACAGTGAAAATCAAGGAACAGATTTAAAAAAAAAACCAAAACCAGACATTGATTTGTACCCTCAGTTTCCCATAAGCAGACTCATTTCGTGACATTTAAATGTCCCCAAAGGAGAATCCTCTGCTACCTAAAAGGCACAAATTGCACCTGGAAAACCATGAACAAAAAATGTTAGGTCCACTAAAGACATTTTGAGGATACAGACTACAGAGCCTTACACCAAAAAAAAAACTGTGGAAAAAAAGGGAATGTAACAACAAGGTGCTGGTTTCACTTGTATATGCAGAAATCATTCTTCCACATGCAAAATATACCAGAAAATAGGAATCGTGTAAAACTTGAGGTTACCTTAAGAGCAGAGGTATGAAACTGGGTATGTATAATCATGTGTATATATTCACATTTTACATCATCTCATCACTGTGGATTGGAATGAAAACTTAAGTTAGTTATGATCCTCTATTCCTATCTCACATGCTACACAAAAGGAAGCCTTGCTCACATAAAAAGCATTACCCTCATATCTGTAGGTAGGCAAACTGAGACATCCACAGTGAAAGTAAATGAGAAAAACGATGTTACATTTGACAGCAAAACTGGGTATTTTACTGCTTCTCTGATCCAAAAATACCACATGTATCTGGACTCAGGTGGCATTTGAGGTCATTCAACACCTCAAAACAGGGCCTTTTGTTAACGCCTTTAATGAAAACTTAGGAATGTTACTTCACTTGTGTTCATAGAGAGAGATAAAGGCAGTTGGTGGAAGAGGAAAAATTGCTGCATGTCTGAAAAACATAGGAGACTAGGCGATACTGTGGCTGGTTTTAATCTTCTCTTTTCTTCTTGCTGTTTAAAGAGGATCTCTTAATTTAAAACTGCTGTAAGGATACTTACCACACTGGCCATGTTCAAGGGCTGCGGGACATGCATTGCAGATTCTGAACTCTCTTTCTTCTGCTGAAAATGCAGACTCACAGCTGCAGTGTAAACATCTTAGATGAGCGTGAGTAGTGATTACAGTGTGTGTTAGCTTAAAACATCATGCTTCTCTCCAGGATACAAAATTGGCTGGAAATTTCTAGCTTAATCTTACATTCAGTAACTACATGGCAAATGTTCTGTGCAGGAGAAAGGTGAAGAGGGAAAATGCTCTCTGCATTCCACAATGGCCTGTCTCTGAAGTTGTTTTAAAATCTTTTGGCTCTGCCTGCATCAGCATTTTGTTCTTGGTAATGAACTGTGAGTTTTCAGATTCTAGTCGTTCTGGCAATCACATTAAAAGAAAGGGCCAAAAAAATCCATAGCATTCTCTTCGCTAGGATCTACAGTAAATGCAAAAACGTGTACCTATATTTAGCAGTGTGCAAGCCTGCAGTTAATCAGGTCTGTCCTTAGCAGTAGGTGTCATTACAACTAATGGGAACTCCCATAGAAACTTTAAAGCAAAAACTCTATGGTAGCAAGTATTTTCCAGAACTCTATACTGGAAATGTTTGTATCAAAATGTAAGCCATATCCTGGGCTGCTGGAATCATGACAAAAAACAAGCTGTTGTTTTAAACTCAAGACAGCATTACTACTTTTTGAGGTAATGCAGTGGTGTGTTGCCCATGTTAGGTGTGAGGAAAAAACACAGTCATGAGTACACATAACATGATAAGTGCGTATATTAATATACACTTTTATAAGCTGTGTCTGCTTCAACACATTGGGGGGGGGTTGAGTGTAGCAGCAGTATCGTCAGTGAGCGGAAGCTTAATATGTCTTGCTGTAACAAAGCCTGTACATTTGCTTGTAACAGACCAGGGGGAAATCAGTGGGTACAAGATTTTTTGTGAGGTCAGGATTTCAGTTGTTATTTTCCCTCCTGTGCCCTAAAGAAAGTGTGTGGTATTTTGACTCCAGCATGATTATAGGTACAACAAAGACACCAAGCAGATCTGTGATATTAAAGCCACCTTTGCTCAACTTTAAATCTCTGCTGCATGGATGTGTCGAGCATTATACCTCTTCTTCCATGATCCCGTTCAAGGCTGTTATGTTTCTATTTTTGTTTTTTTAACATGAGCCAACATCCATATTCTCCAAAACCAGATGCCCAGCATGAATATTTTCACTCCATTTGGCAAAGCGCTAAAGCAAAGGTATATGGTTTTAGACAGTCTGTATAACCCTAATAACAGGCTGTGCCGCCAGCCCCACTTGTGAAAATCTAACATTGTGGCTATGTAGGTACCACAAACTGCCAGCTGCTGGGGCTGTTCCTCCCTGGCTGCTCTTGAGAGGGCAAAGACCTTGAACACAGAGTAGTTCCTGGGCGCTCTGCTGAAAGGGCAAATTACGAACAGGGATTGATTCTGGGAGAGAATCCAAAAATGCAGTAAGACCGTAGCTGGCACGCCAGACCATGCTGGTACAGATTCAACATGACACACCACACATTGCTGAACAGGAGTGGCACTTGGGGTTGCACAGAGGGAGGTGGAGCTCAACAGGAAATCAAAAATGCCTGCCTTCCCTTGTGCTCGGAGAGGTTCTCCGTGGAGGGCCTGGTCCTAGAATTGTGCTCTTCCTGGGGAACAAATACTAAATGAGAAGAAACCAAAATGTTAGCAGAAGTCATCTGTGGTAAAATAACATACAGCGTTCAGAGAATTGGAGGTCTGAGCATATTGCTAATTGCCATGAGTGTGATTGTGCAACAGCAGTTACCTAGAGGTGGTGTAGCTAAAATTTGTTTGGACTTGAGAGAGGTTTTCTTAACTAACACTATGCAGTTCCCACTGCATAAATGCATACCAGCGATGGGAATAACCATTATTGGGATTACGGATGAAATAAAGTCATTTTTGTCATGAAACAGAACAGCAAGATGAGAAGAGATGGAGGGTACAGAATTGGATTAAAACTGTAAAAGGGACTGGTAAAAGCAGGGTGGTGGTTATGTAAACTGGAATGTGACCANCACAAATGACAACAAATTATTATCCAAGCAGGAAGATGCTGCCTCATGAGTTGACTTTTCCACCAGGCAGGCGGATGGGATGCAGCAGTCCAGCCTGTGAGTCTGCCAAGTGCTTTTGCATGGCTGGAGCACAGGAGGCAGCTCCCTCGTGTGCTGCATCACTGCAGGCGGAGCAGAGCGACTCTGCAAGTGTTATGGACACCAAGAAGCATTTTTATCCTCAAGTCTCTCTCTGTGTGAGAGGTGTTTGCTCTGCCAGGCTTTCCCCCTGTAGCTCCCTGCCCTGATCCGAATTACTCCGTGAATTAATACACTTAATGGAAGGGCGAGAGCTGAAGCCTATCTAGGCCAGGCAGTAACAGGATGTGCCAAATCGTGCCCCACCTGCTGATAAAGTTTGGAAGGTTTTTGAAACAAAAAGAATGGCACCAACTTTAAAAACTTCTAGGAAAAAAAAATCCAACAATGTGCTCTTGAGATTCAGAGACTTCAAAAGGATGCTAGCTCTAAAAAGGCAATGACCTCTCTGGTTGCACCAAGGAAATCCTGCTGATGATGTTGATTTTACACAAATCCCACTGATATAGCCCACACTGAAAAAAACTCTTTAGTTACATGTAAGTCAGCTCAAGGAGCACATCGGCTCATAATTCTCTTTTAGACCCCCCAGCCCAGACAAGCCTATGGTACAATGGCACTGACATCAAGGTGGGCACGCCACTTCTTGGCAAAGAGGAGTTTCCCCTCAGACCACCCAGGATACGCTTCAGGGCCTTCAAGCACAGCTTCTAGCCCCAATTTAATACAACCTCAACTGTCTTCCATAGTTCTTGAACCCAAAATTGTGCTGAGGTTTGGGCTGTAGCAGAGCGCAGCTCCTTTATTACAGGCCTACAGGTACACATGTGTGCAGCAATGCTGAAGCACAATCATGTCTGCCTGGCTTACTCTCCTCGTGCCTTGCTGGAGATTCACTGAGGACACATCAAAGAAGCAAATCTGAGCTGCCGGTAAAAAGGATCCACCCCTGTGAGCTTTGCAGAATTAGGGGAGCCATGGGCAGCTGAGCTACAGACATCTTTGTTGCTGCATTGCAAATGCAAGAAGTGGAATCAGTAGGAAAAAAGTAAAACTTGGCCCAGTCCCAAGAATGAATGTGTGAATGACAGGAGCATCAACAAAAGCTGTATTGGCATGGCTCTGGTCTGGTGGCTCAAAACCATCCATGAAGGTATCCAGGTATTAACTTCCATTACAAAACTATGGGAGATGGGAGGCTTTGAAAATGTCTACAAGGAGCTAGGATTCAGTGACTTGGATGCCCAGATCTCGCCAAAAATCAATGCCAGCACTGCTTAACGGAGCAAGACAAAGAGATCAAAAAACCTAGGCCAAAATAGCCACAGATTTTCAAATAGGTCTATGTTCCTAAGTCACTATGGCACTTCTAATTGTTTCACAATTAACAGTAATGATTACCAGTCATGCTAAGCATCTGATGGTATAAAGGCTTTTGTCTGGTTGCGGAATACAGTTCATGCCTAGTCTCCAACCCAAATCAAAACCATATGAGTAACCAGGTTAAGAGACAACCACGTTGTAACCAAGTTCCCTGATGTGGCTTGTGTTTGTATGCCAGCCAGGGCCTGAGGCTCTTACTCGAGATTTTCCCTGTCCAGCTTGCATATTCAAATGTAAACAATAATATTTCCATCTTCAAGAAGCCCAAGTGAGATTTTATAATGCAAACAAAGGGGTTAGTGTAGTAAAAATTTTCAATCAGCTGAAAGTGTGCAGCAGTTTACATACTAGTATATGTTTTTAATTAGCACTTGGAAAAGAGCAAGAAACACTTGATGCACTTCGAACTAGCACAAGTAAAAGCACCTTTCTTACATGTTTCTCTGTGTAAACATATAAACTGAAAATAGAATAAGCTAAATTGGCATTTACCTTTTGTGAAAAATGGCAGCTTAATCCACCTTCATTTACACAGCAAGACAGGTCTTTCAAACATCTTGATTTCGGTGATGAAAACATCTCACTTTTTCCGGAACTGTGAAGAGTAAAACAGTGTGCAGCACTTGAGGGTCTGGGAGGTTTTAACTGAATCTCAGTCTTCACAGTCCTTCCTGAGCAGATTATTCCCATGGGGACGGTTACACGCTCTTCTCTCTGGATTTAACCTGAATTTGGTACTGTCTCTCATACATCTGTTAAAAAGCTACCCTGTGAGCTTGACAAATGGTGCTTCAGCAGTGACTATTTGAAAATCAGATGGGGAGTCCCTTAGGTCCTATTTTTATTTAGGCTTGGTTTGCTGGCTTGTTCCAGTGACCTCCATTGAGGTTAGGCATATGATACTCATGGTTAGAATATAAGAAACTTTTATATTCTCTCTAAAGTTTTGACATGTACAAAACTTTGGTTATATTTGCTTTTTCTCTCCCTTTTTTGCTATTTACCATGGCTAAATTAAAATGATTGATGGCCCAGGATTTAATGATTTACCATTTATTTCCCTATCATAACAAAACTCAGAGTCACTTTGGAAGTTCAAATGGAGAAACTAGTTTCCATTTCATTCCTCTTTGCAATTCAGCAGCTTTTGCAAAGCTTAAGTAGTTTTAACAGTAGCAAAAAGAACCTTTATAAATACATTTCAGACATTCATCATATTGTACTAGCTGACAGAAAAAAAGAAAAAGTGATCATCCCCCAATTTTATTAAAATTTCAGCACAATGAGAATTAGGAAAATCTCATGCTTGAAAAAATAAGATTTTTCACACCAGAGTAAAGAAAAGGAGATTGCCTTTTCTGGCATATGGTAGCATATCTGTAGCTCAAGCTATTCCCAGATTTCTAACGGAGGAGCTACAACTACATCAGTGTGAGTACGCAGGTGAACACACAAAAAGAAATGGTCATTGCTCACATAAAGCTAAAAAAGCTACAAAAGGAAACCGCCCTCAGCTGATTGAACCATGCTTGGCTTCGGTATCGTTGAGAGCCAAGGCGTGGGTTGGCCATACATGAGCCAAAACACGTGGTGACCTCCTTTTCACAGATGATGCCAAGCGGAGGTAAACACCTCAGCGCATACGACGTGACCGGTGTTGCCGGGCTTTGCTCCAACCTCCCAATACACAAACCTTCAGCTGCATGTTGCATTCAGCAGGTTATTTCCCCCCAAGGTAGTAAGCTGCACTTTTCACCAAAAACTATTTAAGGCATTTGTATCCCTGTCCATGCCTGGAGAACCCTAGGAACTCTTTTCTCCTTTTTTTTTTTTTTTATTTTTTGGTGTGTGTGGTTTGTGTTAATTGGAGATGATTCTTTAATCATCAAAAACACAAAGGATGTGTTGCTCATTAGATACTTAGAGTTGGTACCTTAATTTGGGTAGCCTGATGGCTGAGGGAAAGAGAGGAGTGGTAGCCTGTGAGTGGCCATGGCACCCTGCGGGGATACCTGTGGGCAGAGGGCGTAGGGGTTTGGGCACAACTCCATTAACAGAGAAGAGGACAGGGGTGACCCCCCCTGCCTGCAACAGGGGGAGGGAAAGGCTGTTAAAGGAAGCAGTGAAGCTTGTGGGCTTCTCACCTCAGCCTGAGGGAAGCCAGGGTCTGGTGGCCACCATGCGGTGGGCAGGGGCCAGGCTGCTGCTGTCTTCCCAGCCTCGGCCCCCGGTTCTCTTGGCTAAAGCTTTGCCGTCCTGATTTACGACTCCCTCCGAGTGCTTGGGAAGGAGTTATAGCCCCTTGTATTACACGGTGCCTTCTCTGTTATTCTTACTGCACGCCACAGATTTATGACGGCTTTTAAGCCAGGCAGCACATAAAGAAATATGATCTTAGCAAAATATAGACGGGACCAAAGAAGGTCAAAGTGTGGGAGCTGAACACTATTCGGTGATCCAGGATTTCCTTTTATTTACTGCTCGCACCTTTTCAATCTCAAGTGGATTTCAGCTGTCTCAGGTGGCCCTACCCAATGGCTGGGGAGGAGACTGTAATCCACTGAGCCGAGATGCTTTGCCATCAGCGGATGTCTTTTATTATGCTTTAGCACACGTAGGAAATCCCAAAGTACAGTTGGTGAATTAAATTAATTTTAGACACAGAGTACCAGAAAGATGCATAGCATTAGGGTAGGTAGGAGTCGTACATTTATCTGAACAGGCTTTTTCTATCTCCTGCCGTCTCTTACTGTGGCACAGACCTATGCTTTTCTAGGTTGCTGGTGTCCTGCAGAGCTCCTCTGCTTTTGGTGCTGAAGGAGAATAATTTGTATCACAAACTTGTATCACAAATTACTCTTTCATAGAGAAGCAGAGCAAGAGCTACACCTGATTTCAACAATACGATGGTGTGATGATGAAAAGTAATGCTGTGAGTAATTCTCCTTTATCGCGTTATTTACCTACATTCATCAATTATTCCAAAACTGTAGCTCATAGGAAAAATACAAGCAGTGCCCTTACTCTGCAGATGGATAATGTGAGACCTTGCAGCAAACACAGGCTGACACAAGCACAAGGCAGAGCTGCAGAGAGTCACCTGCGAGACCACAGCCTGCATTAAACACTACATCAAGATGCAAAGCAAAACAGCTGGCAAGAGGGGGGAAAGCTGTAATTACAGCCAATAAATGACTTGTGAGCCAACACGTACTGCTGAGCCTCTGGTCTTGAAACAGAAGCCAGGAACAGGAACTTTTTGCCCTCCTAGATGAGTGCCATAATCCCCTCCAGCTACATTATTGCTCTCCTCATTAATTGAGACATGCTCTGTTGTGCTGCTCCCTTTCACTCAGATTTGTTATTATTATTTCTCTGTCTCAGGCAAGAAATTTGTCTGCTTTCTGGTTAAAGCCTAGGACTTTGGTCAACACAAAACTGCCTCCTTGGGGCGTCTTCTGCAGATACATTTGTTTACCTGAGGCCAGAGGTGACTCAAGTTTCTAAACTAAGTTTTCAACACAGAGTATCTTTAAAGATAATTAAACCAGTTACTGAAAATAATTTGCATGAGGTTTGTTACACTGCTCAGCTACCCACCACTGCTGCCGTTTCTTCCCTGGGTGTAGTCCCTCAAATCCTGGGGCTTTTCTCTAGAAAGTCATGGTTGTGAATCTCATGAGGTACATGATCCCTCTACAAAGATGGGTGAGTGATGTAATTTTGCTGGAAGGGGCGATGCATGCCCTCCCCCCACATCTTGGCATCCTTGGGTTCCCTTGCTGTCTGTTTTCCTACCGATTCTTGAATTTCTCATGCTTATTTCCTCACAGTATGTGCTGTTTATGATGACATCTATTAATATATTTTTGAAACTTTAACACTACAGTACATGTTTAAGTGTAGTATCTAAATCAGTCTTTGTATATTTTGAATATGCTACATGCCTGATGACATATGACAAGATCTCTTACAGTATGAACATATTATCTCCTTTTCCTTTTTCAATGTTGTTTTGATGGCTTACCTCATCAAAAGATCCTATGTGTTTGCTAAGTGGTTGTCCTCAGTTTAGTCTTTGATTATTGAGGATGAGGAGAAGGTGAGCAGGGAACAACTGCATCCTGCCTAATGCAGTAAGACGTGTAAGGTATGGCAGATTCAAAATCATCAAAAAGAGGTGCTTTTTTTCCCAAGCTGTTATGGTTAAACAGTGGAGATCTCTTCTG
This sequence comes from Nycticryphes semicollaris, assembly GCA_013400055.1. Taxonomy (NCBI): domain Eukaryota; kingdom Metazoa; phylum Chordata; class Aves; order Charadriiformes; family Rostratulidae; genus Nycticryphes; species Nycticryphes semicollaris. The sequence continues at coordinate 890,381 of VXBJ01002601.1, read as the reverse complement.
TTGAATGCAGCGTGGTGCTCTTGGCAGCTCAGAGGGCAGTAAGAGTGGACGGCATATGTGGATGACCATAGCAGATGTAGCATTCCTGTTTCAGCTAAGGGTGGATCTTTGCAAGGGAAGATTCTAATTTTATGAAGGGACTTTTTCACTTAACTTTAAGAGTTGTGAAAAGCTTTTCTTATGGCAGGAGCACTGCCTCAAAAGAGTGTCAGCAAGAAGCTGCCACAGAACTAAACTCGCTCTCATTTAGTTGGTCTTCTCTTTGATATGCTTGCTTTGCAGTGTTGACTGGGCTTGAAGAGAATGTGGAGACAAACATGGTGAAGATAAATCTCAAAGCTGCTCTATTTGTGGGTCCCTAACTTTGGCCAAGGGTAGACTTCCAGCTGCAAGCTGTCTCAACTTGATAGCAGACTTTGCTAGGGGTGAAAGTTAGTAATTTTTGTGTTATGTTTTACTGCCTTTATAATATAAAGTTCTGGGCCTATGCAAGAGTCATAGAGATGTTCCTCAGATTCTGGTCTTCCTGTCAGGAGCCTCTTGCCTGTGCATTTGATTTGTGTGCTCAATTATAACCATTCCAGTGGGACACATAACTGGGATTTTATGATGGATTGAAAGTATAAAGTCATAGCTTAAACTGTATTACATGGCTTGCTGGGCTGTGTTATGCATATTTAAATAAAGGTCAAAATACTGCATCACCATAGATGGGAGCAAATGATGTCTTTATCTGTAGAACAGGGATAACACTATATGCTTATGCACCAAGACTTAGTGTAAGTTTAATGGCACAAAACCTGAAGATTTTATTTAGTGTGGCTAGGACACGTTGTAACCACTGTCCAATATTGGTTAACTCTCAAATGGGAGCTGAGGGGACTGAACCTTTTACACTTGCTGCTGCTTTAGGCTTAACAGTTTCAGGTGAACACAGCCTCTTGTTTCCTAAACAACCAAGACTCAAATATAGACCATACTGATGATAAAGTAATAACAGAAATTAGTGATCAGTTCTAAACTTTGAAATTTTTCGTTCTTCTCTTGGTGGCAATTCTACATCCAGTTTTTTATGTAGAAATAACAAAAACTCCTCAATATAGTTTGAGGTTTCTACTTCATAGCTACAAGCAAGAAATACTCGTGAATCAAAAACAAAGGCCTGTAAATACTCTTCTGGCTCTACAGTGTACTTAATCTCAACGAGCAACTGTAGTACACCACAATTCAGCAGCTACAATAAATAGCAGCAGACTCCAAAGCCAAGCAAAAAATTTAATTAAAACCAAACTGATATATATATCAATCTGCTGACACAATCTCTCACTCTTGCATCTAAAATATATATAAGCCTTTTTCTGAGACACTGGATGATTTAGACTTCAATTTCACTTAAGAAGCCTCTCAACTAATACTATCCAGTGAGTATCTGTGTATACACTACATAAAAAGTTTCTGTTAACTAAATGTATCAATCTCCCAATGCTTTACATGCCTGGTGTATCAGCTGATGAATTATTTGCTAGTTTAAGAGACTCAGCAACATTTTCCTGTGCTTTAAATAGCTGGGCATCACTAAACCTCTAGGAGGAACTACCTTTGGCAGTTAATAAGTATGACAGCACTAGTGCAATAGATTATATTTTGGCTTTAAGAAAGCTTGGCAACTTTAAAGAAATGTCTTGCTGATGCTTTAGCAACAGACAAGCTCTGCTCATGTTAACAACATTTGACAAGCTGATCTGTAAACATTTAATGAAATGCAGTTTCTTGTTGATTTGTGCCCCAAGTCTATCCTAGCACTACACACCTCAACCTGCACTCACCCCTTTTCCCTCTGTATCCCCATGGACCTACAGTTAACTGGATGTGATGCCCTAGTTGATCCACAGGAAAGTCTGGGTTAGATGGTACCTCTGGAGATCCAATGTATCCAAAGTGCTGTTGGATTTAGCAGCCTTAGATTAAAGCACCTTAGATTAGGTTATCCAGAGCATTGTCAAGCAAAGTCTTGAATATTTCCATCAAGAAAGGACCTGCCACTTCTCTGGGAAGCCTATTGCAACACTCAGTTGTGTTCTGGCTGAAGAATTAATTTTCTCCTATATCCAGAAGGAATTTTCCCTAAAGCTTGTGCCCATAACCTCTTGTCCTGCCACCAGGAATCCTTTTGATGAGTGTATCTCCATCTTCTCTACAACTACCTTCTTAGGGTATTAGAGACACTGACTAGATCCACCCTGAGCCTTTTTTTCTCTAGGCTGAACAAATCCACTTCCTTTTGCCTTTCTTCATATGCCAGATTCCCAAGCCTCTAATCATTTTAGGGGCTCTCCAATGGACCTCTCCATTTTTTCGGTGTCTAGAGCTGAGGGGGCAAAAGTGAACATTAAATTCCAAGTATGGCCTTACAAGTAGAGTTACATATACATTGGCTGGCCTAATTAGTATGTTCATACAGATACTGGCAGTTTGTGTGACTTTGGGCCAACAATATTTTGATACTGACTTTTCTGAACCTGGAAAAGGAGGAAGTTGACAACTGTCATGGGATTTGGGAGTAAGAGAAGGCCTAGTTGGTTTTGCTTTCTCAGAAAATGTAACGATGTAAAAAGTGTATGTGACATTAATGAGTTCTATCATAAAATATATTAAAGCAATATTCCAGAGACAAAATAACTTCTAACACAATATGAAATAAACAATTCCAACTAGCCCTCAAAAATTAGACGTCATGGATACTGAGGACCAAATCACAATGCTTTTTGTATCTTTGAGCGAAATTTAATCTATTAATCTCATTTTATCTATAGTGGTCTTTGTTGACTTACATCCATGTGGTGTTTTGTGTGGTATGCACTCTATTGATACATTGCTAAATGCAAGTGAACTATGGAATCTTTGTAGCCAAAACTTTTATTGCACCGTTGAGGAAACACAGTAATGTATCTGTTGTCAGTGTGTACCCGGCTAGATCAGTAGATCTTTCATTGACAGATGTATGAGAGGACCTCCAGAAGATTTATTGCATTAGGGATATCCTAATTAGCTATTGCTAAACTAAAAGAGACAACTGCATTTTGTATTTATAGAATCATAGAAAGGTTTGGGTTGCAAGGGACCTTTAAAGGTCATGCAGTGAGCAGGGATAACTTCAATTAAATCAGATTGTTCAGGGCCCTGTGCTGACCTTGAATGTTTGCAGAGATGGGGCACCTAACACCTCTCTGGGCCACCTGTTCCAGTGTCTCACCACCCTCATTGTAAAAAATTTCTTCCTTGCATCTAGTCCAAATTTTCAGTCTTTTAGTTTAAAGCTGTTATCCCTTGTCCTATCACAACAGGCCTTGCTTAAAAAGTTCCTGTAGGTGCCCTTTAGGTACTGGAAGGCCACTGTAAGGTCTCCTTGGAGCCTTTTATTCTTCAGCCTGAAAAACCCCAACTCTCTCGGCCTTTCTTTCCAGGAGGTGTTCTGGCACTCTGATCGTTTTTGTGGCCCTCGTCTGGACTCACTTCAACAATTCCATGTCTTTTCTGTGATGTATTAAGGGGAGGCTTTAACAACAAAACAAAACACCACCACAAAACAACCCCTAGAATATATCTCTTCATTGACTGAAGCTCCATTTACTGCAGTAGTGATACATAAATCAAAGCAACCAAGGATACAGCCTGCAGTTAAAAGATTTGTCTGTGCGCTTTACCCATGCTTTGGTTGTTTTCATATGGAATGGTAAAACTCCACGTTTGTAGAATAAAAGAATAAGAGACTTCATTTTAGAATATCTACAACTCAGCCTGGAAATAAAGAATTAATTTATTTCTGTATCAAAACAAGTTCTGCACCATAGATTAACTTACTCCTGTTGCAAGATACTAATACAAAGACAAGAATTAAAAAAAAGCAAAACAAAACAAAACAAAACAAAAAAAACAAAAACCAAAAACCAAATGAAAGCCAAACAAAAACCCCTATATAGCAGTCATTTTATCAAAATATAGACCTTAAAGCAAATTTTCCTTTTTCATCATACTTGTTTTGCCTATTTCATCCTATTCGTGGCAGTTGTCTTGCCATGACATGATTCCTTTTCTGATTGAACAATAGAGTCAGTGTACTGAAGTGGGGTTTTTTATTTATTTGTTCATTTATTTTTAAGTTTACCTTATCTAGCATAGACTAACTACATAACAAGAGTTCCTGAAAAGAAGAGTAAGTTCTGAATATGTGCACTAATGGTTTGGTGTCTGTAATTAATACCCTGAAATGTGTCCAACCTGATGTTAAATCAGATGTTTAGTGGGCTAAATGTACTGCAAGCCACAACATGATTGAAAGCCCACATAATGATACTTGTCCATTGTCTCTGAAAACTGTGAGGAATCCTGAAAATGGAAAACTAGAAGTAGGAGGAAAGGAGGACATAGGGAGTCATTCAACAAGTGACGAAAACGCAACTGAGATTGCATACGTGCAACATGATCAGGCTGGAAAAATAATTAGTTGAGCTGGGAGGATGGCAAAATGAACCTGTAGTGGAAGGAGTTGGCTTAGTCAGGAGATTGAAATCTGATGCTGGAGAGAGTGTGAAGCTGAGCCTGATCAATCAGATTTGAGTTTTTCAAAATGTAAATTCCTCCTGCTGAACAGGACACAGTCTAGTGAATGGAGTATACATTAGCTTAAAATAACTCCTTCTGAATTGGTCTTCAAACTGAGAGTTTGTCTCAAACAATATCTAAACTCTTGAGTGTGTGAGATTCTACAAGCCAAGCGAGAGCCAGAAGGATCTCCTGCAATTCAATATTCAGCAGCTGTTGAAGCATTTAAGTTCCTAGTGTGCAAGAGAGAGTCATGGAAAAAAAGAGTCAGGGGAAAAGAGACTTTTAGAAGCACTGTTATTGACTTGCAGGTGTAAATGTCCATTGAAGATTGAAGTAAGCACAGGGGAACTGGCAGAGAGGACTTGGAGAGAAACCCGGAAGCTGCTGAGAAAAACAATGTTTCAATACTGTCAAAATTGTCAGTATGTGTATTAAAGATGCCAAGGATGAAAAATGAAATACTGGATTAATACAACGCATCAAGTTGAAATAAACTGGATCTGAGGAGAAGCTGGAAAAAGATCAGACTGGGACACCAGTGATCACAGCAGGGATGTGAAAGTGTTACAACTATAGATACATCAGAAATATAAAACGAGGAGTTCAACTTCCAAGCATTGGGAATCTGGGTTAGAGCTTCGGCTAACAAATTCATCTGAGACTCTGGGAGATACATGTGAAGCTCAAGCAAAAGACAAACCGAGACACCTAAAGTATTAGGAAATTTTAAGAAAATCTGTAAAGAAGCAGTAGACATTTTAAAGAAAAGAACTGAAACTTTAGTATGACTTACAAATCCCCAATATGAATCTGTCTTTACATCTTCCCTCTTCAGTTCTTACTTATTTAATATGTTTTCCATGTACAATAGTGCTTTATACGAACTTTCAACTCTTATGCAGCAAGTGTTACTGACTTAATATAAAGCTGCTCTTTGAAAGAAGAATTACTTTCCCTTTTGGCACTTCTAAATATTTCTGTTTCAACTTTGGGCTCCTTTCCCTGCAAGATCTGAGTTGCAGAGCTGCTTCCTTCAGTCCCCGGTGGAGGCCTATTTGTATTGGCTTTGATGTAAGCAGTAAGCTGCTTGGTTTAATTTTAACTTTTCAGGGGAAGAGTTTATTCACAAATGAATTACACAGCATGAAATCTTAAAAGCTGCAGTTAGATGCCTATGGAAAAAATGCATAATGAGTTTGTTTGGGAAAAATGTTACAGAGCTGATGTTCTCCTTGTCTGAATGGACAATGTGGTTTCCTGAAGAGAAAGCAGGCGGGATGGAAAAGACAGGCTTTGATACCGACAGCAAAGGGACGAGAGTGACAACGTGCCCATTAGGTGAACTGCATGTGGAGACTGGAATGAGAAATGCTGCACAGGGAGAAGAAAAATTCCTGATTTCCAAATAACACATCCAGAACACAGTCTGCAGAACTGGCCACCTTGCTTTTGGGATGTTTAGCTATGCTCTGCACAGTAGCAAGATACCGAATACCTTGTAAGCATTACAGTTAACTTCTGCCTCATCTTTTAACTCTCTGTGGTCATTTATTTAGTGCCAACAGCGTGCATCATATTTTAGAACAGTAATAAACTGTTATGCTTGAGGCTGGGTGGCTCCTGCAAGTAGAGTGTTTTTGATCCTTAGGAAGTCCCAAACCTCACTGAAACTGGTATACATCGCAGCTCCTTTCATCCAGTTTGTTTACTGAAAGCTGAAATAGAGGGTGCTACCATGACAGTTGCGAATCAGCATGACAGTACTGGGGTAGGTTGTGAGCTGAAGCCTCAAAAATAGACCTCCTGACTCTGAAAACAGTTATGGGAGCCTCGTCCTTGTTTTGGTGGAGCTGGGTGCATCCAGCATAAAAGCCAGAAGCAGTAATGCAAGCAGAGAGGTGTTTTGGGGAAAACAGCACTTTGAGTACATTCTTTGCAAATAAATAGGATTATATATATATTTAAAAAAAAGTACAGGTTGTATCTTTATCAGTTAGTCTTCCCAGTGCAAACACCATGCAAGATTTCAAAAGGTGATTAACTGCTGGGGCTAAAGAGAATAATCACTGACAGTCTCATAACAAAATCAAATAATATTAAATAAGACCTGGATGTTTTCTAAACATATTTAGATTAACAGCAGGTAGCCTCCCACGATGAGTTTACATGTGACATAGTATTGAGGAGATAAAACCCTTGGGGCAGCTACACAGTGCCTGGGCAAATTGGGAAGCCCAGCTGCAATGCTGCCAGTTCAGAAAGACAAGGGATAGATGAAGCCACCAGCCAGCTGGCTGCCACTGAACAGAAAATGTTTGAAGAAATATGGGAGAACAAAAAAGAATTGACTCCTTTGGCTCATACTGGCAGAGAGAAACTGTAGCAGCAAGGATTTTGCAAAAGGAAATTAAAAGATTGTCAAGAAATTAAAAGCTGTCAAGATTTCTTGATGTAGGGCCATGGGTTCTACAAGTATTTCATAATTTCTTTTACTTTGAATAGAGATGGTAGTACTTACAGACCAAAATATGTGTGCCGTAAGAGAGAGTGGAAGGTTATTACTATAAAAGCCTCAATTTTCTATGGACACGGCACCAGTCACGACACTCTAGACTGATTCTGTAGCTCCTGGTTTGGGAACAACAAACTATAATAGACCCAAAATAAAGAGGTGGAGTGGAGATAGGAAGGATGGAAGTGGTTACTTTGCTTTAAAATAAATAGAAAAGGCGGATATTACCTGCAGAGAAAAATGTCTTATTTCAGCACATAGGTAAAAACCTTCCCTGAAGTTATAATCTCTACCTCACTATCAGTCAGATCTTCTCCATAAAGAAAAATTCACCAGCAGTTCAAGTACCGCAGGTGTGAGGAAAATGTCACCAATTTAGATTGGGTGATTATTTCCAAATCGTTCCATAAAGTCACTGTAATTAAGCACATCAGTGCCATACATGCCTGGGATGAGTAGGAGTACCGACACCAGATAAAATCCAAGCAGGATCGAAACGCTGCATTTCTGTGCTTGCAAAATCCAGGTCCAATCCACCAGGCAGTGGCAGGAGAAGCTTTTGTGGCTGGTCACCATGTGAAATTTCTTTAATTCTCTCTTATATAGAGCAACAGGTGATGATATAGTAGGTTTCTTTAGAGGCATTTGTGAAGGGCAATCGCACTGGGCCTGAAACTAACAATGAAAAATGGCATGATGTCTCCATGGGTCACAAGAAAATACAGAAGGAAGTACAATTTATTGGAGCAGCAGTAATGTGTCAGCTTTTTCTGTGAAGGCTGCAAAGACACATAAAATACAGTAACGCAAACAAGGACAGTATAATTAATTTGCTTAATAGACACCACAAAGCAACACAAGATAAACAAATAAGATAGCTTGATGTGGTGCAAGGAGAAATTATTTGACAGCCTGTGAAGTAAGAATGAGTCTCAAATTGTAATGTGGAGGTTTGTGAAAAGCTATGCTTGGTGGAGGTTCTCAGAAGTGACTAAATCAAGCCATTAGGAAATAAGTCTGTTTAAAAAAAATAATCTTGATTTGTGATTATAGAGCAGGGTTACTAATCTATTGCAATGAGCTATAGGGGGGGAAGGTGGGGTGAAAGCAATGCATGCACCCGGGAAGGAACCTTCAGAAGAGTGTGTGGGCTGTGAGGAGGGCTGGATTTCTGCCAGAGGAGCTGTAGCCACGACCTGACCAAGCTGTGAGGAGCTGGTGATTTTTGCCTGACTGCACAAGGGGAAATCTGTGGTATAGGCTTCTAGTAGAAAGGCTGCTTACCTCTTGGTTCTATTTAAGATTTTGAGGACTTCAAAGAGTCATAGATACAACACCAACCATGGGCTGGCCGGGGACACACGTGTGTGCTTTCCCCACCATGTAGGTGCTTGGCCCTGCCAGTGACACAAGAGCTCGAAACACCCTGGACTCCAAGCCCCCAGCTGATGCCATCACCTCTACTTACTGCACGCCTCTCTGTCTACATCCCATAAAACAAAAAAAAAAAAGAAGAATGAAATATGCCTGCAGCTGCAAGGGTTTCTCAACATTATTCTGCCAGTAATACACAAAGAACATCCTCATCTGCCATAAATCATGCTCAAACTAATATAAATATTTGTTAATCTAGGGCCCTTTTAAAGCTGTGTTACAGCTTTACCTGTAATTCTCATTAGGCAACACTGCAGCTTGTATCTGCAATAACATCTAAAGCAGTCGTTTTTCTGGAACATCTGCATTCAGCTGGAGAAGGAGGGAGAGAGACGTACAGTCTTACTGATACAATCATGCAGCTAAAACATGTTTCTGCCTCTGAAAGTTAGAGAAATGACACTACTCTGCCAGCCTGTGACCTCTGGATTGGTGGGTATGGACTTTATCATGTGGAGCAGTCAGCTAGAAATTAATAGAGAAAAAAGTATTTTTTGTTTTGTGAACCACATTATCCACAGACTCACGCCATTATTTCTTTTTTCAGCTACTTTTCTGGTTCAGTTCCAGTTCAGCTCCGCCTCAGCATAGTCCCAGCCAGGCTGAATATGAATTTCAGCTGAACCAAAGTCTCTCCTCGTTCAATGCCCCTTTCTTATCGTGATACACATTATTATCTAGGAATCAGAATGCAATTAAGACTGATGAGTACGAATTTTCTGAATTTTTGTGACTCTTATTGTTGTATCTGTTCCAACCTCTAAGTCTTCACGGCTATTGAAGCAAGAATGAGGGATGATCAGAATATGTATTCTACATAAGCAAAATATGACATTAGAACGACACTAAACGACCCCTGCAAACCCCCTTATAAATATGGGAGATATATATTACCAATATAGGCCTATATAGAAACAAAACAAGAGCAGACACTACCCAAAGCCAAAATTCTCCAGTCTGGACTGAAACCCTGTGACTCAAACCTCCCTCTACAGAAGTCAGAATTAATTTTGAAATTGCAAGATGAGATGAACCCCAATTTCAGTTTACAAAAAATAAATTTAATTTTTCAGTCACCATCCTATTGTGTCAATAAAACTGGGAACAAATTCTCAATTACTGACACACATAACGAAGTGTCTTTTTAACTAGAAGAGGCCAACTTGTGTTTGTTCAAGGATCACGATATCTCTTTGCAACACTAGACTATATATGATTTGAACGCTATATTTCTAAATGACATAGTTTCAAAGTGCTTGCTTTTCGTATGCATGTTTTGTCACAAGATGAAATGAACTGTAATGTTGATCTCCTCTCAACTGTCTCTCAATTTCCAATACACACACACACACATATGTACATATATACCTTATATGTAGAGGAGCTTAAATTCTTGGAACATTAATGAAATGTCTGAACTGTAACAACCTGTATATATAAATTTGACCACGAAGCCTAGAGCGGAGAATCTCTTCCTCATAATATTTCATGGCATTTAACACTACTTGCACAGTTAGTGACTAAATTCTCAGAAAATACTGTTGTGAAAAGGTAGATATTATTACTACTGTTATTAATAGGCTTTTTCTTATACAGTGAAAGAAGGCAGAAAGAATTCACTTGAATTGTACAGTCAGTATTAGATTTGCTACAGCATAGAGGGATCCGACCCAGAATTCTCCCCCTCTTCCCCATCCTTTGGACGTTAAATCTTTTCTGCATAAAGTACTATATGATTTTGTAGTATCCTCTGACTTCTGGGTCACTTATACTATTGAAATGATAAGCATCTCGGTGGACTAAGAAACAAATAGCCCACCATTGCCACAATATTTTTGCTAGAAATCATTACGTGGAGCATTGCTGTTACTTTGGGAGGACTGCAGAGTATTTTGGACTTGGGTAAATTACAACCGTGAACATTTTTGTGTGCCAACTAAAACAGCACAAAAATATATTCCCTCCGTGCCTAGCAGTTGCAAGGCTTTCACGGGAGAAAACGCAGCGATCTAACTATAAATAGCAACTTAACTAAAATTAGATAGAACTGGCAGGCTCTCGCCTATGAATGGGAGCACTGTTAATATGCTCATCAGGTACTGGAAAGGCTCCAAATCTGACAAGGCATGCTCCGGTGCAAACTTTCTGTGCCTGGAAAAATGAGCAGAAATGGCTGAATGAATAGGGCCAGGGATGTTTTCATAACTGGATAATAATGTCAGAGACTGCCTGACGATGCTGATTAAATTTAAAGGGAGCACTGCAAGCAGGGATATTTCTCCATATTCTTTATTGCATTGCGTTGTTTATGCTGACAGAAAATGCCATTAAATCTAATGAATAAAGAAATGTGGGAAATAATTTAGGGGAAAATTATTGCCAAGGTACTCAGTCGAGTTAAACCAAGCTGGGTAATGGTGTAAATTTGAGGTATGTAACTGCTCTTGCATTTTTTTCATTCAGAAATGGTGAAGGTTTCTCTACGCTTCTACATGGTGAAGTTACTGAATAGTGAATAAAAATATGAATTGGTGGTATGCTGGGTACTCAGTACTAATTTGCTGCCTGTTCCCCTGCTATAGAAACACCAAAAACGCTATTTGGCTTTCTCCAGTTCAAAATAGAACCTATAGCATAGAAAGTGCCATGGTGGTTACAAAACGGTAGAGAAACTTCAACTGCACAGATGATATATGCTGACCTTCTTTCTACACGTAGCACCACCACGGTCACTTCTGCACCTGCTATCAATCAGCCTACACTTCCATATATAGCTTTTTGTCCCCCTAAAATAATTAAGTTACCTCATACAAAGGCACCTTGAGGGCAAGCTGTATTTCCACAAGGGAAGTCAGAGCAAAGTAGCTGATGAATTGTGAATTTACACTGAGCTTATTGTACAGTGTCTCTCCCGTGTTGATAAACCATTAGTTCACTTCAGTTTAATTCACTTTGAGCATGAATTAAGTTAAGGTAATTATGGCCAGCTGACTCCTAAATGAGAGTCCATAGAGAAATTATATATGCTTGAATTATATTCACTTTAAATTCACATCTTTTTTTGTTAATTCATTTTGACATCTAGTGTAGGACACACCATTGGGTTATTTTGGGCTCATGCCAAAACACCTTGAAGATAAGGAAGGAGATTTTGTACTAGTCTCAACAGACAGAAGAAAAATCTAATTCTCAGAGGCTGCTAGATGAAAAATATTACAGTTTTTATTCTATTAAATAGAAAACATATAAATGGCTCAAACATAAAAAAATGTTTAAATAGAAATATGAAAATCTAACATTTTTAATGAGAAACATTACAATTGGACAGTATAGAACTTTCTCAAATCAATGCTTGTCAGCCATAAGGGAGATGTAAATTTACCCCTATTGTGTTCCAATTAATCTGATTGTATAAATGGGCTAAAATATTTGCTATCATGGCTGTTTTTGCAGAAATCATATTTTCATGTAACTTGGTTTTATTATACAAAATTATTTGCATTGTACATAATTTTATTGTCATTTTGACTGCAGGAAATAAGCGTAAATTATTCTAACTAAAAAAATAATGACCCTTTGAAACTGATATTGCTCCAGTCCTCCTGCAGATTTGCCACCATCGTGTTAAGAAGACTGTATCAGTGGTCTGAAGGCTTCACAAAGCTGTAATGAAAAGTGGGGTTAACCTTAGTTTGCAGATACTGTCTTAGGCTTAGGAGAAAGTCTGTGTAAACCAGTGCTTTGAAATTTTAATCCTTCAGGGGTTAGAAGTAAGGCTGTTGTTTCTCATGAAGGGGATTTAATATTTGGATTTACCACTTGATTAGAAAGGTTATGACCTTTGTTTATGGAATAGCTTCTGTATTTATAGTCCAATAGGAATGAAAGCTTTGGTGTAAAGAGCACTGATAGTGAATTAGGTATTTTCACTGGGGAAATGTTATGTGTCAGCTGAGGAGAAGGAATGAAGTCTAATGAGCATCCCAATGTGCCTGTTGAGTAACTGTGTGTGAGTGAGGGGAAACAATCAAAGCAATAAACTCACCAAAATCTTCCTATACGAAGATCTAAAACCTGTTATAATATTGCTGTATCTCTTTTGGAAAACCTTTCTGAAGACCACATTTAAGCTTCTTAAACGTAGTAATAAACTCTGAAGATTCAAGAATAAAAGTTTCAGAAGCATAAATATCCTGGATACTGAACTGGGATCTTGGTAGAAAAGATCATTAAATAAAAACTAACAGAACAACTAATGAAAGTCCAGGGTCCACTCCACAATTCCAGCTTACTCTATGACCACATTTTTTCCCCTTTCCTCCTCCCTCACTCCTTCCACATCGAGTATGCTTCACAGTTATTTGTGAGATAGCTGCCACTAGAGGTCAGATGTTTATCGTCCTCTTTAGTGTCATTAATAACTATTAGTGCTGAACAGTTGGAAAAAAAAACATCACCACAAACTGCCTAAAATTATTCTCTTTGTTATTTACTTATATGTAGATATAAATACAAATTAAATATCAGAGCAAAGATGAATTGTTCATTTACACTGAACTTATGTGTTGTTTATAAATCACAGAATCATAGAATGGTTTGGGTTGAAAGGGACCTTAAAGATAATGGAGTTCCAAACCCCCTGCCATGGGCAGGGACACCTCCCACTAGACCAGGTTGCTCAAAGCCCCATCCAGCCTGGCCTCGAACACTTCCAGGGATGGGGCATTCACAGCTTCTCTGGGCAACCTGTTCCAGTGCCTCAATCAGAACACTTAAAATTTAGTTAGAATTTTGGGTAACTAATTTCTGCTTTTTAGTGTGCTATGTACAAAGATGAAATTTCCCAACATGCAAAGAAATATTCCTTGATTTATTGCTGTAGCAGCAATAATAGAGAAGCTATAGTTTGCACATTAGTACCGGTGACACAAATAATTGTTATATGTGCCATTTGTACTTTTTGAATCCCATACAGCAATTTTTTTACAGTAATTTGTAGCAGCCAAAGCAAACGAACATGCTTCTCCTTTGGTGATGGATACTCCTGTCCCTTGCATTCAGACTGGGTTCTGGTAGGTGACCAGTGAGATGATGTGGACCAATCAACATAAACCCCACAGTCTGTCTTAAACCAAAATTGCCAGAGGGATATTGGATTCAAAGAAATCAAATCCTCACAAATGACATAAAAATTGGCAACTGAATAGTCAAAAGCAACACAGAGTAGTGTTTACCTAGTGATGTGGTCTCTGGACACTGCAAAAGCAAATAGCTGGGCTACTTTGCCCCCAGATGAGGGATACTGGCAAAGTACAAGTATTCAGTATAGGGCTGCAAACAAAGGACACATAGCTAAAGGAAGTAGGGGAAAAGAGGTAGGTAGCTGATGTTGTTATCACACAAAATGCACAGGAAACCAAGATTGCTTTGTTTTCTGGTGCTCATACAATGTGAGTGTAAGTATAGAAATAGTTTTGTTAAAACAAGTCTTTAATTTTTCCAGCTTTCTCCCAAGCACTTTATTAACCAGGCAATCAGTAATGCTACATTGTATAAAAATACAAAGACTGTAAAATGTTTATTTGGTTTGGTCTTTCCCAGTGAATGCAGTGAATATTTGTGCAGACTAATACAAACAGAGCAATAATTCCAGGTCCAAATATATCATCTTTTCACAGGTCATGAGTACGGATATATTTTTGTACAGGATGATAACACAATGATTTTCTGAGCAGGGCTCAGATGTGCCTAGGAAAAATGGAGAACTAAATTTGATAAAATAAGAAGTCATTTTAATTAATTAACCAAAACAGCACAAGGAGGTGACATCACCTCAGTTGTATCTAGCTCTCTGGAACCCCACCTATGCTATTGGGCTCCCAACACCACATCTCCATGGGAATACTCATTTGATCATGTGGTGATGCCATCTATAGGCCAATGGCATGTGACGGCCTGCGCAACAGGTATTTAGTAAGCAGCCTTACTGTCGCTTGGAAACACATGCAGAGTACCTCTAACTGCTTAATGGTGTTTCTTAGAGGACCAAAACAGCTCAGCAAAAGGAACGAAACTCCTCATTTAACCTTGTCCTTCATGAAACTATTGTCTTGTCTGTTCCAAAGATGTAAGCAAGAACAGGGGGTTTTGCTTTTAATAAGTGAGATTAAAAAATCACTGTTCCTATCCTTCCTTTGTTAAATAAAATAAAACAGTTGGGTTCAATACTCTGACAGAAACCATGCAGTAGTAAAAAGAGAGCTCTAGGCTATCTAGATGCAGCCCTTTGGATGTGTGCTAATCAGCCCCAAGCATCGCTGCCATTCTAGCACTTTAAACTTCTGGTTTTGCCAGCTTTTCACTGGAGATTCTTTTCCCCAGGAAAATCTGGAGAGAATCCAGCTTCTCTTTAAAATGTGTGTCACCTGATATGCAGATTATCTCATATAAAGTGCATAGAGACGATCTTCAAAGCTTACACTTTCCTTCACTGCCTCTTTGAGAATGCAGTAAATTCTCTTACAAAAGATTTCTGTGACAGGAACAGCAATCATGATATATGTCCTGGAGCATAGCCTTTTATTCATTGTCATCACTATATTTTAGAAATATTTTCCAGCTGTGTTTGAAATACATAATTTGAATTTGTGGTTCAACTTTGCCCCTTCATGCAAAATTGCAGGGGGCCTTTGGTACATTGTTTCAGAATCCTTTCACATTGAGGGGTGGTACAAATTTCATCACGGAAAACTCAAATTCCAAATTTTGTAGAGATTCAACTTTATTATCAACTAGATAAACACAGTAATGGATTAAACAGTCAACTTTGAAATGGCTTTAATCTCTTCTCAAGGCAGCTACTCTCTTCTCTTTCTCCTGATTTGTGTTCATTTTTATTAATAGAGAATCAAGCTCCAGAGTAATGAAAGACATATTGAAATTACAGGGGAAAGCCATTGGGCAGAAATTAAAACAAACCTATGTGATTTTCAAGACCATAATTCCAAGAATTACACTTTTCATCTCAGAAATGCAGGCCACTTCAGAATATATTTGACAACCCACTGTATATGGGTTTGTTTTTTTTCTCTAAAACTTTCATCGCAGCACCTGACTAACTTCAGAGCTGCTGTATTGCTCAGGGGAGCTCTGTGATGCATCATTCAGGTTACCAAGTAGTTAAAAGGTAAGCCTCTAATCGTGCTGTTGGTCGTTGTGACCCAAGGGAATATAAAGAAGCAGAAGTCCATTTCTGTTGATGGCTCAAGTCTCTTCTACACCTGATTATATTTTTAAACTTGTTTTTGCTCAGTAAAAATATTCTTGTACCTTGACTACTGTTTTATGGTGAGGAGGAAAGCATTCCAAGAGCATGGCTCTGCAAAAAGATAAGGTCCACCACAATTATTTGATTCAATACTGCATCTATAAGAAAGTCTGACTTCTTTTTGAACTTTGCATGGAACTGCACTCTTAAAAGAAATAACACAGTGAGTATTCAGAGCGCCTTGATATTCACCAAATCTTTGCAATCAGTGAGCTTTAGAGAAAACTGTAAAATCAAGTGTATTCACAGGTGAATTGTGAATTTTTTTAGAGATTTTAAGCCTTTTTCATTTAATTAGAAAAAAAAAAAAAAGCCAGCTGGAGATGGTAATTATCTTGAATTACAGTCCCAGAAAGGAGTGTAACAGTGATTTTTACATTGTAGAAACTGAATTAAGACATCAAATTTAGATGGCTTCAGCTTCAGAGTCTAAGCACAGGGAGGCTGTCTCCTAAATTTCTTTGTCTTGAAGCTTGTTAGCCTCCTCTCTCTTCAAGTGACGGATAAGCTCAATTTTTCTTCTAAGTGTTATGATTCAGGAAAGTGCATCATAGGTTCAGAAGATCCTTCAGGATCTGTCCCTACATGAAAATGGCAAACAATGTGAGAGTTGCTTTTTTTTTCAGCTGTAAAAGTCTCTTAGATGATCTCAGAAGAAAAAAGAAAAACCAAGCTCGAAGTACCGGTCAGACAGTTTAGGAATAGGGAAGAATTGTCTTTATTTGGCTTTTGGATAATTAGATTTGGTTTGTTTTTGGGGTTTTTTTTTATTATTATTATTATTTTTTTGTTTGTTTGTTTGGGTTTTTTTTTGTTTGGTTTGGGTTTTTTTGTTTTTATAGTAGAAGTAAGTCTTTTTGTCTTTGTTCAAAGGACAAATAGATACTCTTATAAGCAGCAGAATGGAAAAAAGGAAGCAAGTTATTTTATGTCCAGTTTTTTTCTAGTCTCTCCACGTTGTTTTTAACATGGCTTGATGCAACATAACCACTGGTACAAAAGTCCACAGTTACTCAATGTCCGTTTACTTCATGCAAATATTTTTGCTATGATAGAATCATTATTTTAGAGGATGGCACAATTGTCCTGTTACTATTTTAAACCAGCCACTGGTAATATGAAACTATTCATAGAGTACTGTATAATTCTACTTTATGATTTGCTAAAACTGGACATGGGGTTTACTTTAGTGGTTTTGATGACTAAGTTGCTCAGATTCTGCTGTCCGTGCCATGAACTTTGTCTGAACATCCTCAGAAGAGGCACTGCAACGTTTTGTTCCAAGCAAAGAATAATGTAAACAGAAAATATTTCATTTTTAGGTTTAAATAATTTCTGGGAGGAGGGGGTTGGGAAGGGTGAGTGGGGGTGTATTCTTTGTTATTTGTAGACATAAAATTTTATTAGGATTAAAAAATATAGTTTACCTGAAATCACCTATTTGCGTTCTTGTAATGTTGTACGACGAATGCAAGGGTAAATATTTTAAATGAGATAAAACTAACCCTATTAAATCTAAAAGTTGTGGTGTGCTTTCCAGCAAATCTGAATAAAACTTTGGTAGGTAGGCACGCATCTTCATTTCATGCAGGTGGTGCTTGTGGCAAAGGCATGTAAACATGTTGAATGTTAAAAAATCATTCTAAAATATCAGCTGTTGTATCAAACTCCCCCTAATTTGTCATCAGGCCTGACATCTCTACAGTACATACTGTGCACGGTTTTTACTGTGGTTTTTTTTATAAATAATAAAGGTTCCTAGCTTCAGAATCACCTTGGTATATTCTGAACTGTTATAGCAGGAAATGCTTATCATCACAGGCAACCCTTCCATTTGTTTCTTAACAGTTCCAACATCTTCTCTATATCCAAGCAGAAGAGCAGTAAGGAAGACCAAGATACTTTTTGTTCTGTACTGTGAACATGGCAAAAGCTACCTCATTTATGGTGCCAGGACAAGGAAAACATTAATAATACAGGAAAAAAAAACCCCAAAAAATACCTGCAGCCATTACACTGCAGTTAAACCCTGTCCGTACAGTAGGTAAGGACAGCAAATTCAACTGGAAAGAGGCAAAGTTGTGAGTTTCTGGAAAGCAGCAGAAGGTAAAGTCTAGTGAATATCAGGTAAAGAGAAGCTACATATCCTAATTAATAGGGCATTCATAATTCCTGTTTCCTGCAGTTGCTAGATGATGTGGAGAGTATGGCCGTATGCTTACAGCACTGCGTCACAACATGGGTTCTTTTGCCGCGCTATGGATGTAATTTCCATCCATGCTGTAGGACCAAAAAAGATATGCTTCTGGATCCATTCGGGCTTCAGTGTGCACCGCCTCATGTGGGGTCTGAGGATGTGTTTTGCCTGAGGTAAATGCGTAAAGTGGTTTTATTCCATACAAGCAGTCCTTGTAAAACCTGCAGTAGCTAAATTCGCTTTGACTAATATCTACAGGGATGGCTTGAACAACTCATGAATACAGCCTGTCAGCAGTCTTGGCAAGCTCAGCTGCTTTCTTGCAGGGTTGACTCCTTAAAAATGGTTTGATGATGATGACTATACAGTGACTTTACACTTCTGAGTGCTAAGCACTGCAGCAGGTTATTTTTTTAAGGTTTTTTTTTTCTGAAAAGCAACGCTTTTTAAATCCGTTTAATGCTAGAAAGGGTAGTGTAAAGCAATGTGTTCTCTGCTTCTGTGTTCCACACAAGTTCTGGCACAGTTTTTTGGAGGCCTGTTGATAAAAAGTGAATATATAAAAGAAATAGATGCATCCATGTATGTTAGCCTTGAGACAAGAATTACAACTTTGCATTTGTTATGCAGTCAGCATGAGAACTGACCTCCCATCAGCTGTCTCACAGGCTATAGTTTTGCTGTGTTGACCGCTGATACTTTTTGGTAATGATACGGGACGAAGACAAGAATGTAATTTTGCTGTTTGTTGGGGTTTTTTACATAACTTGCTGGTTTTGTCTCTGTTCTACACTGGTGAATCTGGCAAGGCAAGAAAAAATCACAACACTTCTATTGCAAGAACCCCCGAAGAAAGAGATAAAAAACTAATCATTTTGCACAAGTGCTAACAGGATATGGGATGGACAGGTTGGATGGTACTAACAGAGTCTAAAGGGCAGAATTTGACTCAGCATTTTAGCTGTCCTGCCTGCAGGCTCCACTGGAAGTTCTTCACTGTCAAGAAAATACAATTTGAAGGTCTCCATTTCTTTTTTCCACAATGTCTCTGCATCTGGTACATCTCAGCAATACAGTAGTTTTCCTTTTTCATACCAGGCTCCCACTCCTGATCCTCAATCTGACTACCACCCGTAAAAATCAATGAAACACACTAACAAAAGTGTGGCATTAACAAAACATATGTGCCACGTCAAGACTTCGTCATGAACTTTGTTGTGACCACTGTGTTCCGCCCTTCTTTCCTTGGAGTTATCCTCTGGCAGGAGCTATCCCTTTATTTGCTGTAAAGCACTCTGCTCTCCCGTGATGAATAAAAAATAACAACGGTGGGTTACAGTATGCACGGCATGAAGGATGTGGCTGCCAAGAATTGAAGGCTTGATCCTCGCGTTCCACAAAAAGAACAGCTCAGTGTATTTAGCACATTGCTCCAAGTGATTAATCCAGTGAATAATTTTTGTATTTTTTTTCCTAAAACACATGAACATTTTTTAAAAGTAAGTTTTAATTCTGCTGGAGCAACAGACCCTTTGAATTGAATTACCTAATTTTTATGAGCCCTATGATGGCTTGTGATCAGGAATGGAAAAACAATACAACATAGTAGACTGCTGTATCAAACATATTTGCTCAATAATCTTTTTCGTATCCAGGAGCTTATCAGAAACCTTGTGTCAGGTACAGGCTGCTCTGGGTACAGCCTGTTGTTTCTCGTTGGAACAGTATCCAGTTCAGCTATCCAAATTCAGAAAGCTGCAAATAGATATAAATTGCAGGAACCATTCAGTATAGATTTTCATATGTTTGTATTATCAAACTTCTCCTTTAACATGGGGTTTATCCCTTCACAACAAAGTAATTCTGGAAGTTATTTGGTGAACAGCCTTGCTGGACTCGGGCCCATTGGACCCCATTTAACATTGTTTACAGAAGAGAAAAGCAGGGCCACCAGATTAGCAACCAAATGTAAGACTGATTTCAAAATACATTCTCTGGTCGTACTATACACATCTTTCAAATTTATGGACATGAGTGGGTATCTGAAAAAAAATGACGTCAACCATAATTTATCCAAAGAATTTACCCAAAGACAGCCTGACTTTCATGAACCACAGGGACAAATAAAATATAAATACCTTCCAGAAGAAAACACTGTAGCTAGGTCTCAAAGGTAACTAAAATCTGATTACATTAATTTAACATCTGTAGGTATATTTCTAAATCTAATATATATACCAGCTGTAAAGGTCGTGTTTCTGGAGTGAAAAAAAAAAAAACAAACCCACAGCAACCATGTAACAGCTAGAAACAGAAAAAAATAATGAAAAAAGGGTTAGTTGTTCCAGCTAGGCTCCTCTAAGAATTAGAGTTTAAATAAAAACCCAAACCAGCATTGTATTAATATTTTATTTTTAATCAGAGCTTAATTGGGTTTGGATTAAGCACATTTTCATTCAACTATTTCACTCTGATTTTTTAAAATGTATAGTTCACCTTTTTTTACTTAATGATACGTATTTTCCTGGATATAGTTCATGGCGTTGATAGTGCCATAATGACTGATTCAAGTCTGTCTTTTCTCTGAGAGCAAATGAAAGTCGTTAAAGTCTTTGAGGATCTTTAGAGTGTAAGCCAAGAGCACTCTACAAAGTTAAGTGAAATTATAAGATTTGGCCCCACAGAACTAAATACTCAGGTAATCAGAAGCAAGACTTCTAGTATTGTTATGCTGATAGCTGTCAATGAAGAACTGAATAATTAAAAAAAAAAAAGTTTACAAAAGAAATAGGTCTTTAAGGACTGATATAATGACGACAGGAAAGGATAGCAGGTGTTTGTTAAGAGGGACATTGCCCCAGTAAAGGGTTTTGAAGGTGGGGGGGAATAAAAGAGTAATAAAACTAATATCAGTGCTATTGGAAATCAAACAACTGAATGGTGATTTCAGCCTCTCCTTGATCTACTTTTAAATATCCAAAGTGAGTGACCTTTAGCACTTCTTCCAAGGTATGGTTTAACAAACACCTGAGCTGATGTAACACCTTACAGCTGCAAGGGGAAAGATCTTGCTTCCTCCTGCCCCCTTCTGAGGTCCTCTCCTCACCCTTGTGCCTGCTTTGGTGTTCGGTGGCTCCCAGCTGAGACACCTGAACTCAACTCAACTCAACAAGAACTGAATAATTAAACTATCCAGGCAGGTTAGTGAGTCAAATTTTGACTCACTAAGGGGTTAGAAAAGTACCAAAGCCCAAAGAAGGTAAATGGTGGAGGCTGTGCCTGAAGAAAAGGGTAGGAGGAGGGAGTGGGATTTTCTGTTTTCAGCAACGCTAAGCAGCTCCATCAACATTATCCCAAAAGACTACTCTGCTGCCAGAACACCATAAAATAGTTCTGTAGCCTGCAACACCTCCATTTGAGGATTTCTTCCTGACTCAGTTTCCAGTCCTAAAATTCTCCTGTAACTCTACCTTAATAAGAAAAAAAGACATGTTTTCACTTTGTGCTGCGATTAGAGCTTTGCTGTGTTGGGGGAAAAAAAAAAGACCAAAAAAAAGGCTTGAATTGGTTTTTACTTACACCAAAGCACTCGTCTTAGAGCACAGTAATACGTAATAGTTAATCTAACTGTAAAATCTGAAGTGGAGAGACAGCACTTGTAATTCTACCACCAAGTAATTAGGTGATGTCAGCACGCTCACACCCTCGGTTAATCTAGCCTCACTTACCCTATAATAACATAACAGTGCCTTGCCTTCATCCCAGTTTTTTTCAGTGGTGCAGGTAGTTCGCTCTATGCCTGTTGCATTAAAGGCTTTTTGTGTTGTGTCCCCGTGCGTGTGTGTGTGTGATGACAAACCTGCTGACATGCAGGAGAGTGACAGGGCACTTTATCTTTTGCATAGCTTCAATAGGTAAACTCCCAGAATGTAAACATTTCAAGAAGAGACATACAGGGTAGGTATACAGACAAGGGTTGTTGGGTGTTTTTTTTCTTTCCAGATTAAATAGAAATAAATTGGAGGTATACTGAGCTGTCGGATACATTTGGAAATCCCGGTCTGGACATTAAACAAACATTTGTAATGCTGAACCCCAGGATAAACAGCAAATATTTTGTATTCTTTAGCTAATATTTGCAGAGTTACACATAGATGAATTAGGTAATCAAAGAAACCGAAATGAGGTAGCATGACTCAAAATGGATGCAAAACTCTCTGATATCACCCTAATTAAACACTCTTGTATGATGCCTCTTATCCTTAGCTTTTTCTGGAATGGCACTGATGATCCCACCTGGTGCGTTTGCCTGTCCTCTCATCAGTGTTTCCCAGTGGCTTGGGAACCTTTAGGGTCTCCAGCTGTGGCTGTCAAATCAGGGAACCCAGACAGCAAGTGGATGTGAATGCTGAGAGGTGGGCAACTGGCAGGGAATCAGCTTTGGAGTATTTGCTGCTTTACATTCAAACACTGTCAATTTTGTATGCCATTTTTTAGAGCTAAATGTTCCTCAACATGGAGGTAAAAAGGGAGAAAGGAAGAGAATTATATTAACATTTGCAAAAGTTAATGACAATTTTAAAAAATGGGGGAAGCCCCCTCAGGGATCATTATGAGGAAAAAAAACAGAAAAACCTTGTTTGGGAAACACACTGAATATTGCAAATATTAGAGGAAAGCTTTGGAAAATGTGCCAGATTTGGAGGTAACAATTTTTATTTCTTGCAAGTTTGGCTTCAAAATTATTTCCATGAGGTTTCCAGAAGTGAATGGAGCATTTCAGGCACGGTTTCACTAAAGTTGGACAGGTCTAGCTGCTCAAGGATCTGTCATGTGTGATTTTGTTTACTTCTGCCTGTTTGCTAACCTCCAACTTCGGTGAGTCACAGTATTTTTACTACCATGCTATCCATTCCATAGGCTTTAACACACTCCACTTAATTATTAACAAGGTCCAAAGGTATCCACCCCTCTCCCACACAGATCTTCCAGCTAAACACAGCTCTGAAACCTCTTCTTATTTAAAATCGTTCTTTACGGTTTGGATAAATACAGTGTTAGTAGTTGATGCTTTCGTGTTACTGAAATTACGTCCTTCCCCAGTTCTCCAAGCTCAGAAAACTTTCAATGTGGCAGCTCCTGTGTCTGCTTACATTCCTCATGTCCAAACAACCGGGACTTGCTCCTACTCCAGTCCTACAGACATCTTCTGGCTTTCCTCCTCATGATCCAGTTGAAATTCAATTCCTTTTCCAGGATTCCCTGTAGCCACCTTCTAACTAAAATAAGCCTTTTGCTTTTCTTTCCTTATCCTTTAAGGTCACCTGCTACAGTCATCTCTGTTTTGTTGGTCAGGCTTGACTGTGGTTTGAAGCCGGGCTGATTCCAGAGGTAATGCAGATGGAAGCAATTCAGCCAGTGCTCCTTCATCACAGCACGCCACCTCTCCAGGACATGGAGGGTGCGCCATGTATTAGACCAGGAAATCATTTTTATTTCCTGCTGCTCTTTTTTATTATTTTTCAGTGGAACAGGTCCCCTGATCTGGTTCACAACACAGCCCTGCAAAGAGCTGGAGCTGGGAAAATTGAGGAGTGGTGCAGTATTGCACGAGGACAAAAAAGGTGGACCTGGGTGTTTCTGAGGCACAGGATCAGAAAGCTGTTGCTTTTCTGCTACTGACCTGAGATGAGCCTTCCCTCAATTTCAAGAAAGTAGCAACCTAGCTAATATGTCTTATAGCACAGTAAATCTGCATGTGTTTTCACAGCTCATTACATATCCCTCTTGTTTACTTTCTGTGTTATGTCTTGTTTGCAAATTGTCTTAACACGTTAAACAATCTTAGAACTACAGTCTTGCTTTTTAAAAAGCTGTCTAGGACTTAGTTATGAGCAATTCCTATTTACCCATTTTAGTTGACCCGTGTCAAGAATAGTGAGAAATACTTGAACACAGACAGTTGAAGCATGAAGGCAAAACTGGTACCTGCAAACCATCAGCCCAACTATACGTGTGTTGCTTTTGTTTAAAAATCTGACTTGTAGATATGCAATGGTTGAGCAAAGAGCCCACAAATTAAATACATGCTTGTTCTTCATACAAGGCAGTTCTAGCACGCTCAGTGTATCAGTTGTGAATGCTGGAAAAGACTGGGTGTAGCACAGTGAGTGTTAGTCATGGCCTGGAAACAGGGTAGGAAAACAATTTAAGCTGAATAGTTACTCAGCTAATTGCTTTGAGTAAGTCTCAGATCTACACACCCTAGAACCCAAACTCAAAATTGTTACTTGATAACATGAGGCAAATACTTATCCTTTCTTCAGGGGAGAAAAAAACAAAAGAGGCTTTCTAAAACTGCATTTGCAGTGGTACAAGCAAACAGGAAAACTGCTTGCATTAGGGATCTCAGTGGACTGCGAAACTGGGATTAGATGAGCTCTGGAAAATGCACTGCGTTGGGTACAAAGTACCAGAGACACCGGGAGGATATCCTACCTGCTTGCCACGTGCTACCACAGCAAACCCAAGACAAAACAGCTTAGCTTTAAACTCACCTTCAAAAGCCACTGGACTTTGCACCAAAACAAATATACCTGCACATGATTCACTGGGTTCTCTGGCAATAACCCAACTTTTTGAAAAATCACAGCATCTGTTCGATAAATAAATGTGGTTACACCTTTGGTGCATGAAGAACTTGATCTGAAGTGTACATACTCAGTCTGGAGGCAAAAAAATAACTTCCAGCTTAGACTGAATTATTTACAAAGAGATGAGACCACACCAAGCTGATATTTACAGCTGAAATCTGCATAAGACATGAGCAGAGGCGCAGAAACTACTGCAGCTTAGATTAAGGCTACAACTGCAGCCAGACAAAAATAAATAAGTCTTGATTGAAGTATGCTAGGAGAATGTACCAGTTCCAGCATAAACAAATCTAGGCATACAAGGGAAAACAAACATGCCACAAAAGTATATAGGTGGACACATTTTGAAGAAAACCAAGAAGTTGCTAATAATTACTTTTAGAAACATGTTCCACCATGCACTCTTTCTTGCTTTTTTGTTCTAGTATGTCTTGCTAATACACAAGCTCTTCAGGGAAAGGGCAGATTTTCTGTATGGTTATTAAAGGGCAGTAGGGAGAGCACGGGGTATTACGGAAAAGGGTTGGGGATCAGAAGCAGATGTCGGAGAGGGGTACGGAGTGGATGTAAATGATAGAGAGACTTTAGAGGAACAGTGACAGATAGCTCTAGCTGGAGGTGGAGGGAGAATGGAGGCCAGAAAAGATGTTGCAATAGTCAACTAATGACTAAGATATGAATCACAGTTACGGAGGTGATGACAGGGAGAGATTTTAAAGATGTCACACAAGAAGAGAATCTCAGTGAGATAGCTAAAACACTGAAAGTGAAACTGAGATTGGGGGAAAAGTGGCAACAAAGACCTCATTGAGCCAACAGAGCAGAAGCAGGAAGAAGTCCTGCTTCCCATCCCTGGAAGTGTTCAAGGCCAGGCTAGACAGGGCTTTGAGCAACCTGGTCCAGGGGGAGATGTCCCTGCCCAAGGCAGATGGAACTCAATGATCTTTAAGGTCCCTTCCAACTCTAACCATTCTATGATTCTATGATTCTAAGATTCTAAGTGAAAAGCCTGGATAAGGAAATAACAGAAAATATTCAAAGAGCATTCAGTAGAAATACTATTTCAATAGAAATGCAGGGATCGATAAATTAAAATGCCTTAAGTGATAAAATTAAGAATTAATTAAAATAAGAGTTCATCTATTTCCAAGGATAATAGGGGGGGAAAAAGTTACATATGGGAAGAAACTGTTATCCCTTTAGTGACACATCAAAGGAAGGAGCAAATCCATCCAGTAACAGAGTAACAAAACTTCTCCCTAGTTGAAGATACTAAGCAGCGATTTGTTTCCTAAAATTGTGTAGTTTTATCATACTGCCTGATTTTTTTTAGCATTTCTCAGAGATAACAAAGCTATAAATAGATCTGCTAAATCCTGCTGAATCTGGTAATGAATATAGTGTCCAGGGCAAGAAGAAATGTATAGAAAAGAAACCTTATACTTGAGGAAAAAAAAATAATTCAGAGAGAAAATAGGGAGAGAGTTGGAAAAAAATAGCACGGTTGAGTTTTAATAAAAATTGCTTGTTCCCAGAAACTGTTTTCAAGTTGATACCTTCCCCTATGGTTCCTTCGCATCCTACAGAAGGCTCAAGTGTGGGTTTCCCTTCAGGAAAAACTTGGTGGGGGTACCATTTTCCCCCCTCTCTTTCGGTTCACCCTTAATGTGTGCATCCTGCATTCCTGTAACAAAGGTGTTTGTTCACTGCTAATAGTTTTTCTTTAAAGAAGATATTTTTTTTATGATAGCGGAGGAATGAAACAGGCTGACATTAATAACAAGGGAGAGAGAGAGAACTTTCACATTAAAAAATGCTAATTCAACAATTGCTGCCAATAATATAGATATCCATAGTGATGATGACAGCATCAGCATAATAAGAAGATCAGTTATTAGAGAAATTCTAAACATTTTGGGCCAAAAAGAGTCAATTGATAAGTTTAAAGCATCATTATCTTACACGCAATTGTACTTAGCTTTTTTGACACAGGAAGAGACACACAGATATCTGGAATGTTGGATCCTGACACTGTGGAAAAAAATTAATTACTTCACTAGTTAGTAAAAGAGTAACAAGCAAAGTTAATTTGAAATATGGATATACATGATGGTCTGAACATCTAGGTCCATACCTTACATGGTAAACTTCTCCAATGAAAATTAAATATAAGAATTTTAATCGCTTATTTTGTTGGTAAATAAAATCTCAGCTTTGATTTTTAAAAAAAAAAACACTATCCAATGTCTGAATAGTTTTGTGGAACGTTAGACTTGTGTAAACCTGTAATTGCATCCTACTTCCATCCAAAACCTGTCATATTAAAAGGAGGCAGGTGAGCCTCATATGATTTATTTTAAAGTGTTTTATCACCTTGAGTCTTAGAGCTTTGTTCTAATCCAGCAGAGACGTGCATCTGAAAACAACCAACCCTCATAACCAGCCTGCTCTAAAAACAACAAAGCGAAGTAGCACAGACATTGCTGTAACAAGATTGCTATGCTGGGACAAAGCTTCATAATGGAACGTCAGGACAGATAAATCTCACAGGTCTCCTCTGTTTCACCAGTTTGCTTGGTTGTTGGGTTTTTTTTTAAGGGGGTTGATCTCATGAGAGTAAACTGTTCTTTTAACATTTTATTGGCATTTATTAACATTTTATTTGCATACTGTATATGCATGTAACCCCCCTATTAACTTAAATAAATCAGGTGTAATCATCTTCTGTTCATTATCACACAGGACTTTTGTCTTTCATTTATTTTGACCAAGAACAAATGGGCAGGATTCAGCATGCACAAAACTATTCACAAAAAGTCTTAAATTACGCTTGACTAGTTTTCTATACTTCTGTTAGTGACCTCTGCTTATAAAACGTCTTGTCTTGTAACAGCCCAGCCACTTCTATTCTTTTAAGTCAATAATATCAAAATTATTTTCATTTAGTACATGTCAGTTCTGTAAAAGTCCAATAGTGACACAAAGAGAAACAGAACCATACGTATGCCATTTCAGCTTCTAGAATGCTGGCTACGATGCTTTGTGCCTGTAGTTCCTGTTCAAATAAATACCTAAATGGGAAGGCTCTATTATACTTATTATATTGACTTTGACAGGAAAGTCTTTCATGATGACCCAGTAAAAACAAGGCACAATGTATGTTAAAATCTCTATCATCAGATCAGCAAGAGAAACCACATATTTGAGCAAATATTTGAGGATGGGGTCAGCCCACTTCCTGTGTTTTACCCGTAGTTGGAGGAGTGGCGAATGCACTGCCAATTTTTGCTTGTATAGTCTGCTTCCCAAACTTCTGAATGAGTCTGTGCTGACTTGGATCTGCTCATCTGCTTCCACAGAATTGCTACAAGACACTCTGCATCTGGCTGCTAAATAAATGGGAAGGTGGTTTTCTTTTGCATAGGAGAGTATTTTGTAACAGAAATGCTGTGCATGACCATGGAGACCTCTGACAAAGCCAGCTGGCTACTGGAAAGATGGAAAATCAACGACTGCAAAAGTCTGTCTCTTCGTTTCACAACTGTTGAGCTGTTAGGCAATAGTAATATGATTATTGCATATTAAGAGAATATAACACTAATTAAAGTTTATTCCAGCTTAAAGCCTAGTATATAACCTAATTTCTGATTTCTAAAATCTTGCACATTTAAATAGCTAATGGCTGTTTATGATATTTAGTATGTTATTAAGATTTGAACTGAGATACAAATTTACGCAATCCAGTCAAGTAATCTACACTTAAAAAGCAATTTCAGTACATAAGGAATCAGTACAATCTCCTTGATAAATATTTGGAATATAGGATACATTTTCTTCCTTCACTTCAGCTGCTTTCTGCAACACCAGGCATTGTTATGGAGAAAATGTATGCGACTTCTTTAGAAGAAAACACTTCCAAAACAGGGATTAGGGGAGCTCTTCTTTGTGTCTGGGATAACACGGTCCTCTTCGCTGACCACGCTGTAGACGGAGGTTGCTAAGAGTTTGGTTGTCAGCGAGTGTGGGTTGTCAGCTCATAAACAGGAAACAGCCCACAACTCATTTTAAATGCCAATAAATATTTTGTGTTTTTACTGCCTTTGGGACAGCTTAGTGTGTGAGCCAAGGCAAGATGTATGAACCATCTATTTGCCCCTCAGAAAATCTAGCTGAGCTCAGCAGCTAGGATAAAGCCTAGACAGGCTGGCATGCCTCTCACTGGGAACGACAAGGCCCTGACGTGGCAAATCCCTCAAAATATGTATATTCCCAACTCAAAAAGCCCGTGACTATACAAAGATCTTACTTTTGAGAGTTGTACTATAGTTCTTCTACAAGGTCACCCCAGGGACCAGCAATAAAAGTACACATGCAAACAGGCCTCCTAAATCCAGTCTGAAACTTCAATATGGAAACTCAAATACAAATATCCTCTCTCCACAGCTTCTTTGGCAAGCAAGAAGGGAAAGTTTTAAAAGCTGATCAGATACCCAGAGAAAACCAATATATATTTGTAACTGCACAGAAGCTTATTCTGTTTATTTATGTTTCAGGAGAGAGAGGAAGAGAGGAAGGAGGGAAGAGAGGAAGGAGGGAAGAG
>VXBJ01002601.1:823489-859664 GCA_013400055.1 Nycticryphes semicollaris | reverse complement strand
CCCGCCGGGGCTTTATTCGCCTTTGACGGAAAGTCTCGACGCCTCAAGCCAAGAACGCCTCAAATCTCGCGCCCCTCCCTCCCTCCCCCTCCGTCGGTCCCGGCCGTTAAACCGCCGGTGCGCGCGAAGGGACCGGATCGGGAGGGTTGTGGGGGGTGTAAGGAGGGGAGGGAGGAGGAGGAGGGTCTTTCCCGGCTCAGCCAATCGCGCGCGGCCATTGAGGGAGGTGTGTGCCCCGACCTCACTTCCGGTACCTGTCACCCTGCCGCCCAGAGTCAGTCAGGCGCAGGACTTGGGTACTGACGCCTTTCTCCTCTTCATCCTCCTCCTCCTTCGGCCCCTCGCCTACTCCTGCCCCGCCGGGCTAGCAGCGTCGGCCGGCTGCTGCTGTCACCACCGCCGCCGCTGCTGCTGATGGCCCGAGCTGGCGGCGGTTGGCAGGCGGTGTGTGTCGCGCGTGTGCCGAGAGCCGGGCGCCCCGACGGCGGATCGCGGCCGGGGACGCGGCGGTGCCTGCCCGGCTCGGCCCTGCCCGACCCTGTCCGGTATTACCTCAGGGGCGCCCCTCCCTCCCCGCCTCCCCCCTCCTTTCCCCCGCGCCCCTTGCGATGCCGAGGCTGCCTTGTGTCCCGGCTGAGGGGGAAAACGGGGAAGGGGCGGAGGCGGTAGGAGCGCGGCTGGGTGACGCCCCCGCCTCGCTTAACGCGGTGGTGGTTTTGCTAATGAGCTGTCCTTTTTTTTTTATTCCTTTTCCCTCTCTCTCTGTTTCTCTTTTTATTTATTTGTTTGTCTCGTCGCCGCGTTTTGAAGCCTTCGGCGAAACTCCGGCGGTGGCAAAGGCGAGGAGAAGGAGTTAGCTGGACGGGGGAGATGCTTTAGCTGTTCCTGCTGCTGGGCTCGGGTTTGGCGCCGGCTGCCCGCCCTGAGGGGACCGCGGTGGGCGGCAGCCCCAGGGTCCGAGGGGCTAAAGGACGAGCAAGAGCCGGCCCTGGCGGAGGCTGGCGTTTGTAGGTAAAGAGCGATCTTGGAAACTTTGTGGGGAGAGTTCGGGTGCTAGGGGGTAGGGAACAGCGGAGAAGACATTGGCCTGTCATATAAGGCGCTATTTTGTAACTGTTATGTCTCTTAAATCCAGCACATTTGAATTGTCCTTAACCTGGTTTGAGAACTGAAGTTGGGCACTAGGCAGAAAATACGTGCTTGGAGGTTACCTTTATAGGCTTGGCTTGGCCAGGCAGGTCGTGCTTTTACCGGTCGGTTAGTCAAAAGAGAGTCCTGTATCCTTGGAGTTAGGAGTGGATGGCTGGGAGCTCCCCCTGTATTTGTTTTTGTGATTTGATGAGAAAAAAATGGTTTTGATTGTCCTCACTGGCCTGTCTGCTTTCTTGCTGAAAAGCAAGTGAAAATGATAGTATTCAGAAAGTAATGGAAATGAGTGCTAAAAGGTATTGCCTTGTATTCATATTAAGACTAGCACAGCTTCACTGATGTGAGTGGCTGTTCCTAAGCTCTCTGGTGGATGAAGTATGAGTACAGGATTCGTCAGACAGGATTATCTGGAATAATGATGTTTGGCACTTTGGTGACATTGGATGTCTTACTAGTACTGCACAAATAAAGGTGTTGCATAAGTTTTGTTGGGAAGGAAAGTTTTAATCAAACTGTACTTGTATTATAAAACATGCACAGACTTTCTTACTGACATCTAACGCTGATTAGTGAGTTGAAATTCACATGATCATTGCAGGTAACAAAACTGATAAGCTATAAAAAGTGTTTCCTTTATAAATTCTGCATCGCTGACTTAGTATTGAGGCTACCTGGTCTCATGCTGAAACTGACGGCAGTTATGGTTCATGTGATGTGGTCACACGTCTACTCAAAGCTAAACCAGTATCATAACCTTTGTTATTTGGCATGAGCTATCAAGCAGCCATTGGCTCTTAGTGACTTTTAGTGGCAACTTTTTTGATTTTTAACCAGTGCAATGTTGTGTTTCAGAAGGATGAGAATGTGCGCAGACCTTATCAGAGGTTTGTAGAACTGTGTAGCCAGCACACTCCTTTTATTTTCCCATGTTTGGAAGGAACTCTTGGCATAGTCCGGAAAAAACTTCTTATCAATCAGCTGATGCCTTATATTGACTGTCATCCTCTACAGTCAGGTGGCATAGGGAGTTTTGGCTACCCATTACTAACCTGTACAGCCTGAAAAGCTTGTGGTTTTCTCACTTGGTTTTCCATAGTTCTTTAATGTCTTCGTTTTCTACTCGTATCCCTCAATACTGTAATCTTCTTAAAGGACATCATGAATTTTAAACCGTGCAGGAAGTGTTGTATTTCAGTTCTGAATTTGTATCATTGTGCTTTTAACATCTTATGTGTTGAGTATTAAAAAATGTTAAAGAAGATAATGGCTTACCGGAGAGTAAGATACATGGCCTAGGATATTCATCTTGTCATAGAAAATAGACTGTAATACTCATTGTTGACCCAAAGTAGTCAAGGAAGGCAATGTAAATTTTCTTACTATTTTTTTAAAAGAAGGTCTTACTTCAACAAATAGCACTTTTTTCTTTTTTGCTTTAGCTTACCTGCTGAGATTTGAGTTCTGAGTTCTGTTTCTCTTGCACATAGAGTATTTGTTGCAAGTGGGGGCGGGGGGGAAAGAACACCATGCTTGTCTTGGAAAATAAATGAAGTTAAATTTATATTTTAACATTTTTAATTTAATCTGATTTTGCAAAATCTCCCTGAATCTTTATTTTGTTTGGGTTTTCATTGAGTTGCCAGGGGAGTCAGTTTAATCAAACCATTATTTATATTTATACATATTTATGATTTCTTTTGATAGTTTTTAACTGGCCTTGTAAAGCATGTAAAAGTAAAATCTCTGCCTTTTGCAAAGCCATCTTGTGGGGTGTGGGTGTGCGTGCAATTAAAAAACTGTAACTACTCTAATCTTTTGTCCATGTAAAGACTTCAATGTTTGTGAGAATGCTCTTTATGAGTGTTTTCCTTTATAACAGATAATTAAAATGGCACAAGGCTTTCACTGTAGTGGTCTTAGTTGGGTGTTTTTGAAATTTTCTAGTATGAAGAAAAAAGATCAGAATGATACAGTGATATACCAGTCATATACCCTAGTTAGCTAGATGTCAGTGTAGTCCTGCTGTAAGACTAGGTGTTGTATAAAAGCCTCAGTCATTTAACTAATAATTTTCACCCAAGTGAATGACTGTTTTTTCTGAAGAAGCATAAAGAAATACTAAAAAGTGTTATATTAGATATTACCAATATAAAATCAGAATAGTAAGCCTGGGNTTTTTTTTTTTTTTAAGAAGGAATGTCAGCAGTCTTGTATTAATGAAGAGCCACTTATCACCAATGTGCATGTGAAATGGAAAGGTGACAGATTTTGGAAAAACCCTTCTGTTTCAACTTTGCAAAATGCTACATGAAGTGGTGAGTACACACGTGGACTGGGAGCTATCTTGGTATTGCTTTGAACAACTAGAGAATGAAAAACATTTGAGGTAGAATTTCTGTAAAGAGTGGCTAATGTATACTCAACTGACAAGAAAAGAAATCTGAGCAAATAGTATAAACAAATAGTTGATAAATAGAAAGTAGTAGCACACTCAGGAGAACAAAGTAAAATTTCCTTATGTTCCAGTATCTATTGCTGTGTTAGACTTCTATGCAAAAGTTGAATGAAGTTCATAATATTTTAGAACTAGAGTGCTTAGCATTTTACAGGACCAGGTCTGCAAAATTAAATGTTGAACAACTTTTAATGAAGTAGAATGCTGAATATTCATTGAATGATAAAGTACTTATCTTGTAAGGTTACGCTCTAAATCATCACTATCCTCAAAATAAAACTAAAATCTTTCAGTCTTAAAAGTGTGATATTTGGCATGTTTTAAAACCATTAAATTGATATGAGCAGATTGTTGTGTGACCAGATTGCATGTGGCATTGAGATGTTGCCAAATCTGATTCCACTTCCTCATACCAGTTATCATAGTTTCTGCTTATGAAACAGTATTTATTTATAAGTGCATTGCATGTGTCTTTTAAATATCTAGGAAGTATAATTTCTGTGTCCAGTGAAGGTCTTCTCATGCACAGATTAATACAAATTATAAAATTTCACATGCAATTCACTGGTATTGTAATCCTGATTGAGGCTTGAGTTGTTACATGATTTGTATGTGTGGTTGTTTGCTGACTTAAAATGCTGTAAGCATAAGCTGTAGGAAATTCTTTTTACTTCGAAGGCTGAAAGCTGAGAACTACCAAACAGGCATAGTTTGTTCTGTGGTACAATATTCATCTGAATTTTTTTTTTTTTAAATTCAAGTTATGTCATGCCTGTGGAAACACTAGCAGTATGAGATTTGCAAGCGTTTGGCAAGTTACATATCCCTGTCTAGAAATGCTGATATACTATCACAGTTCTTAAAAAAATGTATAGACTAAGAGAATATTGACTTAATTTTTCCAAATAGTAAAAGGAACTTGTTCATAAGTGTGTCTGCCTTGGGGAACTCAGAACTTAGCACCTACTGAAGTTGTAAGATTCTTTGGCATTTGATTCCAGCACGTAGCTGAAATACATGTGAAAGTGAGATGGTCCAATATTTTTCTGTTTCATACTTTTGTATCACATTAGTCCAATTTTAGTTTGTTGATAAGCATGTAAAAGAAAACCAGAGCTGCTGTTCAATGTGCAATTAACTGCTGGTTGAGTAACTTCTTACTCATCTATGAGTGTATAATATCCTGGAGCTGCTAGCATTTCTTGTTGTGAATAGTTTAGAGTTTGATGTCTTTTTCATGGAAAAACAAAACCACAATTTTTCCTAATGTTATTTAGATTTAACAAAAACATGGATCACTTGAAACTATTCCACAGCCTATGATTAAGGTCTGGAGGCAGGGCTTACTGTCTTGTGGTTTGTATCCATGCATCTGGCACAGTTAGGCTGTCTAAGTTCCATTACCTTACTATAGGCTGTTCATTTTTTGTTACACAAATAAGAGTGTTGCATGCCTGTTTTGCCTTGTTTTAAATAAGTATTTACTGGAAATGATTGCTATAACAATTCACAGAAAAAACTACTGAATTTAAACCAGAATGTGAATGTTCAGATGGTAAGAACTTCTGTCCATTTGCAAAATCTATTTGAAAGTGAAGACTTTAATTACTTTTGACATTTCCTACGCTTCTGTTAGTGTTACTGCTTCAGGAAGAATATTATAAAGTATGTGGCGTTGGAGTCATGGTGGAGGGTCATAGTAAACAAAACCAAATCTTCTTGCATCTTTATTCAACATGTATGGAACATGTTCCCTGGAGTAGGGAGGCTGAAAAATATAATGCAAAACCATTTGGATGTGAGGGTAAGGAAGAGGAAGGAGGTGGGTGTTGTGTCAAGAGACTGCTTTGGAGTGTCCTGGATTTATTAGCAGGCAGTGCTTGATGACACTCTTTACAATAGGGCTGATGAATGCACCATTACAACAATTGATGAGTTCACCCACTCTGATGTTAAAATAAAATAAAATTAATTATCTGTAGGTTGTAGTGAATATTGTTGGCTTCTTGGCAACGTTCAGAGGAAGATTGCAAGAACTATGCATGACTAGCATTAAAGTGATGTTTCTAATGGAGGCTAGAACTATATTCTTGTTGAAGGTTAGGGGTCCTAAGAATAGTTTTTAAAACTAGCCAGTGCAGGTGTGCACAGATTATTGGACACTGACGTTTACTCAGCAAAGCTGAAAATTATTAAGTGTGGTTTTTCAAATCTTATTTCTTAGTCTGTATGTAAACATTCAGTTTGGAGTAAGTGTGCTCCTTTGTGAGGGGATTTTGAGCAGTTTTTTCATCAGTACAAGATGCTGTATGGATACAGCTTCATTGTTAGAGAGCTCTGTAAACTGGAGAATATTCTGTGCTGGTTGTTTCTGACCAGTTGATTGTTGGAAATTTTCTCTATGAGCATAAGGTAAAGTTACATTGTTGTTGGTGTATATATGTGAAATTTAAAAACAATCTAATGTGTTTATTCATATTCCACATAGCTTCCCATGGACGAGCACATAAGAAATTTGAACTGTTTTTTTTCTCTCTGAAATTTATATATATATACATATATATGTAATTTATTTGTTCTTATCCACTTCAGGACAAAAGACAGCTGTGTGCATTTAATCAGGTCGGTCGTGATTACAAGCAAGCAGGTTTATATATGAATATACGTAACTAAGAGACGAGCAGCATAGGATACTGCTTCTGAAAAAAGCAGCAGCTGTATATTTTGTGTACTGTGCTTCCATAGAGATGTAACTGTACATAAATAGGCCAATATTTTCAAACAGCTGCCACTGCCAAATCTCCAACCTAAACGTATGGTTTGGGCACCTGATTTTCAGCATACTGAGCTGCTGTAATTATAACTAAATTTACAAGGAGTTGCATTTTCTCAAGATTATAAATCCTGTGGAAATGTAATAGTGATTATCCTTTCATAATGTAGAATTGTTCAGTTTGCAGCTCTTATTCTTTTTATTCTCTTCTATGTGGGGGGGGTGTGTGTGTGTATATATGAATGAACACATAACTCTAAATAAAAAAAAGGCCAAGAAGTCCCCTCTCTGTGTTGTTCCTCGTAGCGCTGCAGATACAGGGCTTACAGTGAGAAGTGTGGTTACACAGCATGCCCTGATCTGTTCTAGCAACTGTTGTTAGAGTTCAGTCAGGCTCCTTCTTCATGCTTTTTCACTTTGATGCTGTCCCTTGTGTTTCTAGCTTTCCTTTTTGCTGCCCCTTAGCGAGTCTGTTCAGCTATTTCTAGCTATGGTTTTCCCATGTTATTACCAGTGTAATTAGCTGAGTTGTTTCACTGAGGCTGTGCCTAAACTAGGGAATAATATATGGCAGGGACTGTTCTCTGGACCCAGAACGAAGTGGCAAGATTGCATACACCTAACGGCCTTCTTCCTGAAGCGGTGCGGTTGCATCCAAACTACCAGGGGAGAGTAGTCTGCTGCTCTGTGCTTGCTGTCCTCTGAACTGTGCCTGCACATTTGTCTGGGAGAGTGCCAAGCTGATATGGGCCAAAATGGTGTCAGAGAGGATGCTAACAGCGTGGCTCAAGCCTGTGCTCTGGCTCTGTTTTATTTACTATTATAGATGTGGCAGAGAGGTCAGACAAGTGCAAGAACCACCGTAGGCGGGATGGAGCTGTGTGGCTGGAAATAAAGAGGGGAGAGGGAAGGTGCAGGGCTGACAATGTCAGGGAGTTATGGAAGGGATATCCTTTTGATGTCAGGCAGCTATTACATTACTTAAGCTGGCGTATCTAACTGTACCTCTAGCATGACTTTATTTTGCAACCAACAGCTTCGTTTTGGCTCAGCAGAGGGCTGTGAGTCCCGTGTCCTTATAAATGCTTATTGAATGTCTGATTCAGACAGTTATAATCCATCAGAAAGCAAATTAAAACTGGTATATGAAGGCACGTAAATGACTCTTTAGACAGATTTTCTTATCCTGTTTCATTGGACTGTGGTTTTTCTCCCGCCTTTCAGGTGCTTCCTTTGTTGGGAGGAGAAGTGGGGTGGCAAGCAGGCAACAGTGGTGCTACTCTTGTTAATGTAGGGCTATTAGCCCTATATATATGACCCTTCATGTCATACGAAGGATGAGCAGTGAGCTTCGATGTCAGGAAAATACTTGGTTGCATTTTGACGTTTTTTGATCATGCAGGAGTGTGAGGCTTGTGATCTCTATACTGTAGCGGGTGACCTGATTTAGAACTGTGAAGTCATGTGTCCCAAGTATATCCTCTATCTGACGTGTCAGTAGCTTAGAAGTACAAGTACTTGATGTCCGTTTGCCAAAAAATGTAGATTCATTGCATTCATACCTGTTGCCAAGACTCCTGTCAGCAGCGCTAATTCTGTGTAGATTTTGTGTTTGTATGATACATTTATCACAAAGAAAGACTTTTTAAGCTAAGAATTTTTAAATTACCAGAACAAAACTGAAGGCCTTTTCTTAACAAACACCCCTCTCCCCTCTACAACAACAAAAACTGAAAGAATTTGGTTTCACATTCCAGTCTGGGTACACTGAGTTGTGGCATGCTATTAAATCTAAGTTGGTTTATTTTTAGCAGTTTTTATTTATTTATTTAAATGTAATAGCTGAGCAACAAGAGCTGGTAAAAGTACTTTGAAGGAATGAATAAAACTGTAGTACACTGAAGAGTAAGTAAACTACACAACTCCAGGTACTGTTTATGGAAGACATTAGATTTTATCTACTGGTAGAAGAGTACAAAATCAAGCCC
This sequence comes from Nycticryphes semicollaris, assembly GCA_013400055.1. Classification (NCBI taxonomy): domain Eukaryota; kingdom Metazoa; phylum Chordata; class Aves; order Charadriiformes; family Rostratulidae; genus Nycticryphes; species Nycticryphes semicollaris. The sequence goes on along the minus strand of VXBJ01002601.1, from coordinate 851,299 downwards.
ATCGGGATGATTCAATTAATTTTCACAAAGACATTTGCAAGCAGAAGGGTTCTTAATCTTAGTATCATGTCTGAGGGTTATTCTCTTCTTATAGGATAGAAATAGATAGAAATCCTTCTGTTAGGCTGAATTTAGGTTATGAAATATGTCTAGTTATTATGTCTGAGCACGGAAATAAAGTTTATCAGTGAAAACAAAGCACTGAAAATACACAGTGGTGGTGTTTCCTGCTAAGAAGGCAAATTCAGGCTTCTTGAATCTCTTCCAGAAACAGATGTAAATTCCACTGTAGCTTTTCAAGTAGTGAATAATCATGGTCTGTTATGTTTGGTGATGAATCATGCAAGGGATTGCAGATGGTGAGAAGAGTGCAGCTGTGCAGATGCTAGAGGGGCGGAGGTAGAAGACTAGAGGACCCGAGGGGATGAAGGAGGTGATTTGAGGATGGGTTGACACGGCTTGTGACAGGAAGGGGTGAGACAGTTGAAAGAGTATTGAAGCTGAGTGTGCCAGCGTAAAGCCGAAACTGAAACCTGAGATTTGGGGATGGGAAGAGTGCTGGAGACTGAAAAGGAGGTGTACGTGAGGCAGAAAAGTATTTTTTGTTATTGTTGTTCTTTGAAGCAAAAGTTGCAGCATCACACGCCAAAATAACTGGACTTTTGCCCCAAGCCAAAACAAGAAAGGGACTGAGATTAGATGGGGAGGTTTAAGCTGTGTATGAAAAGAGAAAACTAAGAGGCTTCGTGTTGCTCTTAAAGGAATGCTGGTCATAACAGGAGAACTATTGTAGTAACAGATACAGATGCAAAGTTGTATTTTATTTTTTTTTATTTATTTTGATTGTTCTGAGCAGAACCTGTGTAATGAGACTGGGGTGGCAAAATCTGGGAGTTTGCCAGGTGGAGAAGTTGTTCCTCGCTAGATGTTCTAAAACCGGGGAATTACAAGGCCTAGGTTGTGGTTGAAGGGCAGGGTGAAGATTCAAGTAAAGCTTTTCTCAATCTTAAACCAGAACACTTAAAAAAATCCAAACCATCTTTCAACTTTTTGCATTAAGTAATGTAAGATATCTTGTTCTTTTTTCTTTTTTCTTTTTTCTTTTTTTTCCCTCTCTCTCTTTTTAGATAAAAAGTATTGTTCCAAAACAATAGCTCTTTATTCGGGAAGAATGTTTCATTTAAGATGTCTGTAAGAACTAGTATTTTTGCCCACAGGTCAGAAAACCTCAGCCAAAGTGAATATTTAACCACTATTTCAAGGACAGCCAATTATCTCTTCCCTAATAAAGTATGCGATTAGGGGTCAAAGTGAGGGACGCTGGAAAATTGTAGTATGCTCCAAATAATGACATAACTTCATGTACCCATTGTACTGTTTATGTGTTCTACAAAGGAAATATAAAACAAATACTGAAAGTAAACTGGGGAGGGGGGGCGGGGGGGGGGAAGGGAGCAAAAGGCCAGAACCATTGTAGAAGAGCTGTGCTCCAAAGCTGCTACACTGAAAACTGTGTTCAGGATTATTTTCTCATCTGTCTTATTCTAGTTACCCTAGAAAGTCGGTTATATGCAGTATGGTGTGCTGTCCTCTCCCTCCACCCAATAACTTGGAACCTGCAAGTTTTGTCAAATTTGGCTAGTTGGCTGCAAAAGCATTAAAGTTCTGTAACTTTTATGAAACCTGGTAGCTTGAGAGAAGAAAGGAAAAACACCTTATTGACTCTATTGAGGAAATGATGCAATATGAATTCAACAATTATCTGTTCTGTTTGGCCTGTCAATTGCCAATCAGTGCAGGAGCCAGTTGCAACACGTAGCTCTGAACCAGCTCCAGCATGTTTACTGTTTGCATAGTCACTAGTTCAGGGACGCTGCATGGGGAGGGGGAACTGTGAGTGAAGTGAGAAGGCAAAAGAGCAGGGAGACAGGACAGGACAACGTGGGGTGATGGTGGTATGAAAATTTTATGTCTCTGGGAGCAAATCAATAAACTTTAAGGCTTTCTTATTTCTTCTCACCAAAGTTGCCCTTTCCCCAGTGTTTAAATGCTGGCAATAGTAAATAACAGTATGAATTCTACCTTTCAAATGTGGGTACTGTCACAAGTTAGTGCTCTCAAGCATTTACCTTGTTGTTTAAACTCACAGGATTATATACAACTTCAAAAACTTTGTTACTAGTCAACAACCTCAAAAGTACTTGGTATCTATAAACTATTAGATTATGTGGCAGAAGTTAAGTTGTATTCAGTAGAAATATTTATTTCACAGGAACGTTCCTTTGCTTTTCTGTCAAAGTAAGCAAGGTTGAAATCATATGGGAATAGTAAATATGCTCACAGAACAAAAGATTTGTGAGTTATTTCTTATCCTTCATTTTAATATAAAGTTAAGACAGGTATTTCTACTTACAAAACAGCAGGGATTCAAAGTTCTAAGGAGTATGTTATTACCAGTCCTGCCAATAATTCCTTATCAACAATATCTACCAGTTGCTATCACACATAAGGGTCTGTCGATACAAAGCAAAAGGGATTCTTATATCCTCGTTCCTGGAGGTGCATTTTAAGGTATCCCTACCTATACATGAACACTAAAGATTGGTGAAATACTAGCAAAATTTTACAAAGTGCCTCCAAGTCTTTGCCTCTGTAAGTCAGTGGCAATTAATTTTTACTTCTTTTTATAAATATAGCATGTCTAAAATTTCACGTTTGTTAGAGTTACTGAACAGCTTTGCTTGTAAACATTCTGATGTCTTTCTGGGTAGTAGTCATATATGTTGTATGTTGTGAGGGTTTTCATTGTTTGTTTTTAGCTGTTTTTTTTTTTATAAAGCAATTGAGCAAGTAAAACTTCTGAGTTACAGCGGTTTATATAATAGTACAGTCAATATGTTTAATGGAAAATGGCCAAAAATTTTGCCTGGCACTGCCTCTGTATGTATTAGATTATAATTTTAATTGGCAATTTTAGTTGCACAGATGTCTTTAATTTGTTGCCCTCTGAAGTTTATTTTTACCATATGTAGTGAAAATGTACTCTGCAGGAGACTTAGCAAGGGGCTTACATTTTATTTACTTCAAAAATTGATTATATTGGAGATAATCATTTAGTCACCACACTAAAATGCAATTTGTATTTGCCTTTTACCCTCAGATATCTTTATCCTTCAACAAATGAAGTCTCTGTAGAATATCAGGGTATGGTTAGAAAATTGTTGAGAAGCCACTTTGCATAATCTGAGATGCCATAGTCACATGTGTAAGGAAACAATTGCAACATTCCAATTTAGTCTGAAGGATCTAGTTTCCAGTGAGCAGCATGTTAGGACAGATGCGTAGGCTGCTTGTAAGTGCTGTACATGTTGGAATCAATTTTGACTTCACCACTCAAACTTATTTTTATATATTATTTTTATTTAAAATTGGATAATGGATTAGGGCATCTAGTGTTGTACATGCAGTTCATTAGAGTTGTTGCGAGATTTTTGGTTTGTTCATTTTTTAAAAATTCCCTTAATTCTGGGCATGCCACGCAACCAGGATTTAGCCTCAATCTGAGCACTGATTTCTGAAGCCGAGTTATCCCTAACTATTAATCAGTCCAAGGTCTTAGCTTAGATAATTAGCTTGTCAGACATTTGTACAGTATTGCAGAACTTAGAAAAAAACAGATGAGCTCCAAAGAAATGAATAAAGAGGTTTGGGACACGTGGGGAAAGTTAGAGAGCTTTAAATTAATTTTTTTCAGTAATAAAAATATATCAAATACTCAGGTGACACATTTGTGTGAACGTGACCTTGGATCAAATAGCAAATACATAAATGTCATGTTTGTCCGAATGTGACCTTGCATTGGTTCAAATATCAATCATAAATCAAATCCTAGCTTTTAATGAGCATGTAAAGAAAACAGCCTCTTAAACGATGCATCAAATCTGTGTTTCTCATGTAAATGTTCATCAAACACACGGAGCATGTGTGAACATTGTATTTTTTAGCTTCATCACCTACAACATGATGTCATGAATGATTTAGAATCTGTAAAAGTTTGAGGCACGGATTTCTCTGTTTGCTATGATTAACACCTGCAGCCATTTGAAACATGGGATAATTGAGTGGAATGTAAGGGTGATGGATATAACATTGAAACGCATTGGATAAAGAGCAAAACCTGGAGATTCTTTGGAGAGTGGAGAAGAAAAGCATAAATGTCCATATATCAGTGAAGAGGGGTTTTTATTAGAAACTGTGGGTAGCTCTAAGTAGTACTTGTGGAACTGTATTTGAGCTTGAAAGAGAGCACGTATGAGAGAACACAGAGTACCCTATAACATGGTGGCTATTAAGATGTTGCCATGGGTTATTTTCTTGCAGGGAAAAAAAAAACCTATTCTTTTGAATCTTTTGTTAATAAAATGTACTTGCTTCATTGGTCATGCCTCAAAAATACTGGATATTATTAACTCAATCTGAATATTTGCCTTACGTGCATTAATAACTAATGTAAGAAATTGAATAAACCTCCCTCATATTGTTGTCCTGGCAATATTTTTTTTAAGTCACATTAATAATAGTATGCTTATTCTATAGATTAAGCTTGTAGGCAATTCTCAACCACGTGTAAGAGCTCATTATTTGCAATAAAAGTGGAAACAGAAACAGAATAGAGAAAAAAATAATTGCAAATTGCCAGTTTTTCATGATTTCTAGGCAACTTGACAATAAAAGTTGAAGCAAGGACAAAGACTTTAAAACAAATTTTTTCACTTATGACTTTAACTTAAGTCAGGAAACATCTAGACATCAGACTGGATGATAAACTAGTTTAAAAAACCAAACAAAACACAGAACCTTAAAAAACCCAACCAACCACAAAACAGCAACAAAGAAAAGACTCCATGAAAAACACTTCTTGAAGTAAATAGTGAAGTAAAGGAGGACATTCTAGGTTACCAATAACCCTAATATATTATTATATAGTATGTTAACTGATTCCCTGACACTGAAGTCCTGACAAGTGAACTCTTAGAATAATTTGAAGGATTCAGCAGGCATTAAAAGAGACATTTGAATACTTTACTTTGACGTATAGGTATTTCTGACTTTAGCTTCAGTGTGGCTTTCATTGGAATGAAATGCAGGTTTTCCTGTTCCCAATTACAGAAACCACTGAAGTGTGCCCTTTTTTGATACGAAAACTCGCATTTAGAGGAGAAAAAAGCAACCAGGAAAATTTCAATGTCGTATCGATATTCTATGCAGACTTAAATCTATTTGAGCTTGATGTTGTTCCAAGCAAACCCCCCATCTCCACTTCTTACAGAAATAAGGTAGGAAAAACTGATTTTTCTTTCATCAGCAGGACCATGCTGCAAACTCCAGCCTTTTCACATTTGATGCATCCGATGTCCATTTATGCGAAAGAAAGCAAGCATGACTTCAGATAGATTGTAAACTTGAGGTGATAGTCCTGTAAGTTTTGGCTCTGGAGCCTAAAGGCAAAAGTTACAAAACCTTCATGTCCTGTTGCTGATGAAGTCAAGTCTGACTCCTCTTGTTAAAGCAGTTAGCAATGGCTACTTTAAAGATGGGCTTCAGATCTCAGTGTGCTGATAACCTGGAACTGTGATATTTACATCTTAAGTTGAGCTATGTCTGCTAGAGATTGACTAGTCTAATGTTGTGGGTCAAATGCAGTGAAATATATTTTCTGGCCTAATATGAAGGTAGTGTAAAAGTCATGTATGTAGAGTGTTCTCAACTGGGTTCTTAGTTACCAAGTTCTGGAGGGGCTTGTTGAATTTAAAATTTCTGATTAGAAACCCATTTGATGCTAGGATGATGTTTTATTTTTTACAAGCAGCTAGATTCTACTCTCAGGTTCAGTGTCCAGCATTGGAATTGTTACTTTATTTATTGGAGTGTGTTGTTTCAACTCAGAGTAAATGCCTGTTATCCTCCATTTACTGGATTTCTGTGAGAGTTTTACTGCTGGAAGGATGATGAATAACTGTATATGGTCTCCCAAGCCTATATGACAGTTCCATGGCCCTGTCAAAGGATGCTACTGCTTAATCAAATAGAGGTGCTGTCTGATCCATAGAGCAATTTTGAGCTCTCATCAGAGATGTAAGAGGTATGGCTGCTTTACTTCAGGCAATGCACGTGCCTGCTTTACAGGTCCAGCCCGTTGATACAGTCACTGGATTCTTCACAGAAGCTACAGTACACGTGTGTTTGTTGGCTGTGGAGCAGCATGTGTATCCCTCTCCCCAGCTGCTTATTTCTGCTCCCTCCATTGAGCCAGTGCAAATATTTGTAAGGTGTTGCAGTGATCTGATCAAAAAGTACTTCCTTTTTTAATTTGTAACCATGGCCTCAAAGATTCGTCACTGCTCTGGAAAGTCCACTGAGTTCCACTCAACCCAAACATGGAAGTGAGGTGCTTGACATTAGGCGAGATGAATACCCCTGTTATGTCTGTTTGCTAAAAACTAATTTCTACTTTGTAGTTTTTTTCTCCATTAGTAAGTGCATCTGTTGTGTGAAAGTGAGAGGGTATGATATTTAGGAGAAATAATTTAATTACCTCCTGGATAGTTTTGTTATTAGTGATTTCTTAAACAGTAAACTTGGCAAACCCCCCAATTTTTAGAATTACTTAGACTATGAGTGTGTTACATAACTGAAAGAAAACATTGGAAGAAATTAAGAATGTATAATCATGAAGGTATAGAAAGCAGCTGAGTAGTTTCAAAGCAGAAAGCGTTGCATTTAGAAGGGGGATGAGTGGCCCTGTTCAGAGACATTTATCTTTCTTTAATGCATTCTACGCAATGAGACTCCACTTGAGAGAGTCAGAAACCATGAAGTAGCTTCTGCCCTGTGTCACTAAATCTTGGAAAGAAGCTACAGGGAGATGCCAACAGAAATTAAAGCTGGCTCAGTACCTGCAAAGTAGTTGAATAGTGACTGTTAGTGATTATGTCATTGTTCTCTGTATTTTTTCAGTCTGTGCTTTTCTTCCCCTACCTCAGCTGATTACTTGCTTTTTGGCTTTCTTTTTCTGTCTGTTTCTGAAGGGTAGGGTCTGCCCAAATTTTTGTAGCGGAGCAATCATTTCCATAAGTGTTTTGGGCTTCTTGGTCTGTGTAGGTTGTGGTATTGGTACAAATGATAAATATTTAACTGAGTCTTTGTATATACTGTAATTATAAGCTATTCAAAGTTCTCTTTCATAGAGAGATATGGTAGTATTTTGTCTAGCAATCCAAGATGACTTTGTATGTCTTGCCTTTAATTGAGTGTTTTTATAATACAGATTGAGGTCTCAGATTTTTGCCTGGGAGGGACATAAATGTTAAACAGATGTTCTTAGAGCCTTAAATGTCTCTTAATACAGATTCTGCATTATGGCTGCTTTGCACTTGAATATTATGTAAGGAATCTTTCATATTTAGTACAGGTACCTCCTCTTTGACAACCCTTGTTTGTTTTCTCTACAAAATTTGTATCCTGATACTATGTTTTACGGTTGGTAATACTCTTCTTGCAGCATGACAGGTGTTGCTTATGTTAGTATTCCCTTAGGTATGTTCTTACTTTTGAAAGTGGTTTGCACCAGAAAAAGTGTGGATTTGTATCACTGACTTATAAATTTCAGTTTATACTTTTATTAAGTCATTTCCTTATTTTTTTCAAAGTAAAAGTAACAGAAAAGCTAACAAAACGGTGGCATCAGAAGAACTGTGACTTTTGTTAAAATGGTGGCAAACCTGCATGCCAAATATCATGTATGTTGCATGATACAAGAGTTTCCTGCAACACCATTATACCTTTCTATACAGGTGGAAAACACCTGTTCTGCATAGGCCAAAAAACAATAAGAGATTTTAAAATTAAGATTACATCTTCTTTGACTTGTGGTGGGCTAATAGGAGCTGGTGCTGCAACATAGAGGAACCATGTAGGCTCCTGACAGTCTGGTGGAATACACCTAGTTGAAGAATACTTCTTAGTGTAACATACACAGGCAGTTGCTTTAGTGCTACTGTTCATACCAGACCTGTCATTAATCAGCACTGCTCCTGTGTGCATCTTCTTATTGCTGATGTACTTGTACAACCTGTCAATTCATCTGGTTTGGTCCCATCTTTAAAAGTACTTGCTTACAGTGTTGGCTAATTACTTGTATGCAAAAGTTGATAAAAATTGTTGATTTTCATTAAGAACATCTTGCCTTTCCTCTCTCTCTTTGGATCATGTCTTTTAAAATCCAACAGGACAGAAAATCCTGGGACAAAAGAAATGCTGCTGCCTGGCTCAGTAAGTTCTGCTTGGGTTTAGCCGAGTAATATGAAACAACAAGTGTTATCATATTGTTTTTAACAAGCAACAAATATTATCATGTTGTTTTGAACACTTTTAATATCAATCAGCAAAATATTTGCAGTGTTTCAAAGCTTTATCAATGCTTCCCATGTGAGATGTGTGTTGTATCTGCATTTTCTGATGCAATTAGAGAAATGTTTTCACAGTAGAACTCATCATGGTCTCCGCTTTCTGAAGCCAGTACACTTGCCTTTGTGGCTTGTATTCTTCCTTCAAGAAACTCTAGTGTTCCTCCAGTTCTGCAAGTACTTATGGATCAGAGAAAGAGGATTGTCTTTTCTCCCTTTTTTGCTTAGGGAAGGAACGTTCTTCCTTTTTGATCAACCAATAAATTACCAGCTTTTCTGTTTTTCTGTTGGGCTTTTTTGGGGGGGCACAATTGGCAGTCTTGATGAAGTCTGCATGCAGAGTAAATCCCCTTTGTCTTAGGTTCCTAATACTTCATAAATTATAAAACATATTTGGTATGTAAGGTTGTAAAGTGAAAACTGAATCAGATATCACCGAATAGAGGAGAAAACATGCATCTTTTCCCAGATAGGGGACTGGACTTCATATTTTAGCTGCCAAATTTTATTTTCGGTTATTGTTATTTTCAGTTGGTTGTATTTGTTGAATTAGGATATTGGAAATATCCTGTAGCTTACATATTTCTGCTTTTCCCATTCACTTAAGTTTTCTAAAAGTATCTACTGCAGCCACTGGTTTTAACTGTGCTGTGTTTAGCCCCAGTATTCTCAAAATGACCTAGAGGTAATGATTGTTTCAACTTTAACCTTGTATTTGCAAGCAAGCCCTTTACACAATCAATTTGTTTATGCAGTAAATCCAGACTTTGTTACTGTTTCTCAGAGACCTTTGCATCTCGGAGACCTGTTTCCTTGCAGTGGTTATCCCTAGCGGGGCAAGCATTAAATGTGGAAGGGTTAGGGGTTTAGTCTTGCACCATCCCTTTCCAACAATGAAGCAAATAACTGATCACTGCATGATTATGTATTTTCCTTTGAAAATCTGACTGTGATTTCTTTAAGACCTGTTTCAAGTTTATAGGTAAGTTACTTATGGGGTGTTTGCAGTGTAGTGGTGGGAAGGGAGGACTTCTGAAAATAGACATATTTTAGAGACAACAGGCTGTGAGAGAGCACCAGTAAAACCTCTTTATCCTTGAAAGAGTAATTTCTTGAAATTGTGTTCTTACTTTTCTCTTTCACACTCTCTTGTTTTCAGTTTACTTTGTGGGTATTTGTATGTGGATATAGGAAAGGAGGGTATGGAGGCTAAAATATTGTACAGGAAACTGAGAAAATCCTCTGGCAATGTCTTTGTGGTACAGAATTTTTCTAAAGTCAAGAATAAGAAGAAATGTTGACTTACTGTTAGGTCCCAGTCCTCAAATGTATGCTTGGGTGGAATTACCACACTGCTGCTACCACATCTACTGTTGTAACATGTGCAGTGGCTTTTGTAAAGCAAACTACTGTCCGGGAATACTACTTGAATGAACTTCACACTCATCACCCTTTTTATGTTAGAAGCTTTATTTTCACAAAACCAAAGATCAATGCATATTAAGTGAAATTTGCCAATTAAAGGGTACACACGTGTAAACATGCACAAAATACAGAGAAGAGAGAAGGCAGTTTATTATTAACTTAAAAGTTTTCTGTGCTTATGGAAACAATATTCATTATATCATTTCCCGTAATGATAGTACTGGTATAGTTTGACAATCTTCAGAAATGGTTCTATAATGCTGTGCTTACTGAGGTAGCTAGTTAATCATTGACAAAAGCCATAATGATTAAGCAGCTGTAATTTACTAGTAGTGTTTGAAAGTACAAAAGGGTATGCGGTTTAATAGTTAAAACAATAAGCAATTCGTTTATATTTCACTAGCTGTTCGGTTGTTCTTACATATATTCAGCTTTTAAAAAGACTGCTGAATTTAAGTATTTCCTGTAAATGTGGAAAAGTATGGTGCCATTTGGGCAATCCCGGACACACTGCTGAAAGCTGTTGTCATGTTCAGAGTTCAGCTATCAGCCTTTCCTTTGTTTTCCTGTCAAATAATACCTATTTTGTTTCAAGGTAGACTTCAGTGTTCACTTAATCTTTTAAAAATACTTGCGTTGGACGAAGAAGTCATACTTGGAGAGGTGAATGTGATTCAATAAGGAACTTGAAGTAGTGTTGGGTACAAGGAGCCTAGTGCCTCTTGGAACCTGGCCAGCTATCCTGGGGCCAGGATACATATCTGCAGAGGAATATAATGTTTCTGGGCTGCGAACAACTGTTTTAGCTTGGGAGAACTTCGTGAAGAGCACACTGGAGGAGCAGTGCTGATCCTATGCTCTGCCATTCCTTGCTTACTTTTTTGTTGGTGGCTCCTTAGGGAGACACATTTGATACTCTTCTTTGGGTTGCCAGAGAACAGTTGTTATTATTCTCGGTTAGCAGTACAAAAACAACTTAGGTCAAGGTTTCTTTACGCTTTCCCCTCACTACAAAATAGCCCTGTCACAGGAATAGCAATTTAATTTCATTTTAACAAATAAAACACTTTAAAGGGATTTCACATTTCTCAACTGGAGTATATTATCTTCTCGTTTTATCAGGGATATTGGGTGCATAATTTAATGTTTTGGACTCTGTTAGATAACTAATAGCAAACAGCTGTTAGTTCCAGGTGTTACTGAGCAGGTTCGTCCTGCCTCAACAGAAAAATTGTACAAAGATGTTCAAGATTGAAAGTACCGGCAGGGAGTAAGAGATGATGTTAACCAGAAATGTTTGAAGTTGATTCTTTTGCTTCCTTTGTCAATGTAATGTTTTGTAAATGCACACTGCATCTGCAAAATTACTCTCCATCTTGAGCCTTTAGGAGATTGGAAGTATTGCTCTGAATAAATGCAGATGGTTTAGCAATAAAATCTTTTTTCAGATAGTCTGCAATAATCTGTGCCATTTTCCTTTCATGTGTGGCCACACATTCCTAAAGCCTTAGGCTAATTATTTTATTTTAAGTAGTTTTTTATTTAGAGTTCTCACTCGTACAATTTCTGATTATTTTTTTTTTCTTCAGTAGCTGTGGTCATGGATGCTGTCTGTATCAAACATAGATATTTCTTAATAATTTTTCAGGTTACAAGCTGGTAGGATTTAGAGGAGAAACAAAGGTTGTGCTATGAGACAGGATAACCAGCGAGCTTTAAAAGAAAGTGACAATTGGAATTTATTTTACTAAATAGTTTCAGATGATGGGAATTTTGTAGGGACTGCAACTGATAGCAATTACTCCTCAGTCTTTTATGTGAAAGAAGTTATTTTGTTTCAGTGTTCCAGTATAATGGTCTCTTACACTGTGAAATAATTAGGGATCACAATCACTATTACTTGGATGCTCTTAAAATAAAAACTGCACCAGCATCTCAACTGATCCCTTCAGAAAGAAGATGAGATGTGCATGAAAACTTCCGTATTGCTTATAAATATTCTATTACAGTGCTGGCAATCAGGCACAATGTCCTAATGAGTAGTTAATATACCAAACTGGAAAACTTAATTTGAGTGTTACTTTTAAATACAGGCAAGCTGTGCATAGTGATAGAGTAGCAGTGTGATACATCCAAATGAAATCAACAGTAACATAACTCTCTGTAACTGGTGTTAGAAATCGTGGATAAATTCCCATTCTTAATCTCCTAAGTATTCTTACTTACTACACCATTTGATATAGGACATAGTTTCCTACCATTTATTTTTTTATTATTATCCTACTATGTATTTCCTACCTATTAACTACTATCCTGTTTCAAAGAAATTAGGCAAATATATCTTTACTTAAGTGCTTGTAGTATGAGATAGCGTGTTAGTAATAGCGACAGCATCTGGAATTTTTCTTACTCAAGCGAGAGTGGAATTTTATCTCTTTGGGTTTGTTACTTAGAGATATGATTCTTATAATTTGTGATTCATTTCAGTTGTCAGCCTTCAGAACTGTATATTGTATTTGGCTTAGTTGTAATAGTAAAAATACAATGAACCTTCTGAAAACTTTGTCATTTAAGTTATGCTGGACAGATTCTGAAATCTGCAGTGTTTACTTTGATTAAGTACTCCATTTCAGTGTGTGAACCAAGTAAAATGAGTAGAAGCTCTGGATTTTACTGTGTGTTTGTGTCTGCTACCCCTTTAGTTTTGTCCTTGCAGGTACATGGTAAGCTACTAAACTTGGGGGAAAAAGAAATCTGTATCTTTGCTCTACAATGCTATTTTGGTTGGAAGAAAATGTGCTACAGACTAATCACTATAATAGTATTATTTTCATGCTCGACATATTTTCTTACCAAAAACACAGGTACAATGGTGCACAGTGATATAGTAAGTTGTCCAAGGGTATATGAAACTTGCTGTTCCGTTCTAATTGTCAGAGTTTATAATTACATTACAATTTCAATCTCCCCTTGTACCTGAGCAATTAGCATTTTCATGCCTATTCACTTCTCTAAAAATGAATAATGGGTACATAAGATGTACCTCTACAGCCCTTTGGTACCACAAGATTTGGGTACTCTGGAAATCAAAGGAGAGTTTTGACAAGTCTAATGTGTATACTTAAAAAGGGATGGAATTTATGGAATAGAAAGCCTTATGTAATACAGATTATTTTAAAAAATTGTTTGTTTTGCCTTCTAGTCACGTAATGAACACATAATGAACATATATATCACTATAGGAGAGATATATATGCACCACTGGTTTTCCGTGAAATAGCAGACAGAAGTAGCAGCGTCCACTGATAACTGCACCTGAAAAATAAATAATTTTAAAACTGTGTGTGCACATTGCAGGTTGCTACAAGCATAACTTTTAGTCTTCTTGAGAGTAGGTCACTCTGCCCTCAGCTGCATTTGTGTAATAATACCATGTAAAGCAAATATAATTGAAGGCAGCCTTTTGCCATCAGCCTGGAGATAAAAGGCTTGATTGTAAGTGTCTTGCTTCAAAACATTTTGAAGGGTTTTTTCACGTCTTTTGTCATTAGTATGTAAAGCAGTAGTCAGCACTTTGTATTAATTTTAACTGTACCCTTTTGGTCAATTACGTAGCCAGAAAATCCCACTTTTTCTCCAGGATAAATGCCTGGTTTTCGTAGAATGAACCTGTCAAAGATGATGAAAGAAAAGGATTGATTCCTTAATGGAAAATGTTTAGTGTCATAGGAATCAAACTAGTTGGTATCTGAAACTTTATAGATACCATCAAGGAAGATTTTTTCGTTACCGTAGCACGGCACTTTCAGTGTAAAATCAGCATTTGTGTATCCCAGTGTAACCAGTTACTGGCAGTTTCAAGCTTCACAATAACCTGCAGCGAACACGTGCTCTTTGCAAAGGCCAGCTTTGAGCTGTAACCACAGTAACAGCCAGAGCTTCTCTAAATGCCCCTGCATATTCATTGCATGGACAAGACTGCAGCAGCATCTGTTTCTACACATACGGAGTGTAACGCAGGTGTTAGTTACTTGGTGTGAAAGACGAGTTTCTTTTAGCAGAAGTATATCTACGCAGCAGTAGTAATGTTCTGCAGTGTATTTATTCACTCCTTACCTGACAAGTCAATAGAAGAAGAGTTCAAATTCGTGACATTTTCTTAGAAATCTGTGCTGGTACTCAAAGATGATGACACTGGTGGCTAGTTCTGAAGGCAACTTAAAAAACTTGTTTCACTGTAGGAAATAGAACTCTAGGAATTACAGGTATATTGGATTGTATATGCTGGAGCACTCAACATGTAGGCTAAAAAGTGTTAGTGTGGCCCACTTCTACAAAGATTTTAGTATAAGACAGTATTGTGTTCTCTGCAGTGTCATAAGACCTATCGAATAAATCTAAAAGAGAGGAGAAAGGAGGACCAAATCAACATATCTAAAGCTGTTAGATCAGGTGAGCAAACACTGCTCAGACATAATATGTGTGCATATTGATATTTGGTTTTTTTCTATAAATTTTAGTGGGAAGAATATAGTGCCTCATATGGCAACACAATATGGAACTTGTATCAGCAAAGGAGAGAAAACAACAATCTACAGATTGATGTTGTCATAACTTTAATTCATATTGAAATATTTGGGGGATTATTTTTTTTTTCTGTCTCCTGTTGATGATTCGTGTTGCATAAAGCTTCTGGAGCAACAGAATGTTGTGTAATAGTTCACTATTGGATTAGAATTCATGTATTCAGTGTGCTGTAACTGAATAAAATATTCTTTAAAAAAATACATATTCTGATATTTTAAGTACGGGGGGTTAATTATTTATTTATTATTTTTATTCTTTCACCAGTGTAAAGAAGTTTGAGTGACTGCCCTACGTAATCACAATGGTGGACACTGAAAACCAGCTGTATCCCCTTACTCCCTTGGAGGAGGATGATATAGGCAGCCCTTTATCTGGAGAGTTTCTGCAAGGTATGGAGAACATCCAAGACCTGTCCCAGTCTCTAGGTGATGATAGCTCTGGAGCTTTAAGTTTAGCGGAGTTCCAGTCACTGGGAAATGGTCCAGGATCTGATGGATCAGTTATAACAGGTAAGAGGCTTTCGATTTTACCGTAAAACTTCCCTTTATAAATACATAGTGATAGAAATTAAAAACTTCTTCATGCAATAATTTTTTTATAGGACTAAGTGACACTAGAAATTTAAAATCTGATTGTAGCATAATCTTAAAATATTTAAGGCTGAAGTTAATATATTAGACAAATGTCACTGAAAAATTGCTATAACATAAGGTTGCCGTTTTAAATTATTATTAGTGTCAACATGTTTTTCAAAATAACTTTTTAAAATCACTATTACTAGCAAAGAAGTTACTATATATTGTAGTCATTTAGGAAATCACAATATTGCACTAAGTACTTCCCCATCTTTTAAAGCTTCTTGAAATCAAATATATTTGAAAAGTATTTGAAAAGTGAAACGTTTGCCAGAATGTATAATCTAACCCTTAGAAGCTCACCTAGAGTTCCAGTGTGTTTCAGCGTACTGATGTTTTGAACATGCTGGTTTCTCCCTCTTCTCAAGCGTAGGGTTGTTCAGCTGATGACTTCTACCCTGCTTAAAGTAACAGTTGCAGAGTTGCTAACACATTACATAGTCTTTAGTCAAAAGATCTTTGCAAGAAGCTTTCAGAGTTAAAAACATAACCAATTGAAGTAGTATGGGACACAGCAATAATGTCAGTAAGGTATTCCTTTTGAAACTCTGATTTTACAAATCTTTTAGCAGTAGAGCCATTTTAAGCAGTTTGTGGTTAACTTTCTGGTTGTTTTACATTATGTCTTGATTTGGGGGTGTCTCGCTTTCAATTGATACCCAGGCCATGATCACGGTTTTCTCTTACAAAAACTGCTGTAATACTACTGAGGTGTGCCTCTGTGCTAAAGGGGTTAAAAAGAATAGTATGAATTTTGAATGGAGAAGAGACACCTGCTTCTTGGCACTATGGTCCAGAGAAACATTTGTAAGAAATATGATTTGGGTCCTTTTTGGTTGCAGATCTTGCCTTGTACGAGAAAAGTTATTATGTGCTGGGTTCATGTGCTTTAACTTAGTCCTTCTGAGACATGAGGTTTTTTAATTGTTTGTGTGTACAAGTCCTACAATAATTTACATCAGCTTCTACTGCCACCTTCTAATTTGATTATTGTTCATTGCAAAATGTTTTGCTGTTAGAGAAGGTGGAAAGTGTAAACTTTTAAGGCTCAAATTCCATAGGGCAAGTAAAAAGAAATGGGAATCATACTTTTAAAAAAAAAATCCTGGGTTTTAGGCTGTTCTTGATGACCCTGATGCCTGTGGGCTTGGCAGTGCTGGCAACACAGACATTGAGTTCTACGCCAGGGTTTTTTCCAACAGAATACTTGCTGACCTGCATTCATAAGTGTTTCTTAATCTTTCTGTTAAAATAACACACCCATTAATTTGCTAAAGTCTTGTGGTGCAAGTTGCAAGATGGAAGATAAAAGAAATTCTGGCCTCAGAAAATACTTTCCTCAAATAAGGTGGAAATATTAACTGAAATAATTATGGTTGTAAAGTGTTAGTTCTGTAACATGTTCATCTAGTAGTAAAATATCTGGAGAATTTATTTCATTGTACAACAACTCAGAAATGCTTTTCTCATTATAATCCAAGGGTGGAATATCTGAGCAGGGCTTCTACTGCTGGATTATCTTAGAAGCAGACATTTGTGTTACCTTCCTTTTGATATCTCTTCAGCCTTTCTACTGATGTGCAGGATCATGCTTTCACTTTTGAGAAAATTCTTTAGAAAGAGAAGCTTTCAAACTGCCTTTTAGGCGTCAGTTTAGACCAGCATTTAAAACTAGGAGTAGCTCTTCAAAAGTCAAATGGACTTTAAGTGTACCTTAAGGGTAACTCAGGGTGAGCCAGGAATATGTCTCTTTTTGTATCATAGCAGTAGATCTGGTTCTCAATGTTACAGCGTAAGAGATGGAAGATGTAACAGCAGCATGAGCTATTAGTAACTTTGCTGGGAAGAGCGAGTGAGAGGTTGAACAGATACTGTGATAAACCCTTGAAGTCACGTGGGGTTCTATTTCATTGTGGGTTTGTGGGGGTTTCTTTTATATTTTTTTAAATTTTGTACCATTTGTCTTGAGCAATACATACATGTTTTCACACTGCTTTTATAATTTATGTTATTTGTGAAGATGGTATTTATATGCATTTTTAAGGTTAAGAACACTTCCTTGATTTAGAAGAAATATTCAGTACTTCTTAGTTACTTATATTAAGTTGTGGAATAAAAAAATCAAGTTCACATCAAATTGAGAAACATTTGAAAAAATCAAAGTAAGAAATGGAACACTGGAAAATCCAAAAGAGCCTAGTTTTCTCTTATTTTGTGTGGTGCATATTTATTGAATCCTCAAGAACCATTATCACCCTTCTAGTTCTTGTTATCGGGGTTACTTTGGTAAAAGCTTTTTGTCTGTTAACATTGTATGTCTCATCAAAATTAGCAGGGTACACCCTGTATGTTGTGTGTGTTTGCACTGTTAATATACATTTACATTTTAGTTATTTTTCAAAGACTTATGGCCAAATTATTGGTTCATTTAATGATTATTAACTCATGATTATTTTTTAGAATAAGCTCATTTTTGTGTGGATTTAGTATAGAAATGGTATCAACCTTGATAGTATAGTATTTATGAAGTATTCCTTTTTCTTTTAGACACCCTTTCACCAGCATCCAGTCCTTCATCCATTAATTTTGCCACAGCTCCAGGTAGCATAGATGAATCACCCAGTGGAGCATTAAACATTGAATGTAGAATTTGTGGGGATAAAGCCTCAGGCTACCATTACGGAGTACATGCTTGTGAAGGTTGTAAGGTACAGTCGTAATTTTCTTTTTAAGAACCTAAATCATGTTGCTTTATTTACAGGGTTATATGAAGATAAACATTTGTTACAGAATTGTAATGGCTAGAATTCTATTAGTTAAATATTTATTTAAATAATAAACCAATCTGTGATCTTTTTTTCTGAAATAAATCATTCCAGTACCCATAACTGGATACCATAACTCAATACTAGACCTTCATCAAGCAGGGGCTAATCACAGTGATGATTTTAATGCTGCTTTTCTGGATATAGTTAGTTAAATGCTAAAACCACTTAAAACTCTAAACTGTGACTAAAAGTCAAAGCCTACTTGCTCCACTAGTGTTTTATTTGTGTTGGGAGTATGGCTGTGAGAAGCATGTGAGTTTGCTACATTTCCATAACAGCAGTAATAAATCCTGAATTTCTCATCTCCACCACATTCTGCCTGAATCAGTATTGTACCTCTTGTAGTTTTGGGGCCAGGGCATGTCTCTGGGGCAAATTAATATTATCAATAATGTATGATTTTTGCTATAATATGGCCCAGGAATTATGAGATTCTTTTCTTCTAATGTTTTAGTTCTCCTTTTATTTTTTCTTTTATTATCCTAAATGATAATGTAAGGTGGAAGGCAGAACTGTACATAGATGATCATTCAACTATGAATCTTATGGAATAATGCTGGAATCTCTATTAGAGATGGGGAGCCAGTTCACAGTCAGACGTATTCTGCAGTCTAAATGACGTGTTACTGTGTCACGGGAAGCCAAATGTTGCAATGTCTCTAAAAAATTTTGCTAACCCTATGATTTCATAGTATGAGAGTAGCATTACATCGCAGTATCAAGGCATCACGGTAAGGTCTGTTGAATTACTGGCTTCTCTGTAATGCTAATTTTTGTCTCTTTGGCTTTTTCTATACACTGTGCTGTGTTGTCATACCCCTCACATCTGCCACACGAAGAAAAGATGCATTAAATCTATGTGTTTGTGTGACTTACGCGTATGAAAGATGAAAGTTGTTCCTGACAGAGGACGCTGAGAGAATACACACACTGTTTTGCTTAATCCTTAAGAGCAAATCTACTCAGGTATTCCGGGCTCTTGGTCCTCTCCCAAGAAAGAGGGTTGATCTACTCCCTCCTTTCATGTTTCCCATGCCCTATACATGTCTTCATACACAGCACTTCACTGGGTAGCACAGGAGAGTCTTACCTTTGGACAGGTTGCACTTTGAGTATTATTTTGTTAGTGACATCAATAAGCAATAAAAGGAAAAAAAGTACCTGTATGATTGAAGTTTAGTACTCAACATTCTTTAACGTTACATCTTGTTTTCTCAAACTTTTTTTCTAGGGTTTTTTTAGAAGAACGATTCGATTAAAACTCATCTATGATAAATGTGATCGCAACTGCAAAATTCAGAAAAAAAATCGTAATAAGTGCCAATACTGTCGTTTCCAAAAGTGCCTTTCAGTTGGAATGTCACATAATGGTAGGTAAGAGTGCTCTTAATAATTTAGTTGTTCCTGCCCAGGGTCTGCTTCTAGAAGCAGGCACTTGGTTAGCTTTTTTACTTACCTGAGTCGGGTTTCTATAGGATAGATTGTGGTGGGGGATACCAGTGTCTTTAATGAGTGCTCAGTGGAATTGATACACAGCTGCCAAATGTACTTTTATGAGCTTTACACAATTGTGCTGGATGTCTCTTTGTCCATAGGAATGTTCATTTAGTTGCTTTCTTCACCCAGAACTTTGGCACCATTAGCACCATTGAAATGGGTTTCAGTGCTGAAGAATTCTGATGAAGGACATTGTGAAGGAGTAGGAGGGGAACAACTACCTCATTGTGGGGGAGGTTGACGTAGGACAGAAATCTGTAGGAAACCAGGCTTCATTATTTTTCAGGTTACAGTGCAACAGCTCTTGGGCAGATGGTTCAGGGAGTTGGGGGGGAGGGCAAACATCTGTGCTGAGTGTGGGACAGGAATCTAGTAGGTGGCTTATTAAATGGAATGATAAAAATTCAGAGTGTAGAGACATCTACTTTAAAAATCCTGTTATTGTTTATATTAATGATTTAAGATAAGGCTGGTACACCTGTGGTTTACAGGCTGATTTCAACCCACAAGGCAGTTTTATGCACAGTATGTAGCTTGCTAATCAACTTTGGTAGAGAGGGAGAGGTCAAGCCATGAGAAAACACATTTTGGTTGGCCAGATGACAGCAGTTTACTTTTCCTACATAGGTCTGATAGTGTCAAGGCTGAATTTGGGAGCAGATACAGTTTGGGAGTTGGTGAAAAGTAGGTGACAATGCTGGGCTGGGTAAAAAGCTGTGAGTTAAGAGATGAACTGCCAAAGGAAACTATGCAGACAAGATAGCTGGGGTGGGGACATGGCTGGGATAGCTGCCTGTGGCACTGTAGTCTAGGGTCCAAGCAAGAGACATTTGGAGAGTTGACTTTCTGGTTCTGGGGAAGTCTGGCTCCCTTGTGGTGAGCCTTGACTGAGACTGAGGTCCATTGGGAGAGGTTTGATGGTCTCTGCAAGATAGGTGATAACCTTCATGAAGCAGCAGACTTAGGGAGAGTGTGCCAGCCAAGAAAGTAATATCTCAGGGGCAGGAGTTGAGCCAGGAGCTGTGCTGATTGGCAGGAATTAACATTGTTGAAGCTGTTTCATATAAAACACTGTGGTCACCTGTGCTCCAGCTGAAGGGACTAGCAGTTTTTCTGCAGCAAACACATGGGAGGCAGAGGGGGAAGGAGATGACTGCTACCTTGTAAGTGATACTTCTCAGGAAAAGAGCTAGGACTACATTCACAGCCATGACCTTAAAACTGTAAATTTTGGTTTAGAGCAAATATTCTTCCACTTTTCCAATAGACCCATGGCCAGATTCCAAACAGGCCTTACATCTTGGACTTCCATTGAAGCCCAAAACTATTCCACATCATGCCTAGAGTCACCCCCATATGTCATGAGACACTGTTGTGGTTTAGGCTAAATTGGCCAATTACAGGTGACAGATGCTCTTGCCCTACCTCTTGCTCCAAGGAGAGAAGGAGGGGGTATAAAGAGATAAAAGAGTTTAGAAGGAACTAAACTACTTTAATGAAATATTATTAATAAAATAAAAATAAAATTATGACATAGCTACAATATATACAAATCCATATCAAGCTCCCAGGATGACGTCACCAACAGGCACTTGGGAAGTCCCAGACTGGACTTAGTGAGAAATGAGAACTGGATTCCAGCTCTGGGGTCAGGAACACGTGGATCGTGATCAAAGGCAGGTGAACAGACAGGATCCTCTTTGAATGTTGGCCACTGGAGAAAAAGGCTGACCCTTTGATCCCTCAGCTTTTATACTAAGCATGAAGCAGATGACCCTGTTGGTCAGTTTGAGGTCTCCTGTCCTGTCTGCTCCTCCCTGCAGGTGGGACCCCTTTTTCTGTTCTGATGCTCCAACAGGGCAAATAACAAACTTAGCTGACCTTGGTTGTTACAGCAATAAGTATAAGCAAGATCCTCTCTGCAAACTGTTCCTTGGCATCAACTATAAACATAGGTGTTACCACTGAGATTGTATGGTTTTCTGCACAATATGCTGTTAATTGCAGAGAGTTGGAAGAGGCCTAACGAAGAAGTAAAATACTGAACAGAAAGTTGGTTCCATTTTACCTCAAGCCAGGGCAAGATCACTCCTTTTGTCATGAGAAGATTCCTTGGGCATGTTGAAGGGCTAATTCTGCACATGCCCTGAATTGCTCACTCTAACCAGTGAGGTTTTGTGCTCTCACAGGAGGTGAGAGGACACCGCTGAAATGCAGTAAGAATAAGCAGCTATATTAGCAATCTGAAAACCTTGCACATCATCAGAGCATAAGGGCCCTTTTAAAATGGAGCTGGTTTAGTTTGAAACTGAAACTGAAGAATGATGTGGACATGCCTGTTTTAATGCTAAATGGCAAGACCATTTGCCCAAAAACTGGGAGACTTCCATACCCAGTGGTGTTTCAAACTCACTTCTCCTACCTCTCTAAAGAATACCCTAATGACTAGACTGGGTACTCAAACCCCGTTCTCATCCTCTCCGGTCTCAAAGGGTGAAGCTGTTGAAAAAAGAAGCATAAAATGCTGGATCTAGGAGGAGGTTTAGTTGACTATAGGCTTTGAGCAAAATCCAGGTCTCTGATCTGTTTTATTCTCACTAGACAGTACAGATATGTTGAACTGAACATCTGGTGCATGAAGAACTGAATGGCCCAGCAGGTTCAGAATCAGCAGTGGGGTTTGGTCCCAACTCTGCACATTCCTTGTGGAGTAACTTCCAAGGCAGCTCTCCAGCTGGCATATGTGCTCTATGCCAAGCTCCTGACAGAAGTTTAACTCAGTATTTCAGAATTCCCAAGGTGGATTTTGAGTTTAGTGTTGGGAGTAGAGTTCTAGCTCACTGCAGATACCAGTTTGTGATCTGATTACCTTCAGTTTGACGTATTGTCTTAATAATTAGTCACTATGTTGGAAAGGATGAGATGCTTTCACTCATGAATTTATCATAATAAATCTACCTCAGTTTTTCTAGACAGAAAGTCACAATTATCTAATCAGCAACAGTAGAAGGCATAGGATTTTGTATAACTTAAATTTGTTTTACAATTATGTTTTCCCATCAGCAATACGTTTTGGAAGAATGCCAAGGTCTGAGAAGGCCAAGTTGAAAGCAGAAATTCTAACAGGTGAAAATTACGTTGAAGATTCGGAAACGGCAGATCTTAAATCACTTGCCAAAAGAATTCATGACGCTTACCTGAAAAACTTCAATATGAACAAGGTTAAAGCCAGAATCATCCTTGCAGGGAAAACTAATAATAATCCAGTAAGTACTTTTGCTGTAACTTTAAAGTAAAGCTGGCGAGTGCATCAGGTGACTGTAATCATTCGTTAAACTCTTAAGCAAATCCTTTAGAAAATAAATATCATGCTGGTACAGACATGAAATATGGAAAAAGAATACCTGTAGTAAATATAGGTTTTTGTAGCCACTATGAGAATAATAGGAAGCTTTAAGAAAATACTGCAAGTATTTTAACTTGTAAGTAGAAGCTCATAACCTTAAATGAGAGTAGACACAAGGCAAAGAAAATCAGTTCTTAATTAAAAAAAAAAAGTGACATCTGAATGTAAATACCTCTTGGTATAGGTGAGGTAGATGGTTCAAAATTAATTTCTTATTATGAAAATGAAAGAAAAACATCAGAATTTTTTTTTTTTGGCTGCAAATGCCAGGATAAATACTGTTATCTTTTATGGTGTACAAGAGCTCTGTGGGACTCTTATTTTAAACAATTATATTAATGGCAGGAGGGGAAAGAACACTTGAGTTTGTAATTCTTTGTTTACAGTTCTGGCCATTTCCTCACCCAGCTTTTCCTGGTCTGATTACTTTGAAAGGGAGCAGCAAGCAGGGTTGTGAAGACACATGCGCTGTAGAGGTCGTTTTTCTTTCAGGATAATTTAGTGCAGTATTATACCAAATGGTGAATGTTCTCTACGAATTTTACCTATGGTACTTAGGTCATGCTAATTAATATGTGCTGTGTAATATTTACTAGTTGCACAACACCTTTTGAGATTTAACTCTGAGCCATGCTGTTTTGAGAAATGGGAATAATTTTCCTAAACAGGATTGAATAGGGTAAGAACCTTCATTAGACAATGAAGAGTTTTGGCTAGCTAATGCTATCAATGCTTTTTGTTTTGTAGCACGTGAGATAGTGTAACTATTGTAAGGACTGACTTGTTTCACTTTATGCATTTGTTTTTATTTTTTAATTCTGTTGTGATTGAAGTTAATTATATACAGAAGATAAAATTGTTGGTAAAGTGAGATACTTAATATCAGTAAAAATTTGCAGGGAAGAAGTTTTACATGTGCCATAATAAAAACCATATAACCGTGGGGATGGGTGTTATAAAAATTATAAGCAGCTGTCTTCTGAATTATGGAATTTGGTGTATTATAGTCTAGCCTAGCCAGGCATTTAAAGCTCGACATTGAGAGACAGATGAATAATCCCAGTCTTTTTCACTGGATTAAAGAGATCCTTAAAATTAAGCGTAGGCTTAATTTTTTGAGGGGGTACAAACTGACATAAGCCATAATGTTTAACATAATAACCATGTTTTAACACCTTACCTAGTAGGTATCTGCATACCATCTCTTTCAAGCTTGTTAGGACATGTCAGCATCATACCTTGCAACATGTATCGCACGTGCAGGGATTCTAGATCACTGCACCCTAATTTTTGAGTTCACAATTATGGGATCAAGGCTTCTGGATTATAGGCATCCAGCTGACAAGCTCCTAGTGGCTTGTGTGTGTCTTGGTGAATTTACAAGTGAAAATGAATGAGGAATTAGATCTAGTATATTATAAACGGGCTGCTTCCTCATTCTTCTATATGGAGGGGAGAGGTTCTTTAATCTATTTCATCATCTCGTGGGAAAACAGACATTTAAGTTTTCTTTTGACTTTTTAACAGAAAAAAAAAGAGAGGTTTGTTGTTGGTAATCCACCTGTTTCTAAGCAATGCATTAACAGTTGATTTCAATGAATCCTAATTCTTGTCACCACTCTAATTTGTTTCCACGTGAACTAGCCTTTTTCAGGATGATCAAGGTATCGTTTTTAAATTTAAATGGTCCTTGGCCAAATGTTTTCTGCAGAGTAAAATGATGATAAATTCCAAAAAGATTACAAGAAAGCCCACTTCTTCTAAAGGGTTTAGAAATGTGGTGGGATTATTGCTTTGCCGCTTTCTGCTTCTATCCACACGCGCGTAGGAAGTGCTGTTCAGTGTAACTGAAATGAGACAGAATATGCAGTTGCCATAAGCATTGAAAAAATGGAAAGCTGTAGGAAACTAACATGTTTGACAGCATTCCAAGTGCAATAAGTGAATTCTATGAGTTTCTAACAGGACACCAAGTGTTCCTCATGATATTTAATCTGAGATGAGCAAAGCAGCACAGACAAGGTGTTTTGTGTAGCATTTCTGGAACTAGATTTATGTTCAAGGTCAATTGGTATGACTCTAGTAGGCTGGCAAGCATTGGGTTTGGTTGTTTTGCTCTAGTTAATGGTCCTCTGTTTTGATTACTACTCTTCAGACACATATCAAACACAGTTCTGACTGTTCTTAAGGAAGTCTGATGCTTTTTTATAATATGATGTTTTAAGAGACTGGCTCATCATGTTGTAATATACGTACCTTTTTAAATTGAGGGGGTTATGGAAAAGACCAGTTGTCTGACGTTCTAGTGGGATTCTGGGTCTAGACATGACTTAGTACTGGCTGTAGCTAGAAAGAAGAGCTGAATTTCTTTGGCAGATCAGCTGGGACGTGGTCTATGAAAATCTGATAATAAAACACAAGGGTAGTACAAGGTTCACATTCTTGTGGAAATCCTGTCCTATATTTAAATACCTGTCTGCATTCCCAGTAGGATACTTCAGCAAAGTTTCATGTGCATCAAGTGCAGTTAGCTTAGGAATTGATAGGAGCGTAGGCAGAATAACCTGGACTTCTGGAGAAGGTAACATGAGTCTTTTATGAACCTTCTGGGACCTGCTTGGCACTGGATATATACGTACCAAGCACAGTACTTCTGGATCTTCACCATAATGACCACATAAAGATACGTCATACATACTTACATTTTACTGTTGTTTGCAGAGCAGACTTGTTCTTAGAAATTGCAGTGTGTAGTTCTGTAATACATGGTTTCTCTTCATCCAGAGCTATGAAAGAACTCAAGGTTGATGAATAGTTGAAGATGGAGTAGCATGAAAGGTTAAAGTTTGTCACAAATCACATTCTTTAGGAAACCAATGATTGATAACCATTATTTTGTAACTGAGTTAGTATTTTTTTGTCTCTGTAGCCATTTGTTATACATGATATGGACACCTTGTGTATGGCAGAGAAGACCCTGGTGGCAAAATTGGTAGCCAACGGTATTCAGAACAAGGAAGCAGAAGTTCGAATCTTCCACTGCTGCCAGTGTACATCTGTAGAGACTGTCACAGAACTTACTGAATTTGCCAAATCTATCCCTGGCTTCTCCAGTCTTGACTTGAATGATCAAGTGACACTGTTAAAATACGGAGTTTATGAAGCCATATTTGCCATGTTAGCATCTGTGATGAACAAGGATGGGATGCTGGTAGCCTATGGAAATGGTTTTATAACCCGGGAGTTCCTGAAAAGCCTTAGAAAGCCATTCTGTGATATAATGGAGCCAAAATTTGATTTTGCCATGAAATTTAACGCACTAGAATTGGATGATAGTGATATATCCCTTTTTGTTGCTGCCATTATTTGCTGTGGAGGTAAGCATGACATATTTGTTCTTTAAGGTAATAAATTTTAAAATGTTCTTCATGTCAATTAATACTTTTAATGGAAAAGCTTAAATATTTCTTGGAGACTCAGTTCTACCACTAGCAATATCATTTTCCCTTTTAGTGTGTTTCTGGAAGATACTGTGAAACTGTTAAGGGTCTTAATCCTGTGTTTTGCTTTGCAGAATTGCAGTCTTGCTTGGAATTACTGTTTAGGCTCACTTAGAGAGGGGTGTAGTTACTCCCTGTTTATAAAAGTGGGATGTGAAGAGTGTTGGTGGTGGTTTTGTTGGGGGTTTGGAGGGTTGTTTGGGGTTTTTTTGATGTTTAAGGCTGGGTTGGAAACAGTATTCGTATCCGCCAAATGGGCAGAAAAATATTGTGTAATGAGATTGGAGGCAGGTGCAGATTTTAGCTTTGCTCATCTTTGACATTTGCAGATTGCATCATGGAATGAATTCTGCACTAATGCAAAGCTCTGATGCACTTCCTGGGTTCTGATTTTAATATCACAGGCTGTTTTAAACAAACAGCTTGCTTAGCTAATTAAAAAAAAAAAAAAAAAAAAGCTGATGGTATTTTTAAAAGTTATTTCTTAGTATCTAAGGTATGGGATTGGCTTCTTGGTTTTTTTATATTTTTAAATGTGTGTTGTTGGAACTGTTTGTGAGTGAAGGGACACAAATGTACTAGTAGTTTATAATCCTTTCTTTCCTCCAGAAAGTTAGGGTGTTCATATTTAAGAACAAATTCAAAACTTCATAAGCATTTAGAGAAAGGGAAATAAAAGATAAAGAAAGTTCCAACAACTGCTCCTGCTTGCCTTTTTTTGCTTTCTGCCAAACTCGGAGGATGTTTCGCTTCCTGTGTTACATCCTCAGCAATTACAAGAAGAGCAATACAATCTGTAGACTTCCAAAAGGCTCATGTGCTAGTTTAGACAGCAAATTCCCATCAAATCTTGAATTACTTTTACACAATCCTTTGGTATTTTGACGTTTTCAGACGTCAAGGGAGTTCTTTGCAGGCAAAACATTGTGGGGTTGTTGTTTTGTTTGGGGTTTTTTTCCCCTCTATCCTTCTCTTTGGAACTAGTTTGAGGTATCAAGAAGCATGTTTAGTCTGTTGTCCTCGACTTCTTACAGAGAAGTTTGGTTTGGAAAGCGAAAGTGTTGCAGGACTGTAAGTAGCTAAAAATGGGATCATGTGCTAGAAAGAGTAAAACACCCTTAATAAACCTTTCTCTACATTCTGTTAGTAACTTGTGCTATGGCATTGTACACAGGGGAACCAAGAATGAAAGCCTATTATTTGTCTTGCCATATTGCTCCCAAACTTCAAGAACTCTCTAGAAATAGCCACATGCTTTTTCCCCCCTCCTATTTGAATTCTACTATCGGGATGTACGGAATATAGAACTGGATTCCTAGGCTGGATACTTATGCTGGGTTTAGGGGTGTGGGGTGTTTTTCTTTCGTAGCACTGGTTGCATTTAGTGGTATGAAACTTCTCCTCAAATAACTGTGGGCATTAACAAAGCTTTGGCCAAAGTGATAAGGAAAACTACTTTTTTTTTTC
>VXBJ01002601.1:732770-815537 GCA_013400055.1 Nycticryphes semicollaris | reverse complement strand
CCTCGCTCCCCCCCGTCTCCTTTAAAAATAAGAGGTTGAATTCATACTGTTTGTGTAGACACTGGTAGGTGTGCTTGAAAAAGGAAAAGTCATCTTTTAAGATTGAATGTAAACACAGTTAATTTGAAATACGGTTTTGCCTTAATGGTTTTAAAAAAAAAATAAAGTATTTTTTAAAAGTGAATGAATTTAATGGCTTGTGCTACTTCTCTTTTGTTTCCAGGAAAAGTAATTCCCTGTAACGTCATGGTTTTGAGCCAAGTGTGCTTGTTACCCCTCTGCTGGCTGCTGCCTCTCGTACGTTCTCCCAAGCAGCTGCCAAGCCTTGAGGGAGTCCCTCATTCAGGGCCGGTGGATGCACCCCTAACTTTCACGTCCGCGGTAGCAGTGCTGTTCTGTGCTCTTGTGCAACCGCCAGCCCCTTGTGAACCTTTGCACAATCGGGACCTGGCGAACGGCGATGCCCCCTGCTCCTCCCCTGGTAAAACCGGTGGCATCGACCTGTGTTCTTGTGCTGCTCTACTGTAATTAAGAACTTGAATGATTTGTCGCCTTAGCCTGATTTGCCTTAGCTTGGCATACAAAGCCCTGCTTCAGACAACACCGAGCCGCTTAACTTGATACCGGGGAGTAATGGCGCTGCTTTCAGTAGTCAACAGGAGTGGGTAAGCAGCCTTGGCGGGACTGGTGCCCAGAGTTTTAGCATCAAATACCTGTTAAGGAATGGTATCGAGTACGTTTACTGCGTAACAAGACGGGGGGGGTATTGCAAGGATCTTTTGAAGACGGGATGCGATTTGAAGCATCTTTAAAGTGCTGATTAACTGTCAGACACACCTTTTGAGTTAGGAACGCGCGTGACTCACACATACACAGATGCAATGTGTATACTCCATCAGTTTGTCTGCTCGCCCGCTGTGTCCATCCATTCTCATCAATGGTACAATCAGCTCAAGGCGTTTGTCGAAGCCCCCCAAGCATCGAATGTGCTTCTAAGTGAAGGGTAGAAAACTAGGGTGATAAGCGTGGCTTCGACTGCATCGGCTGGGAAAGCGTGCCACAGAGAAGTGTTGTCCCTCAAGAAGCTGGTAAAAGAGGGCTGAAGCCAAATTACAGCAAAGGGTTTTGAAGACTCAGGTTTCTTCCTCAGCTGTGCTCAGGAGCATTGAGGGCCTGACTGTGAGCCACAGAAAGTACTCAGGGAACCTGATGAAACCAAACTATAAAGGCTCTGTGTATCTTGAAGAGCAGACCTCATGGCTGTTAAGGTGCCTCATAAAGGCATTTGGTCTGCAAAATCTCCTACGCACCAAGACTTTATGATACAGAGACCATAATGCCCACATTCAATGGGAATATGAGAATGTAGAATCACAGAATGATATGGGGTTGGAAGGGACCTCTGGAGATCATCTAGTCCAACCCCCCTGCCAAAGCAGGTCCATCCAGAGCAGGTCCCACAGGAACGTGTCCAGGCGGGTTTTGAATGTCTCCAGAGAGGGAGACTCCACCACCTCTCTGGGCAGCCTGTTTCAGTGCTCTGCCACCCTCAAAGAAGTTCCTCCTCGTGTCCAGATGGCACTTCTAAGTTTTACCAGCTGGACACAGATCCTTTGTCATGCCAGGAAATACCAAACTGCATGTAGGTCGGCCTTCCTTCCCTAAAGCCTGGACCGCAGGCGATGGAATGCATCAGGCAACCCTGGGCTACCGAACCACTTTGTGGTACTTACTGGACGTATGCTTTTCTTCACCTACGAGACATGGGTAACCAGGTAATGGTGAAACACCCTTAACTCAGCTTTTTTCTGTCGTACTCGAGCTCAATAAGCAAAAGGTACTGGGCCAAATTAAAACCCTGTAGTTGGAGATTCTGCTCTCGATTCCAAGTCTACTTCTCCTCTGGTTCAACTTCACAGAGGTCATTTCTGAGGGCTTTAAATGATTCTTCCATCATCTCATGATGGCTTTAAAATATACTGATTATCAATAAATGAGTTAACTGCCTTTTCGTGAAAGGGCACAGAGGAGGGAAAAGAGCTCAGAGACATTAGGTCCTTCCCAGCACATTGCTGGGTGCATCTCCCAGTCCCAAGACAGGCCCGTGTGTCACGCAGCCCAAATCCACCTTCTCATTTGGAAAGGAACGGCGCTAACCGGGCTTTTAAAACCTGCTTTCAAGCTAGGAGTTAAAGATACAACCTGTTGCAAACACTGGGAGAGAGGATGGTTTAGAGAGGCATTTGCAGGTGTGAACGTAGAATGGGATCTCGCGGAACCACGCGGCTTTTTGCCAGCTTGCTTGTGACGACTCACAATTCTAAGAGGGAAGAGAGCTCTCCTTCTCTTTCTAGCATCGCTCACTCTCGTTACAGTTCTGGGGTTTGGCACAGGATACGCCTGTCCTTGGTACAGAGGAGCCATACTACAACTTGTAAGCTGCGTGAGCCTCTGAACGTGAAACTGCAATTTCATACCACCCACTCTAAAGTTTAGTATCCATTTCTTTGAAAGCGTAGTCTCTTGTTACTACACAAAGGAATCTGAAATGCTGACTTCCAGCAGGCATCTCTTTTTTTGGCAATTAAAGATGTATACATATTTTATGTCTTAAAGCACCTAGAGATTTAAAAGGGTACTAAGAGGTCCATTGTTGCTCCTCCAGTAACTGCAAGAAAGCGAGAAAGCCCAGTCCCCCAGCAGAGGACAGCAATACTCAAGGTTCAGAAAAAAGAAAAGAAGGATTTTAGGATACTCCAAGAATCACAGAATCATTCAGGTTGGAAGAGACCCTTGGGATCATCGAGTCCAGCCATCAGCCCTACTCTACAAATTCCTCCCCTACAGCAAATCTCCCAACACCACATCTAAACGACTCTTAAACACATTCAGGGATGGGGACTCAACAGCCTCCCTGGGCAGCCTATTCCAGAATTCCTAAAGAACTAAAAATAACTCACTGGAATTGTGCTGATTTCTTTTAACAGACACATGGTTCATCCTACTTAAAATGATCGAGTTTCGATGTTGACATAGGACAAATGATACGGATGGAAGCGCTGACAAAAGCGGAGCGGAGCTGTTAACCAAGTTATAAAACAGGTTCTGACCCAATGGCCAACAAGAGCCTGAGTCAATAATGTCGTCTGGTGACTAGGGAGCATTCTAGACATATCCTTAAGGTGTGTGACTAAGTGGTTTCATGTAATTGTCGTCTAAATCTTCCTTGTAATTAAGACAAAGTCAACAGAGAAGACTGAGAAGGTAATTCTTGATCTAAAAAACCTGCCGTTTCCCTCACAAAGTCTGTGAAATCCCTATTCCAGCTGCAGGTCAGTTGCCCAGCTCGGGAAAGTCTGAGCTTACTAACTGAACTGAACTTTTCTATTTCCAGATGAACTGATCCAAAAAGGAAAGTCGTCTTTACTTGTAAACATGAAGTAGATGTATTAAGGGTCCTTAGCCTCTCCTGTGACTGTATTGAAATGGACTGGAAGATTGAGTGGAAAGTGAATGCAAGTGACTCGTAGGTATGATTTTATTATATTGGTATTTTATTGTAAGAGCACCTACCTTCAGAAGTCTTTATGCTGCGATGGTATTTGGATTATAGTCTTGGATAATCTAGATATTTCTATGGGTATCTGTGACATTTTCTCCTAACAGCTTTATTTTAGACTTCAAAATAAAGCTTTGAATTCCCTGTCCACGAGAATCTTATCAGGACAGCACTGTCGGGTTAACAATTGGCATATACTGACTTTCTCGGACGTATACAGCATTAAACCAGATAAATCTGGTTTTGGATTTTCGTAACGCTTGTAGGAGTGTCAAGAACAACCCGTGAAAAGTTAGAGAAGGTTCCTATGCTTTGTACTCTTCAGTTCTTTTAGTGCGTGCGTCTCACGTGGTGACAACAGGCTTGTCTGCCTTTCTTTCTGGCTCTTCAACACCTTCAGGCCGCACTGCTGGCACTGCGATCGCTGCCCGATGACGTTTGAAGCCAAGCCAATTGTAAGGAAATGCGGTACCGAGTTCCGTAGTAGTGAGCTGATGAAGGTCACCTCTTCAAAAAAGGAGCAACGTGATAGTCTCCAAAAGGAGAGAGGAGAAGCCCCAGCCAAGGAACTGTCTCTCCGGGTCCTCCAGTATTTATGTTCTCGTATTGCCTTTTTTACAAGAGAAGGATTTCTGTTGAGGCTTCCTCTTATCCATATCTTCTTGTATTTCCAAAGGGAAGGCCTTTAGGTTTTCATTCACGCAAGGAAGGCAGAATCTTTTGGAGTAGAACAGGCTACATTCCTGTAAAGAAAATAACATTATTAGCAGGATAGACCAAATGAAACTGCTTAAGTTGCAGTCTCATTAAACCACATTTATATTTAGAGTTCTTTCAGATCAAATTAATCTTCTAGGCTGAAATATTCCAGCAATTTTGCTTCTTCCTATTCAAAAATTCTAACATCTGGTTAGAGCTAACCGGGTGAAAAATAAAAGTACTGGGTCTGCAACAACTGCTGACTAAATTGACTATCGTGTTGCTCCTTTTAAAGAAGTGACCTTCATCAGCTCCCTGTTAACAGAGAGCAGCAACACCTTTCCTTACAATTGGCTTGTACTTCAAGCATCGTTCATGGTTCTCCTGGTGTGATCACTGAATTCCAAACAGGATTTAATGGGTAAGCTGGAGCTGGCGCTGCTGATGGATTATTCTTGGAGAGTTAAACATGAATAAAGGCATCAGTACGGGTGGATCAGGACGCCTTTCTGGGTGTAATGGATTCCAGGGGTTTTACCTAAACAGCAAAGTTTTCCTGTAAGATATTTCATCCATTTCACCACCTTTACCTTGAATAAATGTACTTGCTGATTAAAACATGAAAACATACATGGTACTAAAGGCTGAGCTTGACGTCTCTTCTCTGAATTCCTGATGGCAAAGGAAAGTATAAAAGCTGTTGTGCATAAAGGTGGCATTTTGCCTGCCCTTGAAAGGGAATGACACTATCATCCAACGTGTTTTGTTCACAGTCGATTCAGTTAGCAAGCGTTACAGACCCAGCAGCTATTTTTCACCCACTCAGCTCTAACCAGATACTAGTTATCGACTAGGAAGAAGCAGAACTGGTGGAATATTTTAACCTGTTTGCAGTACAGAATTTTGGGCAACGGGAAGCGAAGCTTACTAATGTATTACTCTTTTGCCCTGCAGCAAAACTGAAACCCATGGCTCTCCTGGTGTGCTGATTGCTAAATTCCAAATAGGATTTAATGAGTAAGCTGGAGCTGGTGTTGCTGATGGATTATTCTTGGGGATTTAGGCATGAATAAAGACATCAGTTCAGATGGATCAGGACATCTTTTTGGGGAGTAAGGGATTCCACGTGTTTTACCTAAATAGCAAAGTTTTCCTCCTGCCATGGTCATTTTTGGCCGGCCTTTCTCTGGAGGCCTTGGCTCAGATATCTCTGTTGTCACTATCTGGACTTCAGCAGATGAGTATATCTAAATCACAGTCAGCCCGCCTCTGTGTGACTTTTTCAAGCCCGAGAAACAACTTCTCTTCATCTATTGTCCTTTTCTGCACTGACTGCCAGGCCCCTTCGCACTCAGAGCTAGCGTGAAGCCCTGGTCTCTGAAAAGCCCCGAGACTGGATTTTCAGTTGCACAACCTCCCGAGCCTATTGTTTTTTGTCTTTTAGCATCCTTAATACTTTAAGCTGCCAATTAAAAAGGGGAGATTAGAGTTTTAAGTTGGCCCTGCTATNACGCCGCCTCCAGGTTAAGTTCATGGCTCCGCAGTGAGGGACACTGCCCCACAAGCTGCCAACAGCAAAGGAGGGCAGAGGGTTTTCCCCCCTCCTTCTGCAGCTGGGGCAGGGGGGGACACACCGATGTTCAGACGGACATATAGGTGCTCGACTTGCATTCCTGTCACTGAAACAAGTCACCAACTTCAGGGGATTTTGGCCAATGGGACTCAACGCGAATCATCGATACGAACCGCTGCACATCTGGGCACGGGTTCCACGTGCACTTCGTCCCCCACTCTCAGGCGTGGGATTAGTCAGCCTCGCCCTTGTTTCAGCAAATTACACTTATTACGTATAGTCAAGCCCTTCTTTGACCATAATCCTGCCAGGGTTCTGTGTTTAACTGGATAATTCTTGATTATGTTTTTACCCCTTCCATGGCCAAGGCAAGAGGGGGCTATTTCAATTTAATACTTAATAGTAAAATCCAGGAAAAACTGAGCTGACAAAGCATACTGCCAGAGTTTATTTCAGTTTTCACAGGGATCCTGTCTGAAAGTTAATATATACAGGGATATTGTCTTTATCACACTTGTAAAGGAAACTCTGTGTAGAGGAAAAGTTCAGCCTAACCAAGTCCAGGATTGACCTCACATGACTGGAAGTTGAGTGGAAAGTACCTGTAGTATTAAGTCATGTCCAAGGTCAACGTTTAGTCACTTTCTGCTGAGGTCAGCAATAAGGGATGAAACTTGCCCCCTTTCCTCCTTTCTCCTCTGAAAGCCCTATCTTTTATTTTCCAATGTTTAGTAAATGCAGTAATTAAAAAAAAAGAAATAACTGTTTTAAATTACTAATACAGTCAGATTATTACATCATTTCCTTTCCCCTTTTCTGAGAGGAAATCAGGAAGAAAGGCACTCAACCTTCCTAAAGACTTTTTAAAAGCATTTTTATGATATTCCTTTTTGTGGAGTTTTGACATGTCTTAAGACATTACTGATAATCATTAGAATTATTTCCAGTTGGAAAATAATTCTGTATCAATATACTGTGCTACAGATTGGTTCAGCAGGGTGACTGGAGTAAATGAATTAGTGAGACTTAGGAGAATATTTGAAGAAGAGAGTTTATGAGTATTTTACACAACAGTTACAACAGACAGTTGCTAAGTCTTCACTTTCATTGGCACAGCAACTGTGAGGAAAGATGCTTCAGCTAGCATTGGTTGGCTCATGAAAAGCCCAAAATCTGATATATGTCTAAGCCTCCTTAGGTACTAAAGATGGCAAGTTAAATCCAAGCCCTGTGACAAATCTAAGGTCAGAAGTGTCTTAATTTTGCCACAGGTCAGTCTAGTACTATTTTGGATTAACATAAGAATGAAAGCAACCTGTCACTGAAAACTTTCCATCAAATTGGTCCAGCTTCTTCATCAAAGAGGCCCAAGAAAGCCTAATTTTCTTCAGCTTCAATTCTTATAACATTATGGAAACACTCAGCGTAGGGCTGAGTTATCGACTTGGGTCAAGCGCAAGCAGGAACCAAACCCAATCTTTCCACACAGATATTATCCTAATTTTGGCTCTCTCTACTGCCTTGGGTAAGTTTTTACTTCTCTGGATTTGTAATTTTCCCTACTTGCAAGAAGAGTAGTATGTGTTTACCTGTTTTGTAGTGTGGGTGTTTTAAAGCACTAATTATCATTTCTGCAGATCTCTTTCAATGTTACCTAAGCAGTATTGCTAAACACATTTTGAAACCGTAGTCATATGTGTGATTCACTACCTGGCCTGGCCAGTTTGGTAAGAAATTTATTCTCAATTATTTACAATCAAGGTTTTGCTTTGAGTGATACCGTCGGGGGAATCTTGAAGACTCAGATAACAACAAGTAAATGATTGATCTATTTCCACAAGAGCCAAAATAGGCAGGAATGTCAAAAAGATTAGAAGATATTTCTGTTTGTTTACTGCTAATATCCTCTTACATTGTTATGCCCTCAATTAACTGAAAGAATTATTAAATCTCTTAAAAGAAAATGCACACTGTGTAGAAAGATACTGAGAGGCCAAAACTATTTCTGACAGACCCAACTGCCAGACTCAGAAATATACATTGAATCCTTCATAAATTCAAGGCCCTTCATTTGGGAATGAAAATAGCTAACTGTGCTCAAGTTTGCCCAAACTGTGCCTGAGTTGCTAATCCTCTGCTGTTAAAAAAGAGGGATAAACCTGATGTGTCAGGGCAGGAATCGAGCTCATCAGCGCACACTGTATGATGAGCTGCCCTTGCCTCTTCCTCTGGCTGTGCGTGGGAGTGAGTCAACTACCAGCCAAGATGAGGACACTGTCACTTGGAAGATCTTGCTCACACGTGAGCTTTGCCTCCAACACAGTTGCCTTGAGCTGCTTGGCTCTGGGAACTTAAGCCCAGCTATCAGAGACATAACCAAAGAGCTCTGGCACTTCATCTGACTCCCATGTAGTCCTCACGTAGTTCCAGAATAGAGGAGAGGGGGGAAAAAATATCTCAGTTGCAATCTCTAGTCTGACCTTTTGGAGATTTTTCATTCATATAAATAACAGAAAAGACTTCAGAAATAGGAAACAAACCTCATTGTGGAGAAGGTGTAACTGCACACTCCTCTTAGGACAGTGGACCTAATCCATCCTTGGTGCTAACTCCTTGCAAGTCAGAATAGCAGCTAAACTTGTCCAAGTGTGCCAATTTCCTTTTGCATGTGTCTGCCCAAGCCTCTAAATTTTGACAGTGTAATCTGAACCTTTGTTTTGCTCAAGAGAATTTCCTCAAGTCCCCACACAGAAGTTGTCTGGCATTGGCATACGAGCTGTCCCAGTTGCTCAGATTGTATCACCTCATGCTCTGAGGAGGCCAGAAGTGTTACTTTGTCCCACCAGAAATATAACTTGCCAGCAAACGTCACAGAAAAAAAAAAAATATTCTACATCTTCACAGAGTCTTTAACAGGTCTGCCTGCTTCAAAACTCCTGCTACTTTCAGTAAGGGTCACGTCACTGGAACTGGCCCCTAATGACAGTAATTAGAGAATGGGCTGAAAAAGCAGAATTTGAAAACTGCTGAAGACGATACTTAAGCCCAAAGTGTGCTCTCACACAGGCACACCTATTCTATTACCTGTACACTAAATTTATGCATGTCACTCTAGGATAGCAAACAACTTGGGAAGAGAAGGCCAGGATCCGGCTGCCGTAAGGGCATTTGTGGTGTCACAAATAGATGCCATTGTAAACAATAAGGTGACGTCTCCTCATGGGCTGAGCCGTGCTTGATTTCTGACTACTGCATGAGTTCCAGTCTCTTTCAGCTACTGAACTGGCCTGCCAAGGGAAAGGAGAGGAACCTGAGTTTTCTCAGTTCACTGTACTGCCTCAAAGAAGCACAATACAGCCTCCAGACACTGATAATTGTAAAATAACTTGTCTTCATTTTTGCTTTGAACTCACAACAAACAAAGGGAGCAGTTCTGCGCTGAGGAGAAGGAATTAAGACAAGTGTAATTTTACACCACCTTTCTGGACCACACTCAAATTTCATAGCTTAAGGTTGCCTACCAGCTGCTACTCAAATTCATTCTTCTTCATAGAGCTACCACAGCATTGCACAACTTCCTGCTCGCTTTCTTTCTCACTTAGCTTTTGCACATACAATGGTAAGTGCTGTGGATGCAAACCTATGGATGTTTATATCCCCTTTACAGGGGAATAAAAAAAAAAAAAAAAGTAGTAATCTGCTGTTGGTATATTACAACCTACCCAACCTTAAAGGTCTTGAAGTAATACATGATTTCTCTCGCATTTTCATATCCTGAGAAAGTGGAAAAGAGCACTCATTAGGTTTGTGAGGCTGGACTGTGCTCATCTGCAAATAGAACACTTAAAGCTGCTGATCATCTTAATTTCGTACAAAGAGCTTTATCTGGGGGAACCAACAAGAACATACAATTAGCTTGCCTTAAAAGTAGGCTGTTTGGGGTTTTGCTGTTTGCTTTTTCTCTAACAGGTCACCAGAACTGGAACAAAAAGAAATTATTGGAGAAGCCCATTTTGCTTGTTACTTACTGTACCAACGCACACCAATTTGCTACACAAACTGCAGCGAGACCCAAGGATGAGGAATTTGTCCTTGTCAGGGGTGAAAGGATCCTTCATGACATAGCTTTCTTCCAAAAGCCTACAAGAGAATAATTTCAGGCTTTTAAGGGTAGATTTCACAGTAGGGGAGAGCTGAAATGGGGAAATTGTGGAGGCTGAAAAATTATCATCCCTTTCTACTTGATTTGCTTGGCCAGGTGCTGTACATGAGGCAATTCAGCAAGTTATGCAGTTCCCTTCCTCTTCAAAACCAACACTGTGGCTGCCTTCATTCCTATAGTGCACTTTCTATCTATCTTTTAGATAGTCTGTGGTCTTCTAAACATTATCTTACTGAGTTTTTCCTCAGTGCTCTACCTTAAAGTATTTTTTTATCTTCCATTTTTATGACAGGCACTCCTTAGCATGGCCAGCTTCAGTACCTTGTCAAGTTACCATTTCAATTGCACAGTTTCTAATTAGAAGCTCTCTTCCAGAACTGCAGACATGTGAGTATAAAATAAAAAGGGTTTACTGCTCTTAGTTATGTCACTGCTGTAAAGCTAAGGATCCCACCTCTTGCAAGCAGGAGTTACTAGCACAGAGCATTACAATGACCTGAAATATACTTGCTTTATGTCTCAGACTGTACTGTTTGCATCAGGGTATTAAGGGAGTTCATTTATTAATAATTTGGTAATCTGCCTGGGAAAGACAAAGGCCTTATTCCTCCTGGGAGCTCCAGGCAAAATATTATAGAAGTGAGCTGGGCATCTGTTTGCACCAGGCACCCTGCACGGCTGGCTTATTCTTGGACTTAAATCAAACTTGGATTCTGTAGGAATATGGAGTACAATACATATTTAAAAGGTATTCTGTTGAGTCATACTGCCTTCTCCTTGTATTACATACATACATACACACACATTTGTATGTATCTGTGAGTGTATTCCTTTTTCTCTCTACTCAAAAAACAGTATGGCTCAAGTCTTCCATCATTTGGAAAGATCAGGCATCTTAACATGGCAGATCACCTTGTCAACAAGTTTCCCAGTGTACAAAGACCTGGCCATTGCACAAGCCTTCATGTCTGGCATATGTTTACTGCAGCACTGCATTTAGGACATATGAGTAGACCAGAAAGGAAGCCAATAAAGACAGTGTGTAAAGATATTCTTATATGCATGTACCGAACAGTTACGATTCAGCATTACCCTTCTGCTTTTTTAATCTCAGTAATCCAGATAAAGCCGAGATGTTAACACTGAGCTTGGACAACCTATAGTTAAGACTCGTGTTCAGCTTTGGTTCAGACTCTTTACAAACGGATCTGATCAAAGGTGGGACATTGTTCTGCTGAGTAGAAGAGGGAAAACCATTGGGATTTGGAATAATAAAAATACAGCTGCCCAAGGAAAACAGCCCAAGCAGGTGGTGATCAAGAGCTATTTCCATTTGTTAAGAAACTGAGCCATCTTAGTGGGGTGAAATGCTAAGTACATGCCTGACCTCCAGTTCCAGGGAGTTCCTCACCACATTTGCCTGATGAGTTATTTGACCAGGATGGCCCCAATGGAGCTACGTGTATATTTAAAGCCAAGTGTTTTGTTTTATGGGGAATTTAACTTCGGCAGACAAAGCTGTAACTACGTAGTTTCTAGTCAAACTATCCCTACTTAGCAGAAATGGAAAAAGCTTTGGTCTCCTAAGATGTAAATATGTAGTAAGTTTCCACACATTTTAATGCCATACAATCTGCCAAAGAACTGTCTAATTAATTCAAAAAACCTTTGCCGTTCAAAACTCCACATCATGTCAAACAGCTCTTAAAAAGTGGTTTTGCCATATATATTTAAGTCATGCTGTGTTTACCTGTTGCCCAGCTGATACAGCTGTAAGAAAAGGACTATTCCCAGAAGTGCTAAGCTGACAGTCAACAATATTCTAGTAAGAAAATAATGGTACAGGTAAATAGTAGGGTGGTCAGAGGAGCCAAGAAATAGGTTAACTACTAAACAGGTTAAATCTTTGCATGGTACTGAAACAGCACGGGAAAGCTGATTTTTGTCTTGGCTATCAGTGCTGACAGTTTTTAACACTTCTTCCCTTTGGAAAAAGAAGGTCACTTTAGGTCCAAGGGGCAGTATGGGATGTTATCAGTTTCATGCAGCCCACGTCATTCCAAAGTACAAAGCTTCCAATGCTCGTAGCATAAATGAAGTCTGTAACATAAAGGACTGTACTTACACGACAGAGCGTGCGTTTGGTGGCTTCTGCCCATAGTACGTGTATGGAGCTGTTAGGCCGCAGAGCTGACATTTGAACTCTCCTGTAGGCTGAACTTCTTTGGGAGCATCCATCTTTAAGCTACCTATAAGAAACACAAAAACCTGTTAGCTACAAAATACAATATTGGGAACACAGCTGCAAGGAGATTAAACTGATGTGGAATACTTGTCCATGCAAATTAAAATGCAATGGAAAATTGACTAATGCAAACCTTGATTAGTAAATCTTTTCTCCCAACTCAAGGTGGTTTCCCATGTCTCAGTTCAATTTCCAAATTCTTTAGATAGGTTTAGAAATTGCAGCCTGGGAGCCTACCTATAAAGTTCACCTATTAATTTGAAACTTGATCCATAAAAGGTAACAAAGTATATGGTATTGTGATCTGGAAAACCATCTGCTCAACTGAGTCCTACACTCCCTAAGTGCTTCCCTAGAAACAAATCCTTATCTGTTGTGTGCAATTCCAATCCGGTTCTGCCATGGATTCTGTTCTGCAAACCAGTTCTCCTCCCACACACTGCAAATGGAGCCATGAAAAGGTTTGGGACCCTGCTCAGGAGACAGGTAAGAGAAAGGTAAGTGTTGCAATGATTTACTGTGCCTTTTTCTTTGCTTCTGGTTCACATTCAAAGAGAGTTTTGGGAGCTTAACCCTATCTCCCTGTTCTTATCTGGCTTCCTATGGAAATGAGGCTGATGTTATCATCCTCTGCCTAGATAGAGTGTTGGCCCATTCAAGCCATCCAGGACAGAGGAGGAGGTACCTTCAAAAAAGTTTAGGTCCTGTAACTTTTATGAAAATGGGTAGGACAGGGAGACTCTTGCTTTAACCTCGTGGAGGATGCCTACTGGAGACTCTGCATATAGGAAAGCTATTGTCCATCCATCTGAAAGGTTTCAAACGCCCATTACAAAGCTGTAGCCATCATAAAACATAAGAAGAAGAAAACAAGGAGACATAAAACACAGGAAGCCATGCTTCATCAGCATGCTTTGGTGCTTACAAGATGAAACCTTTAAAATCTTGGCATTAATTTACATTTGGGAGCTTATTCTTCACTGACAGCACTTTAGTTGAAAGTCACATGGTTTTTCAAAAAGCATGCTGCGGCAAGTACGCTCTTGGGACTTTTGGTATGTAGGATCAGATCAAGCACAGCTAACCATGCACATGCCCAAAATCAGGAAGTAAAATCAATCCATAAATAAAAAAATGCCATCAGTTGTTTGCAAATTGGTTATCTTTGCTCACCTGGACCATTTTCTCGAACAGACACATTCACCTTGCAGTTAGCAAGGAAACTCAAGCTTTTAGCTTAAAGCCCTCACACTTCCCACAGCACGCCGTTTTCTGCCCGTATGCCTGGCAGCATTTTTAACTGAAGCAGAGCTGGCATCAAGCCTTCAGGAAGGCGAGTGCTAGGAACTCTGATTTGGGGCGATATCTCAGCATTTAGGTTGTATGCACTCACAGCTGAGCAGATACACAGCCTGCCAAAGGACAGCAGGTCATTCCCACTCTCCTAGCTTTGCAGCCATACCCTTGCCCAGCAGAGCTGATTCAGTTCACTAAGGCCATAGTTCTATTTATATTTTAGCTCAGCTCAGGGGTTTTCTTCCAGAACAAATTGCTTGTCTTCTCTTTCCCTGCTTGGTTTTGCATTGTGGAGCAATCTTAAAGCCCACAAACCGGAGAGTTTCAGATGAAACTAAACTGAAAGATATGCTCCAGAAGCATCCCAAATACATTTCAACCCGAATGCCCAACTAATGGCTAGGACCAGAGGTAGTCTGAAACATCCTGAAACAGGGAGAGCAGGCAGCTGGTAGCCAACATCAAACACCTATGTTTTCACTCTTACTGCATCACACTCATTACTAATGTAGTAACAAATAAATACAAAAACACTTTTTTTTTTTTTTTTTTACTGCCAACTTACTTCTTTTCTCTTGTTTTAGGGCTAAATTGGCTTGCAGAGGAATCCAACAACTGCTAACAGTAATACAAGGTGAGAGGCAAAACTGCACAGCCAGGAGAAAGGGAGGGCTGAGAGGAGGGACCTGTATTTTCCCCTCTTTCAATGACAGTAAGCAGCTATTTCTGCTCACCCTATGTGGTGAAACTGAATCCTCAGAGACATATGCTGCTAAGGTGAATTAGGGGCAAGGTGAAGCAGAGCTGTGACTACTTGTCATCTAATGTTCCAGAAGAACGGGGAGCCCCAAGATCCTCAGAGGTTAAGGACGCTTCAAAACAGCCAGCCAGTTCAGAAAGTTCTGTTAAATCCTGAAACTTAATTTTGGGAATAATCTCCCGTACCCCATCGTTCCTTCACCACCAGCCTTTCCACCGCTGTTTCTGGCATTTTGAGTAGTACAGGAAGTTCTTAAAATCTAACACAAATGGGGCTGGGTATTGTTTAATAAATAAATCCCCGTGAATACTTTAGGCAACTCCATTTTTTTTTTTTTTTAAAGTGATGTAACCCTTGACATATCATGTATGTTCCCTACCTCACAGGAATGCCTGAAAGTAATTAAAGTCTTTTCAGACTTTTCAGCTAGATATAAGGTACATACATGCCACCTGTTTCTCCCTGTATATTAAAACAGTGATTTGCAAACTATACACAAAACTCAACTAACAAGTCTGCTTTTTGAACCCTGCGCTTTAGGTTTACCAGGTAAGTCCCCCAAACATACTTAATCCTACCTTTTCTGTAGGTAGTCACTGGTAATACTGAGACGCTGACCTGTGCAAATGAGACTGAGTCCCAAACACTGTATCTTTTTGTAATCAGCCTCTTTTAATAAGGGAAAAATAATTAACTGCACAAAGGCAGAGTATGGAAAGTAACTTAAATCAAATGCAGAAGACCCTCATGGTGATTTTTTTTTTCTTTAAAATAAAGCAAAACACTAAGAACAACAACAACAAAAAAGAAGTATTTATGGCAGTGAGGATCA
This sequence comes from Nycticryphes semicollaris, assembly GCA_013400055.1. Lineage (NCBI taxonomy): Eukaryota > Metazoa > Chordata > Aves > Charadriiformes > Rostratulidae > Nycticryphes > Nycticryphes semicollaris. The sequence goes on along the minus strand of VXBJ01002601.1, from coordinate 800,411 downwards.
CACACTTTGTAATGAATGTGTCCTGATTGCAAGTCAAAATAACAGCCCTGGGTTCAGAGCCGAAGTACGTTAGATATAGAAACACCTGCTCTCTTACAGACCATTGGCATGTAGGACAGAATCTGTCCAGTGACTACCACTGGGAAGGAATGGTATCTATGTACAAACAGATTTTTGGCTATGCCAGTTGAAAAGCATATGATCCTGCCTGCAAGGCACAGATGAATTTATCATGCTTTCCATTTTACTCCCAGCTTACAAGTCATTGGTATCAGCTGTACCAAGTTTTATTTCATTGGGAACATCATTTGTCCTGAGAGCTTGTCTACGCCGCAACACTTGGGAAAGCTAAGGTCACTAACTCAAGGTGTGTAGTTAATGAGCATACAGATTTCAGAGTGAATGCTCCCATTCAGAAGTAAAATTTGCTATATAACAAAATAAAGCCATTTCCCTTCTGAAGAAAGAAATGTAATGGCAGACGTAACAAGCTTTTGGTTTATACATGTGCTTCACACCTTTAGTTTAAGCTTCAAAGCAGACAAGTCCTAAGATGCACTCTCTCATGAAGCTTCTAATGCTTCCAAAAAGCTCATCTGCAATTAGAAGTGCATCTTTATGTGAGATAGGAAATGCACTGAAGCAATTCTGGGACAAAAAACACCGTCGAGACAGACACTGGTTTATCACAAAGCTCATTGGTCTGGCCCTACACACTACCTTATAAGCAAGATGCCTGATAATACCACTATGATAAGGTGTCTTCCTCTCCTCCAAGCAGATCTATGAAGCGTGAGCAAGAACTCGATACCAACTACAGGATGAAGGATCTCTCAAGGAGATAAAAAGTCTAGAGCACTAATCCCTTCATAATAATGACAAGCAAATTTGTGACCTCAAGTGACTCAAATCATCATCAGTGCTAACACTGGCTTTTTCTCATCCTTGAAATTTTTCAAAGCAGCACCAAGTCCTGGTAACACATCAAATATCTGTCTGGCTGGTAGGTACTGAAGAAGTCTTCTAGAACAGCTTGTTTAGAACTGAATTCTGCCCAAGCGTTTGCCATTTTGGCTGGAAACTCCAAGGTACTTAAACACATACTTAGTTTAAGCACATGCATAGCTTTTCTGAAAAGAAAACAGCTACCCACACACGTATGATTACGAATACTGAACATGGAACTAGCACGCTCAGCAGAAACTTGCCAAGTCAAGCCCAGAACACTGCAGGACATGTGTGAGGTTGGCCCACGTGTCATGGCAAAAGGAAAAGCACGCAGATTTAAATGCCATACTGAGGGAAAAATTGCAGTAAAAGAAAGGCACAGGTTAGACAGCAGTGCTGTAAGAGTGTTTCTCCACACTGTGACTGATACATGATATGGATGTGGGGAAATGTCTCTCAGTGCAGTTCTCTAGGGACTCCTAAAAACTTCAGGGCAGTTCTGCTCAAAGCATTCTGCTAACAGGCCTGGAAGGCATGCCAGAAATAATAAATCACCATTAAATTGTCAGGGTCAGTGGCAAAGTAGTGGCACAGATAAGTAATCTGATTTTCTTTGCTTCAAACCTCATTAGCACAAGTCTTTACAATGCATAGGTTAAGCCCCTCTTAATACTCCACAGGACACTCATGTATTTCTGAGTCACTGATAAACTAGAGAAACTATACAAGAAAAACAGCCTACAAACAGACAAAGACTTTGATTTGAAAGGGTGTCAGATAAAACCAATACTGACACACCTTTAATCCTCTCCAATTAAACCCTTGTTTCTTTTTCCTGCCAAGATTTTCCTGCAGTATCCACTGTTGATGACGATGACCTATTAAAATATTCACAGCTTGATTCGCTATGGGAAGGAGGACTCTCTAATAGAAGAGTAGGAGCCACTGAGCACACAGCCTGGTAAATGACAAGTTATTTTGATGTGATATATATTTAAATAAACTACAGCACCAGGAATGCACTCACCTCCTTCAGAAAAGTGATCTGTTGCTTAATTGCTCAGGTAATAGATGAAATAGCAGAATCTTCTTGCGTACCAATTAATCTCCAGGTGAACAACTTGCTCCCTTCAGTTCCTTGGTGTTACTGCCTTTAAGGCATATTTAAGTCACATGTTGGTTGCCTCCCTGCACTTCCTTTGAGGTGACTTACCTTGGGTTTAGCTAACAAATTAATCCAAGAATGCAATTTCACCATTTGGAACTTTTACTCTTATTACCTCTCCCAAAGATCACATGATTGAATTAAGCTTTGACTTGTTGCAGCAAATTCTCCCTTCAGACTCAGGGGATTGTACTGGTATAGCTGTGTTTTCTCTGCACTGAAGGAACTGAGGCCACTGCAGCACACAGGCTTCCCTTGAGGTATGGGGTCATGTAGCAGACCCCAAGCCCTGCTTTTTAACGACAGTTTATGTGGACTCCCTGTGCCTAGGTGGTCACAGATGTGAAACAAGCACGTTTTTCTCAACAGTCCTAGTGAACGTTTGAGCAGGGTGCATCAGCAGAAAGAGAGCAGGCAAGCAAATCAAGCCCCTTCCCTAGGTAAAAAGGCTTTCCGAACAAGATGAATCCCAAAAAGGCATCAAATTATGCCCAACTTAAAGCTGAGAAACCAACACTCAAAAAAATCTAGCCTGAGTACTCTTTCCTTGAATATGGCAGGCAGCCAGCTCTGAATTAGACAGCATTTAATAAAGAAGAATCTCAAATTAGGTGAGAATTTAACAGCTTCAGACAGGAATGCGGCAACAAGGCACCGATTAACCAGTGTATACCACTGTCCTCTGCTGGACACGTCAGACCTGTGCAGCCCTGGTCTCTGGCAGGACCACTGTTAGTGGCTGCAGGGAATTCTCATTTCAGCACCTCAGCTGTTAAAAGTTAAAAGTGGATCACACAGTAAGAATGAACAGTAGAATAAAAGAAAAAGAAGTTGCCCACACATATATGGTAGAGGCCATCTCCACGCCTGGTTGCAGGAGCACTCTTTGCTGTGTAACAGAACAAACAATCCTGACAGAGGAGGGAGAACTACAGTGTCCCTTCCCTTCCCCTTAGAATTTATCTGTGGTCACACCAGGGTTTCTGCTTGACCCCCCTCATTCCTGTTTCTTCTCTTACAACAGGCTTTCCTAAGCAGAGTACAAAGCTTACCACATCATCATCCATGATGCAATACTAGCATTCTATACTTAAAACGGCCTAGAAATTAAAGAAAGGTAAACTTGCTGTTCTTCTTACAGCACAATTATAGGGACTTACTGGAGAGGAGGTAACACAGGAGATTCAAACGTTGAAGTGCTCACCAAAGTGAACATCAGTTCCGGATTAGTTATTCCTTACCAAAACAGGGAAACCAGACACCCAAGGTATGATTTAATTAAATTTCCCTTCTGGTATAGGCACAACAAATAAACGTGCTACGGCCATAGATTACCCCCTGCCCTGAACTGATTTTGTCTTCCTTGCAAACTGTAGCTCTCTATACAGTTTTGTTAGATTAATATCCATAGTGGAAAAGAATAAGATGGTACAGTTCTATTAATATGTAAGTGATGATGATTCCTTTTAAGTTGTCCTTAAAGAAAAGTTATGGAGGGCCACATATGTACCACTGAAAGTATCAGCTTGGTTAAGCACAATCTAAACTTAGTGCAACACTTTCCAACAGAGTCTAAAAGTAGCAACACCAAGATTTTGTGGAAATACATGAGCAGAGGCTAACACAGCATTTTGGGAAATGAGACACTGCAAGTTGACATAATCCTGAAAGAAATATATATAGCTTCACTGATTTATTTCCCCACAGAAAGCAAAGTTGGTACTGTAAGCAAATACTCAGTCCCCACTATGTGGGGTTGCATGTTACAATGTCCTTGCTGTGACAGCCAGTGCCCACTTTCCCCTGCAACCAGCAAGATGTTTAGTATTAATATACACCAAGAAGAGAATTCTTTCCAGTAAAATGGGAATGAGTGTCTCAGTTTGTTAGGACTGAGCTCAAGTCAAAGACTGCATAATGCAGTAAAGCAAAACCCTCAAGAAGAAAAGAAAACACGGAACCGCTGGAGGGGTAGGAGGATACGGGGTAAAGACTGTCATCTTCAAGAAAGCCTGAGAATAAAGACTTGTACCTACTATACATATACTTTCTCATCCACATAGAACCACACATCTTCTTACAGGCATGCCTATTTCCTCTGAAAGATGTGTTCCTCAAGTGTTATTATCCCAGCTATTGTGAACAGCAAGCACAAGAAAACACCAACAGGTCTGTGAGCAAGTCTGGATTGTGAAGGAAAACTACACAATTAACTTCCCTCCTTACACTGACAGACCATTTTTAGCATCACCAGGCTATGGAGAGGAGCTACTGAGGTTCCCAGAGCAAATTCAGAAAGAAATTGTGGCACCCCATCTCTCATGTATCTTGTGAGCCTCATTACTGTCCCTCACTTTTCAAGGGAAGTTGAGTATCTGATTGTTTGCGTGGCTCTACAGTGCTTTAAGTTCAAAGCTGTGATACCACCACCACCTTGCTCAAGTGCAACCTCATACCAGCAATACCTACAAATGACAGGAAACAAAGGTTTCCCTAAGATCCCTAGGCTCCTTAAAGCTCCTTTGTACATGTCCAAAAGCAATGCCCTCGAACAGCTTGGAACTTCCCTGGAATCCTCTTCCCAGCCCCCTTCAAAACTGCATCCTGTAGTTCTGACCTCAACTCACAAAGCTGCTCAGAAAAAGTAATCCATGGCCACTACATGCTATTAAACAAAAAACAGACCTTGTATTACAGCCCTTATATACAGAAGAAATTAAAAAAAAAAAAGTCAGAATCAAGCTCTGTCTCTACTTCCAGAATCACGAGTCCTTCCTGTTAAGCAGTCACCCTGGTCAGCAGGCTTCTGCTCAGGATACTCATGCTTTCTCCCTCACCTAGACCCTTCACATTTGCTTCTGCAGTTTGCAGGGGAGGTTCCCTCCTCTCAGTGTAACTTATGCTCCAGTGAGTCAGGCACTCTGGAGGTGGGAAGTGCACATTTGAAACTTTTCCCACTCCAAGCAAAGCAGTGGGGGCTGGACACTGCTCTCCCACCTCTGCAGCGAGGCTTCCTCTACTCGCTGACTTCCGTGATGGAGAAGCCGTTTGTTCTGCCTCCGAAGCAACAGCCGAGCCAGTCTGGGTCCTGCCCTAAGGAGGGCTCCTGTCACCCGTCTTCCAGGGAGGGATCCCGGCAGGCAAGGAGAACAGAAACACCTCTCTCAGATCCCAGACACGTTGCCTACTGAAGAGAGATTAAAAAATTCATTCAGGCCCACGCCCCTTCGTCAGTAGCAACGTTATCTACCGGCGGGAACTGTTCCCGGGGAGCTCGAGTCTCCCGTGCTGCCCGGTGTAGACCGGGGCCTGGTTGCCAAAAGGGCCTGGCCCTCCGCCCCGCTCACCAAGTTTTCGAGGGAGAAGGCGGGAAGGCCGCAGCCCGGCTCAGACAGAGCCACCCGATTTCCGCCCACCCAAACTGCGCAGCACCCACCACCCGCGCCTGACGACAAGCGGGCAGCCACAAAAGCCGCTTTCTCCCTTGCCCACCCGGACGCTGCGTCACCGGAGACCGCGCCGCGCCGCCGGCAGATGGCGCTGTGCGCATGCGCGGGAGTCTGCCCGCCGCTTCGGGCTCGGGCTCCGTGCCGAGGAGAGCCGAGCCCAGCCGAGCCCAGCCCGAAAGGTCCCGGAGTTCCAGGGGGGGAGCGGGGCGGGGAGGGGTAGGCTTCGGAAGCGACAGGCCTTGCGTGGCCGGTGCCGGCGCTGGCGGGAGGAAGGGGCTGAGGGCTGGTGAGCGACAGCGCCCGTCGGGTGTAGCGGGCCCCGTGAAGAGCATGCGAGACTTAAAATTAATAACTGTTATAATCCCGTGGCCTGTTTGTCTTCCAAGTGAACTGCCTGGAGGATGCCCCCAGCTTGATGAATAGGAAAAAGGGGGTTTGACCAAGTCGACCCATCTTCCCAGTTGATTTGGAGGGTCGTCACTGAGAGGAGGTGACAGAGCGACCGGTCTGCAGGCACCGTTTGATAATACAAAAGTTTACTAACCCCTCTGGGGCTGTATAACGGGATTTTATAGTCCACAGTTAATGGCTTCCAAGGGGACTCGGTCACAAAGTCTTCCGCGAGGAAATGCAATGTAATGTTATGAGAGTTTATTTTTAATTGCCAAGTCACACCTTGTTACCTTGGTCTGTCTTTTGGCTTTTTTTTTTTTTTTTTTTAAGTCTTATGCTGTGAGTAGGGAGGATTTATCAGTTATTTTCAGATCTGGGGCCATATTTTGCTTTTGTATTAGCACGTGCTAATACGCAGGCGAGACCCTCGGTCAGACTCAAGAACTACCCGCCAGTGCATCACTGCTGTGAAACAGGCATGGAGGTAGTAATGTCATGAGGTAGATGATCATGCTTAGCAAGAAAACTGCAGCGAAGGAACTTTTTTGAAAGTAACTTTTACTCAGAGACTGGCTGGGCATCCGTCTGCTGGTGGTGAGTGACTGCTTTTGCATCACTTGTGCTTTGGGGCTTTTTTTCCTCCTTCACTTCTTGAACTGTCCTTATCTCGGCCCACAAGGTTTTTTTTTCTTGCTTCTGCCCTTGGTTTCTCTCCCCATGCTTCTGGGGAGGGAAGTGAGCGAGCAGACAGGTGAGGGCTTACCTATCAGCTGGGGTCACACACACACCCACCACCACCACTCCCCCTCCCCTCCCACGACAGCTGAAATTGATGCAAAATAGCAAAATAGTCTGGAAAAAATCTGAGTACAATGACTAGTAAGGGGTTGAATGCCAAAAAAAAAATCTTGAAAGTAAATAATTAATTTATGAGTATTTATTTGAAATGCAGGTATTACAGAGTAAAGGTGGTTTTACATACAAAATCTTTCCTTCCTTATATGACAAGATAAACCATCTTTTTTCCATTTATTTTTCTGTTCTTGAGCCCCAAGTGTCGCTGACGTCTTCTCTGAGGCTGCCCATAGAGTACACTGTGAAAAAGATCAGGCTCGCTGGTTTTGGATTTGTTACAGATCAGAAGATAAAATATTTTTCTGAGCCTTTGCAATACAAAAGTAACCGCTTGTGCTTCCTCAGAGGGTTCCTCATACACGGGTGTTTTCATATGTGCATAAGCAGACATAATAACAGCTTGGAAGAGATTGATCAGGACACAGATCATCACCATCATGAAAGAGGCTAGGAAAAGACCCCCCAGAAACCTGTTGGATGAAAATGCGGTATCTCTGAAAGCTGAGACGCAGTAAGAGAATACAGTCTGAGCTGCGTGAATCATGCTACTGTAATTCCATTCGTGCTGCCCAAACACAAGGTAGCCAAAAGCCATAAATACAAAGAAGTACACCACCACCACGAGGGCCATTGAAGAGATTCCGGGAAGGGCTGCCAAAATCGATCTTTGTGCCAGGCGCACGTCATAAATGAATTGAGAATATTTTAGAGTTTTCAAAACTACAATAAATACTAAAAAGCCCATAGTAATCCTTAAAATCTGGTCTAAATGAGAAACTGCATGAAAAGAAATGAAATCATTTGGGTGATCTAAGTAAAACTTCACTGTGTCTGCTCCCATCTTAAACTTTGTGACCTGTAAAAAAACGAAAAGGAGGAATGCTGATTTTAAGCCAAAGTTGATTATATTGGAAATGTTTTTAATATAATATTTTCTTTCTTGGCCTATGATATGAAGCTCATCTGCAATGTAAATGATCAGAAAGGCGAGAACAACTAAGAACACAAACATTTGAGCTTTAGTTTGCTGATGAAAAATGGGGAGTGCAAAAGAGTGTACTGACAAACTTGGTTTTATGATCCCTAAATGAGACATTTCAAATATGACTGAGATGGTGCAAAAGAGATTTGCATCCGAGTTAAATGTAGTTAGTTCAATGATCACAGCCCATGTCTTTTCATCAAGCCAGTTGCTCTGTTGTAGAGCATCCAGCCTTGTCGTTGAATTAGGTTTTCCTTCTTTAGGGAAAAAGTAAAATGTGTATCCTGCTGGTCCATATGTGTGCAAATCTCCATATGAATAATACACCCATGGAGTCCTGTTTCGCTGGTAAGTGAACCCACTGTAACTGCTGGCATCCTTGGAAACAGACTGGTTGGCGACCTTTGTCCAAGTGCCAGCATAGTCACCTTTCTCTGGGATGTCGGTGCCGTATTTGTGAAGGCAGTGGCTTTTACTGATCACAAAGTTATTTACAAAGCTGTGAGGATGGAAACACTTTTTCTCAGTACCTTTAGCCCGCACTTGCCTCATCCTAGGCAAACCAATGATTTTGGACCAGCTCTCGGGAAGAAAGGTTGGCTGGATGTCATTGTGGATCAAAGGCAAGAACAAGTCTTTCAGCCACAGGTAGATATGTTCTAGCTTGTCTACACTGGATAGTCGTGGAGAGAATTGGTTATGGATGAATCGGTTGTAGTGGAAACTGTTGGTGTTCTCAGTGGAATAGGCAAGAATTAATAGCAGTGTTAAAAAGATAAGGTGACTGATGAAACCTGTTGTGAAAGTAAATGCCTTGGCTTCAATTTTTGCCCTTTTCTGCATGTTTGCAATTTCATTGGCTTCTAAAGGCTTATACTGCTTGGTGCCTCTGACTTCAGCAAGTTTCAAGTGCAACTCTCTCATTTTATCCTCACTCATCATTTCTTTAGCCAGCTTGATTTCAGAATACTTTCCCTGAGTTGACCATGCGATGTTTTCACAGTATTTTGGAAGAATTGTACTCATAGCTGAGAAAAAACTGATCTTTAGAATTGAAAGAAAAAACACGTTCTCAATAAAGGATGTTACAGATGCTATAAGCCACTCCAGTGAAGTCTGATAACCATAAGACAAACCATATACCACAATGAAAAATGATGATATCCCAGTGACAACTATAACTAATGCCCACGAGAGATAGATGCACCACCAACAAAGAACTATGGGTGGTCTCTTGTGAACAGGCATGGAGGTAATGCTTGGTGGTTTCCTTTCTTTCTGAAAATTGTCCCCTTCTTCTGTGTAAACATTACTAAAACTGGTATTTGATGCTGGCCTTCTCTGGCAGGCCTTAGCCATTGGAGGGGAATTTGCGGTTATCATGTGCTCCTCTGTTCCAATTACATTTGCATCCCTTTCAGAAACTGTGCAATTGCTCCAGTTTTGGGAAGCTCTGGAACATGGTGGGCTCTGGAAGTTGCTGGGACTAGGAAGGTTCTCCAAGGGAATAATATTATTTGATTGTGCTGAAGTTTTTGAAAAATGTGCCTTCCAGTTCTTTAAATTTCCAGACGGGAGGGGTGAACTTACCTTTGGGTCTGTTTGAGCCACACCACGAGGAGAAGATTCCTTCTGGGAATACTTAAATAAGGCAATTATAATCATTTCCACAGGTATGGTAAGCAAAGCACATTCAATTCCTACTGTTATTGATCTCAGATACCTCAAGTGTATCGGAGATTCTTCATTCTTGTCAGCATTAAAGAACATAATGTTAACAAGCAAGTTTAATAATAATATTGCTAAACATGAGGACAACCGTTGGAGCCTGGTGAAAGTGTCAGTGAGAAAGTGAGAAAAAACTGAGAGCCACAAATGGCCCTCTGCCAAGCTGTTGGAAAGATTAATCAAAAAATAGTCGATTCTACGCAGAGGTGTCTTGGGGTTTGTGACAGAAAATGTCCTTTCTAGTAAGTGATCACCCTTGTCAAGAGAAAGCCATTTCCTGCACATAAAGAACCAGGTCTTCCTGGTGGACATATTCTCAACTTTGGCTCTGCTTAAGAACCAGCTTGGAGATAAGCCCTTGTTATTGTGCCAGACCCTGAAGGAACAAATGTCTCCCAAGTCTTTCTTGGTAGTTAAGAGAAAGCAGTCAGTGCTTCTTTGTTGGAAAGACAGAAAATCTGGGTGCCGTAAACAATGGACATCACTTGTGCCATTCTGTCCAATGAGCTGAAGAAAGACATCTGCTTTGGTTCCAGCTCCCCAGCGACTGCCCGTGTATAAAGTGACCAAATAGCTCACTTTATCAAAGGGGTCATTGTCTGGCAGAACTATAATCTTGTCTTTGCTGCCCCTGTCGGCCCTGTCTTTTCTAATGGCCCAGAGGGACAAAACAATGTAGACAACAAAAATAAAGAGCACTGTTAAGAGAGTCACCGGGTTTCTCGGTATGTCTGCTATCAGGGTTTGTCCCAGATCTACTGTGTTGGGGGTAATTATTACTTTGGCTGCCAGGAACCTGATGTTGAACATGGACACATTTGATACAGCGCGAGCTGACAGACTTCTGTGACTCCGCTTCAGCTTGCAGACGCAGTGTACCTTCTGCCAGTCAGTCAAGGAGCCAAGCCTGCAGGTGTCTTCCCTCCACAGACTTTGAACCCCATCCAGAAATAAGCACCGGTCACTAAAAATGTGTATGTTCACCAGTCTCCGGGTTCGGTACCTTACAATATAGGATGTCAGCAAGACAATGGAGATGTTACGAGTGTCCGTACAGTTTTCTTGAGCTGTGGCTGCTAGCAGTGACTCTGGGAGACAAATAATATAGGGAGTCTTAATGCTACAGTCAGCAGTAGAGGTCTCATTTTTGATTGCAACTGTTGGCATGTTGTGAAAAGCAGCAAATGAAGCTATGGGATGAGCAGCGGTGACAGTGGCACCTGTAAATACTAGCACCGTGAACATAACTTTTAATTTTGTCCGGATCTGGATGTATATGCTCTTGGTATTTCTGTTGACTTCAAAACTAAATCCTCCAGTTGTGTAGGTTTGTGTTTTATCAGGTCCTACTGCTAACCAAAAAGCTGAAAGATCCTTTTCTTTCCTAGCAATAGTAATTTGTACTCCTTCAGGCATGATCCCTACTAGATCCCCATTAGCCTTGGTCTCTGCCATTTTGAACCCCAAGACAGCTGTGATTTCTGATGTGTAACCTAACCAAGGGAAGGGGTTCTCATCAAACTCAAAAAGGGTAGTAGAAATCACAGCATTCTGGTGCAATCCTGAATAAGTTCTCTTTTCTAGTGATGGATAAAAGCAATTCCTGCAGGTATTTCTGCTAGAGAAAGCATTTGAAATGTTCCAGGTTTCATCTTTCCTCAGAGTGATATTCCAAAGTTTTGTTTCCATTAGAGTTTCTATTTCTCCAGGGACTTTGCCCTGGAAAATTATCTCCATTAAATAGTCCATGATGGAGAAGACTTGTTTAACTCCACTTACATTGATGCTCCTGCGAGGCAGAAGAGCAGCTCTCAGGATGTTGAACAAGCATCTTAGTATTCCAGTGGTCTGAATTTCTACTTCCTCAGACCAATGGCTCTCATTCCTCTGTATCTTCAGCATTGTTGTTATTTCTCTCAGTTTCTTAATGGCAAGTTCTTGTGATCTAATGTTCATTTCATCAGCTTCCTCTGTGACTTGAGAAAGAGAAGCAACTACTTGGTTGATTTCCATTGCGTTGTCAACTGAAATATTCAGGGCTGTATTAATCAGCCTCTCCCGAAATGCAACCTTAGGGAACTGGGGACTTGATTTAGTTTTAATATAGTTTAAGACTGAGGCTGTCAGATAAGCCAAATAACCCGCGCTAAGATAATCTCCAGTCTGGAGATAAGATGTCATTGGTGCACTTGAACCGGTCACCGATTCCAGCAGTTGGTGAAACACAAGAGCTAGTGGTTGTCTGGTAACTGGGTCCTTTACATGGACATTTAAAGTCACTTGGGTAAATGCCCCAAGGGAATTGTAGACTTGAACGTAAAGTGTCAAGGTGTACTTCTGAGAGGGCACTCCAACTGGGAGAAAAGATGGAGGAGTTCTAGGCTGATATCCAAAGTACAGAATTGGGCCAAATGTATTTTCCATCACAGAAGTTATTTTGGTAGTTTGGGGTACGGTGGAAGCTACTATTACTTTGTATGTCAGAGGTAAATTGCTGTCAGTAAATCCACTGCATTGAACAACAAATTTTGTCAGAAAGGCTGTACCCCAGTGTGGGCTGATGGCACATTTGCCAGCCCTAGGAAGAGAATTTACCTTAAACGCGTGTCTGTAGATTGAGGACCTACCATCCCAAGTAGTCACTTTCAACACAAGTATGTAGGATCGATGTGCAGTCTTTGTAAAAGTCAGAGCATGTATAGATAGGTAAGCCCCAGACCTCCCCGTTGAGGTTCTAGAAGACCAGTCAAAGCTAATTTCAGTGGAGTTTCCTGAAAAAAGGGACCAGTAGTAGGTTGTCTGGCTGCTTAATCTACAGTTTAGGCATTTTCCAGACAAGGTAAATCTCTCTGTTGGAATTAGAGTGCTAGCACAGTTTTCAAGGCATATCACATCCAGAAGGGGTGGGGAGCCGGGCTGCACTTGTACAGTTTGGTCTGCGTTACTGCTCCTTCTATCCTTCTGAATCACTAGACGGAAGTAGTATACGGCGTTTCCTCGGAGGGGTTCTGGTGGCATTACTTGAACTGGACCTGAGGATGTTAACCATTTCAAATCCCTCTGGGCTGAATGGCATTTCTTTCCTGGGCTGAGTGTCATTGTTTTGTAGTCTGACACTTCTTTAGTGCAATACCAAGTAAATGTGATTCCTTTTAGTCCTTCCTGTGAATCAGGATCGTAGGATGCAGAGCCATCAAGAATCCAATTATCAGAAAAACCCACTCTGCGGAACGAGCCTCCCGCAATATGTGCCACTAGATCAGCAGGCTCAATCGAAATATAAATTTGATCTGAGCCCCTGAGGACATTTTTGGTACCAACTGGGGTTACTTCAACAGTGAAATTAAACAGATACAACCCGTAGTCTAAAATAAAACTGGGAACAGTTAGGAGTATTGTATCTACACCATGTAACGAAGAAGAGTTCATCGGTTTATCCCAGTCTGGAGGAGTTATTGTGTCCTGAACACGATAGATTCGCCACAGGGACCTGGTAAATACACCAACATTGCAGACTGATAGCAATCTGACATAGAGGAAAAAAGGCACCCCCCGTTTCTGGCGCAGGACAGAGGAGTGAAGAACAGGTCTCTGAATGAACACTTGGCGTAGGAAACAGGATTGTTTCTGGCTTGACACTGGTACTTCTATGGTTTTTGCAGCATAGTTGTTGACTCTGACTCCTAAAAGAGCTGGTCTAAGTGCACTTGTGATACAGTTCACTTTTGCCATTAAGCCCGTGTATTCCTCTGGATCAAAGGGTAAAGCAGAGCGACGGACAAAACGTGTGGCGTTTCTTACGTGATCATTGCACATGTACGTGCTGCTCTGAAGAAGGTGGTGCTTTTGTGTTGCAAAAAGCTGCAGACGGAAGGTCCACTCACATTGTAGCATCGGATGTTGTGCAGGGATAAACCACACTAAATAAGTAAAGCTCTGCAGAAAAGGATGGCCACTGCTGAAAACATGGAGTTCAAGGTCTCTTTCTGCCAGAGACCTAAACAAAGCCCTCTTCTGATTCACATAAAGGTACATATTGAACTTGTACCACTGGAAGGCCACAAACTCTATGGAGAATAAGTAGGAGAGCTCCTTGTGTTGGTAGAACACAGTGCGTGTGTTAGGCCTATCTGTGGAAAAAGGGCTGTTGTTTTCTTTGGTTGTGTAAAACGTTCTGTGGTTGTACCTGAAAATGTAAGTGCTCCTGTCAGTCTTTCCCAGGTGAAGGTTGACATGTGTGGAAGTTTCTCTGCCTGCTGTTAGGCTCAGGGTACCATTGAATAGATGTAGTTCGCCTGTCAATTTCTCAAACCTCTTTCCATCAACATGAAAATAAATGCTGGCCACCACCACCTCACCTGGGCTCCAACGTGTGGGAACAGCACAGAAATTGCTCTGCAGAGTAACAGAATTATAGGAACAGAGCCAGCCTCCTATAGCCTGCGTGTCCACCAGTTTGTAGGCCAGTGTCCTTGGCATACGGTGCTGAAGCCTCCAGGAGAGGCTGAGGGGCTGTTGAGAAATGTTAAGGAGCTTGGAGCCGACACTGAGGATGTGCAGCATGTCCGCCTCTACCTTGAGAGAGAGACTGAGGCTTATCTGAGGCATCTGCTCAATGCTGACTGAAGCAACGTGGAGCCCGTGATGCCTGTACTGCACAGTCAAGCTGTAGCTGTAGTAGGTGGCACAGGTTTGTTGCAACTCAACTGTTGGGTAGACAGCAGGTGGTGGTGCATCTTGGTGCTTGCTGCTGGGAAGGAGAAGGGTAGAAGGGCTGCCCCCTTGGCTGCTGAAGCGGTACTGCCAGCTGGCACTCTTGAAGCGTGCACACCAGCCCAGATGTACTGGCTGCCACACGTGGATCAGGTGTGTCTGCGGCCAAAGGATGAACAGCTGCATATCCTGTCCAGACATCTCGATGCTCACATTCTGGTGAAAGCACTCGGGTGCAGCACATGAAGTGGATGAGCATTGCACTGTAAGGAGGCTGGAGGCCATGGGTGGAGGAGCGTGTCCTGGTAGAAGGCCCGTCTGCAGCATGACTTGGCCTGACCAGCGTGTTGTCTTCTTCACCCAGGCTGAGTTCAGGTACCAGAAGCAGCGTGGTGGGAATGGTGGCCGCCCCTCTTTCCTCTCCGCCTCTAGTCTTGCTCCTGGGGCTGGCTGGTAACGCAGGGTCATGGTGCTGCTCCACAGGCATGAGACCCAGCTCTCGTTGTCCCGCCGCTGAGAGACATGTCCGTGAGGGCCCCGACAGGTGACCAGCAGGGGTGGTGGCTGGAGACGTGGAAAGGCAGCCGCCCAGCCAAGCAGCTGAAGGAGGAGAAGATGGAACGCTCTCATTGCGGTATGAGGTGAAGGAGAGGAGGCAGCACAGCCATTGGAGCGGAGTGTTGCCTGACGGAGGTTGACAGTTGGAGAGTCCAAACTGCTGGGGAAGGGCTCCAAAGAGACTCAGTGGTTGCTTCCCACCCTCCTCCCTGGGCACAGCTGGTGAGAAAGGTATAAATACCTCTGTGGGTGTACCCGATGCCACAATAAACAAGCGGGTCGGGGCCAATAATCTTCACGAACCACACGGGTCGCCAGCACCGCGGCTCACCTCGGTGCTACGGCGTGGAGAGGGAGGGAGCCGCTGCCAACGGGCCGGGCGGCGCACGGCCCCGCCCGCTGGTGGCCCGGCTCCGACTCCGGCTCCGGCTTCGGCTCCGGCTTGGGCCCCGCCTCCCCCTCCTCCTGCGCGGACGGGAGGTGCGGAGCCGCAGCTGAGCGGCAGTATGGCGCCTCTGAGGGATTGTAAGGTGAGGGTAAGGTCTGAGGCGGAGCGGGACGGCGAGGCGACTCGCCTGCCCTCCCCGGCTCCGCCGCAGCGACCGAGCGCGAGGGGGGCTGCGGCCGCTCGGGCCGTGGCCTTTGCTCCTGCCGGGCGCCCGGAAGCGGTGTCCTGCCGTGCGGGCCTTGGGGAGGCTCCGAGAGCCTGGCTGGGAGAGGGGCAGCTGGGTCTGAGGCGGGAGGGGAGCCGAACCGAACCGTCCGAGGCTGACGGGAGGGAGCGAAGAGGCCACCCCGGTGTGGTGGGGCCCCTGTTGGAGCTGGTCTCCCTGAACGTCCCCCAGTAACCCTTACGCTCGGGGTGGGTTTCGGGTGGGCTGAGGCTGACGGTGGGATCTGCAAAGGGGGACGAGTCGCTGCAGCCTCTCCTCCCGCCGGGGAGTCAAAACTCGTCTCTGAGCATCTCTGGGTCGTTCACGGTGCAGAGCGGTCCCACAGGCACTTGGCCTGCCCTTTCTGTGGGCTTCCTTCTGTTAACTCTAAACCAGCTTTGAGTCCAAGGGTTCAACATCTGTCTGCAGGAGCTGGTTACTGATTAGTCTTTTGCGTGCTTTCTTCCTGATGAAGTTCACTCTCCTCCCTGTTTTTTGGTTAATTAGGCAGGAGGAGGTAGCAAAAGAAGTCTTGAAGATCTTCTGAGAGTGTCGTAGGTTCCTGAGCTCTGGAGAGCTGCCACTGGAATAATAGAGGATGTGCTAACAGCGAACTGCAAAGAGCAGATTCTTCAGAGCCAGCTGGGATTCTAGCAGGAACAAAAATACAAATAAGCAGTCACCAGATCCTGTAACTGAACTCTTGTATTAAAGCAGGAGCAAAGGGCAAGGCTATGGTTTTGCCAAGAAGCAGCAAGAAGAGCCAAGGCCATGGTGCTCCAAGAAGCATCGCAGAGAAGAGTCTTTTCTGGAGTTAGAGAGGAAGGTGGTGGGAAGTTAGTGTAACAGAACTCAGAGGCAGCCTGTATGGAAATGGGATGTGCTAATTGTTGTACAAACTCTCCAGGCTGATTTTTTTACCTTCTTGCACCCCCTCTCTTGTGGATTTCTTCAGTCACAATCTGATACCTGAGTATGGATAAGCCCCAAGACATGAGTGTCCCAAGTATTCTGGGAAAGACCACTTGTGGATGACCCAGAGGATAAGGGGTGCTGACTCTCTGTACTCCCTGTAGCTCTTTGGTTCTTGGTTGGCAACAGCAGATAAGTTTTTGGGCAGATATCTTAGGAGTCAGCAGCTGTTATAGGGTGGTTCTTCCCTGTAGTCTCTCTTACTGGCATGCTAACCGGAGTAGTAGTGGCATACATGACGTGATGTAGCCTTGCTGCCATCCTCCTGTTGCCAGAGTGGGAGTCTTCCAGTAAGGAGTGAGTTATCTGGGCTATAGCCTTGGCAGAGCAGAGGCTTTCTAGACTGGATGGAAACAAAATGTACCTCAAACAGATCAGCAGTGTCCTTCGTGATGGATGCAGGCCTTTTTTTACTAACCCTAGTTCTGCTTGTTTTTCTCATGCTTTTGCACCACAGACACTTTAATTCCAATGAATCTTAGTATTAACAAATCTCCTCCAAATGAGATGACACTTTCTACCTGGCAAGTACTTTGAGCCGCTTCAAATGGAGCTTGGTTTAGACAACTAAAGATGAAAGTGGTTTGTGGTCTGTTTTGCAGGGTGCCTTGAAAGGTAGCCTGTAAGTAGCAGGTCTAACTTTGCTACCTACTTGACTTTTCTTTTTACACTGTTTCTGGATATAGCATGGACTGTAAAGAAAATTTGTAATTTTACATTCCAGTCTAGTCTTTCAAGCTTGTAATTGAACACGCAAGTGCTTGAACTGCTGGAATGTGAGCCTTTAATCCAATCACATTGGCAAAGCTTTGGGATAGTATTAGCAAAGATGTCTTTGCCTGGTTACTTAACATTTTTGACAGTTGGGTCATTTGAACCAGGAAATACCTAAAGTGTAAAATGAGATGAACCGAATTCTTGCAGCATCTGCAAGTACTAATCTCACATTAGGAGGAGTCTGAATTGGCTGCCCTACGTCTTTTATTTTTTATGTCTATCCTGTGTTTTCTGTGTACTGGAATAAAAGTGATGCTGAAGTGATTGGGGCAGCTCTTCAAATGTGGGTATACTTAAGCAAAAATATATATGGTGTGCTGAATGTAAGTCTGTGCTTGAGAAGCCTACGATTCTTGAGGCAGTGACAGGTACAGTAAAGGAATGCTGAATGGAGAGTGTTTAGTAGAAATAAACCCAAATGTTATTAAAATACACGAATAAGTTGCCAAGTGAAACACCTCAGCTTGTGACGTGACAGGTTTTGTGGCTGCATGGCCATACTGTGTGGGAGAAAAGGCCTGCAAGCAACTAGAGATGGCATGCCTATTTGTTGTAGGCACCCACATTGTAGGCATTTTGAAATGGGCATTGGATTTTTCATTTTGTTGCCTGAGTCACTTAAGCGAGCAGTAATGGAGACAGCCATGAACCGGGGTGCTATAGCTGCTGCTGCTGCTGCTTAATTCCACCATTGAGTAAACTGCACATCTGCCTAATAAACATTTTTCATTCTCTGGCAGCTAGCCAGGAGATGGAGCACCTCAGTCAGTGTTACATAGCTTGCTAAGAAACTATGGCAGCCTGATTCTGTTCTGCATTTTAGCTTCAGTAAATGCTCGTGTTCTTTCTTTTTGTAAGGTTTGTGTACAAGCGTGTGATCCAAGTTCTTTGTTGGCTGAGCTCCAATGACTTGGGGATTTGTCAGGCTGTTTGGCCTACAAGTTTCTTAAGGTATTGATTTCAGTTATAAAAAAACAGGGCTTAATTTTAACACGTCTCTACTTCACATGAGATACGTTGGCAGCAGGGGACTAGCCAAAAGGCGAGTTGTAATGAACTAAGAATTAGTCTCTCATTATGAGGTGCGTAACCCATCAAGATATGCTATTACACTTTAGAATTTGTTGCTTCTGTGTTCCTACTATTAAGCACAACTTACTGAGTCTTCAGATGTAACTACAACTGTTTGTGCATCCGCTTAAATTGTCCTTCCAGCTTTTCTCTTTTTTACAAGAAAGCTTCGTTGATGAAAATATCAAAACGCCATCAATTTGAAAATTTGTTGGCGTAGTCTGGTAAAGGAGTGTGTAAAGTGAGTGGGTTTTTCTGTTGTGCAGGCCTGGCAGGATGCTGGACTTGTTCTGTCCACTACTAGCAACGAAGCCTGTAAACTATTTGATGCTACGCTGACCCAGGTATGGCCAAAAAGGGTAAGAAAATGTGATTTGAAGGGATTTGTGCATAAAATAATCTTTGCTCTAGTTGATGTTTGCCTTTCTTACCAGCTGGGAAAGCCTCATAATCGGGCTGCTACAAGAGTTGAGCCATTAGCAGGCAGCAGAAAACCCTCATAGCAGAGGGCTATGCCAGATGCTGCAGCTGTAGGGAAAACTTCAGCCAGTATGCTCATCCTGCTTGACATGGGAGAGTCAAGCAGTGGACATAAACCACGTAGAAATCTAAGGTTATTAGTTCTGCTGGTGGCCAAACTACCTTAATGAAAACAGTTTTTCCATTTTCCTATGATGGTAACCTTATACAAATCCAAAGTTTGTCTTTTAGCCATTTTTCTTGCTTGCTTTTGGATTTTACACATGTGGGACATAAAGTGAGTGGGCAAATATTACCAGGCATTTTCTCAACCGTTTCTCTGTTCTTTTACAGTACGCAACCTGGGCCAATGATGAGAGCCTTGGAGGTATTGAGGGGTGTCTCTCGAAGTTAAAAGCAGCAGACCCAAATTTTAGTAAGTATAGCATTTAATTCTTGGCATGGAAAGTGCTGGATAATACCTTCTGTCTTGGTGTTTAACTTACTTTGTTTAGGTAAGTGGGAAGTGGTGGGTTACAGAATTCTGTGAAACCTCTTCAGAGTCTAGAGCAGGTTGGGATGGTTTTGTGAGTTTTCTTTTTTTCTTTTAATTTCAAGTCTTTTTAAATGGTTATCATAAAATGCCAGTAAAAACTTCAGGCTTATGAGACTTCCTGAACCCCGTGAGTACATGTCTTGTTTCAAACAAACAAGCAACCCCCCCTTGCAATACTGTACAGCTCAAGTTGTAATGTGCTGTTTTCTGTAGCAATGGGACATGTCATTGCTAATGGTTTGGAGCTGATTGGCACTGGAAGTTCAGTGCGGCTCAACAAAGAGCTGGACAGTGCAATGAGAACGATGCTGCTGCTTTCAAAATCGCAGCCACTGACTGAGCGTGAGAAGCTTCATGTATCAGCACTGGACATGTTTGCCAGCGGGTAAGTTCACTGTCATCCCATTTAAAGGACTGTGAAGAATTTAGCCACCAGAGGTGGAAGAGATAGTTGGTATTAGTGTTGCCTGATGCTAGCTGACACCTAGCAACGGATCAGGGTGAGATCTTGAATTTCTCTCTCCAAACTGTAAGCACCATGATTGCTTAGCGAGCAGCAGCAGCATAGGAGGGGAAGTGCTATATTGCCACTCCTTCCTATCATTAAGCCCTCTGTTTTATAGCTGTCATAGATCTTTCAGCGGAATATATGGTTTAGAACTAGGAAACTAAATATGTAACTGCAGTAAGGTCCAGTATAACACAGGCTTGGATCCACGGAAGCAAAGCTACAAACAGACTTTTCTTCTCTCTGTTTTCTCCCTGTGTCAAAAACTACTTCCCCTGTGAAACAGGGAGATAGCAGAGAGTCAGAAGTGGTGTAGAGGCCCACTGTTCCCTTCAATATGATGAACTCACACTTCAGAAGGCAGAAGGTATGGGCTAATGATTCACTGTCATTTGTTTGTCAAACAAACAGGTGAGCGTGGATTTGGCTCATGTACTTCTTAGCAAAGGTAAAGGGGAAGCTACTGAAGCCCTGTTACTATGAGTTTGATTCTCATTAGAGGAGAGGGAAGGTGTCTTTGTGTGTGTGAAGTTATATTAATCTTTAGATTTATGCTTTAAGCTCATTTCATTTTCCTTTTGTGTTACAGTGACTTGTTCTAATCCAAGGACATTTCTGTCAAAAGGTTTCCCAGAAGGTGCTCAGTGAAGATAATGCTATTATTACTTTAGAAAAGACTAAGAAATTCCTTCAAGGAAAAGAAAAAAAAGTCATTTGATGTTGAATTTCCTGTTTTTCAGAACAGCATGAGTTTAGAATGAGCAGTAGAGTAAGGTATGTGTGCCATCTCTCGGGAATTAAGTTAATTTTTTATTTCTAGCCAGCTTCCAAAAGCTTGTGACCTATGGGAACAGATTCTGCAGAGCCACCCGACTGACCTGCTAGCCCTTAAATTTTCCCAGGACACTTATTTCTACCTAGGATATCAGACACAGATGCGAGATTCTGTTGCCCGGGTTTATCCTTTCTGGACACCTGATATTCCACTAAGCAGGTGGGTCGTGCTTCTTTTTGAGAATTTATCTGGTGTGCGTATACTTTGTGGGGGTTTTTTTGAGTTTAGACACATCTAAATATCAGGATCTGTTGTAAACAAACATGTAGACAAAGGCAAGGGCTTAGAAGTGAACCAAACCTGACCACACCTTTCCTGTATCCCTGTTGACATTGCTGTTGAGGGTGTTTTCTTAAGTGAGCTCTGGCTCAATTAGTAAATTTTGCTGTCAAATATGGCACGTGGCATGTAACAAACAGGATAAAATCATGTCCTCACTGAGGGCAGTGGCAAAACTCCTTCAGGCTCACATTGTGGGTGACAGAGCACATCAGTGGAAGGAAGAAAGGAACTGTAACTTGGAAATGTAGTGCTGAAATAAATCTTTGGGATATATTGTAACAGCTGGTGCAGCAAAGACTGACAGGAAGGGAGATTTTTTTTTTTTAATTTCTTTAGTTCGATTCTGAAAGTTTTGGCTTCTCAAAGTTAATTCAGGATAATCTGCATCTATTGTGAATAGTTAATAAAGACTAACTTGGGATAATTTAAAAGAAAAAAATTAAGACCTGTTAAAATATTTGAAAGCTTTTACATTTATATAAAGAAAATAGCATTAAGTTGTAAGTTAAGCCATACACTTAGAGAGATGAATAGACTACCCACAGGAAACCATAACTTTCTAAATATTTTATGAATGTTGCTGTAGATCCATGCACCCGCATGCTCCATATCCAGCACAATCTTTTCTCCTCTTTTTCTGCCACAGACAGTGCAGATAATACAGACTGAATGCTGTCCTAGTAATGAAGCTAATTAAGGTGCCCCACAGTCTCATGGCACAGAGGGTAGTGTCAGGAATCTCAAAGTTCCAGCTGTGTCACCTCAACTCAGAGAAATCTAAACCCCTTAGTTCTTTTTACTACAATATGCTGGTTTCATTTCCTGGGGAAGTAAGATGACTTAACAGTTTTTACTGCATTTTTATAAACTTTTCTAGACACAATCCTACCAAAGTTGTCCTCTTAATTGTAAAGCAACAGGAAAAGCCCATATGCCAAGCGTTACTTGAAGTATAAAAACTTGGCAGGTACTCGTTGTTCTCAAGCTTACAGGGATGTAGAGTTACATATGAATTCATATGTTGGAAAAAGAAAATCAACTTTTATCCATTTGATCTATGAAATGAATAAGTTGCAACATGCCTTACGTGTTTTCGTAGTTCCTTTGCCTCAGGAGTTTAAAATGAAAACCCCAAGACATGCTTTGAGAAGCAGAACATATCCTGTGGTATTTTGTAGTCTGTGAATCTGCAGATAGAATAGCAATTAGTCATAGAATCATTTAGGTTGGGAAAGACATTGAAGATCATTGAGTCTCACCATTAACCTAACACTGCCGAGTCCATTGCTAAACCATGTCCCTCAGCACCACATCTACATGTCTCTTAAATACCTCCAGGGATGGTGACTCAACCACTTCCCTGGGCAGCCTGCTCCAATGCTTGACAGCACTTTTGGTGAAGAATTTATTCTTATGTCCAATCTAAACCTCCCTGTTGCAACTTGAGGCCATTTCCTCTTGTCCTATCACTTGTTAAATATTTCTTAAAATGACTGCATCAGGTATGTGTGTAAGAGCATGTAACACTCCTAATTTTCCTTTACGTTGGGCCTTTATGGCTTAATGGGGATGCTTTACAGCTGGTCTTAAAGGGCCACTTCACATGAAACTGCTCACTTACAGTTTTGTGGGCACTGGAGCAAGTGCAAAAGGCTACCCTGAGGTGTTGCTTTTGAGACGTTGAGATCCCATTGGTGACAGCACTGTCTTCTAGCTTTCTAATTCTGCATCTTGCAACGGTTATGGAGATCAGCAGATTATGTAAGGTAGAATTAAAAGTTGCACAGAACAAAGATGTGAATCTCAGTTCTCAAAACACTGGTGATACTGATTTTGTTACTGTTTCCCATGCTGGTGTCTCTGAGCCTGTCGATTCCTGTAAGAACTATCTAGTTGTGCTGTATTCTGCAAACTTGAACGATCATTGTAACTTCAAATCTAAGGACTATTTTGAGTTAAATGCTATTTCTAATAGGTTTTTCAGTCCTAGCTTAAATCTAGTTCTAAATAGATGATGTACTGTTTTTGCCCTTTTGCTTAGCTACGTGAAGGGCTACTACTCCTTTGGACTCATGGAAACAAACTTTTTCGATCGTGCTGAGGAGCTTGCCCATGAGGTAAACCACCTGTTGTTAGTGCTACAAGGTTTTAGAATGCTTAAACCTGGCCCCTTTCTCTGGGTGGTGGTTTGTGCAAATGCCATGAACTGACTCCTTCCATCATCCCAGCTGTTAGTACAAGTAGCAAAGAGATAAACCTCAACATGGAAACGCTCCCAGAGTTTTGTAAGAGAATACCATTAACCATTCCTTAGGAAGATTCCCACATCTACACCATACCCTGGCAGTTTCATCTTAACTGTATTTCCTTCACTTGTTTATGATCATGCCATGTCAGATGGTGTCAGAACACCTGTATAAAATCCATACATTATCCCGTCTGCTTTTTCTCCTGTGTATAATTGGCTGTTTACTCCTATTAAAGAATGTTAGATTGGTTTAATGTAGTCCACTCTTGACAGTCCACCCTGTTTGGGTTCCCTCACCCTTTTTTCCCAGGTGCTTGTTTCTTGATTATTGAACAACTAACTCTACAATGTTCCTGGGGATCAATTTTAGCTGGCCTGTTTCCTTTTTATGAAGATAGTAATTATAGTCGACTTTTTCCAGTCCTCAGGATTTTCCCTGTCTTCCAGGAGTCTCAGATACAATTAATTTCTAATGGGTGTTTTTGCCAAACTTCTGTTACATCAAATTGCTGAAAGTGACAACAAAGACTGAACATTAACATTAAACATTTATGAAGTTAATTGCTAACTTTGCAAAATGCCTAGAACCTACTGGGTGGTGTTGGAGCAAGGAAGAGGAATTTGCTGAATAGTCAGAGCTGGCCATGTTCCTGTAGAAGAAATTATTACCTGCAAGGCCCTATGTCATGGAATATATCATGCCTGTGCATGCAGTTCTTCCATGGCTGATACCGATGCATGTCTGTGCATTATCGTATGATAATCTTCATTAAAGCCTGCATTTGAAAGTATTTTGCAGGTGTTCATCTCTGTGTAGTAGAAGCTGGGAAGTGAAGTCAGCCGATAAATATTTTCTTCCTTCTTTTTTCTCCAAATCAGTTCCCGGCTGTAGTTAGTTGGAATGGTACAGAGATGTACTTAAGAAGCAGCAAGTAAAAAGTAGTCTCTTGTTTCTATAGCAGCAGTGATAAATATTGTTATTTGCAGGTTTGCAAGCTTCATCATGTTGCCCATTTTTTACTTCTAGGCTTTGGCGATAAATCAGAGAGACGCATGGTCTGTACATACTATCGCTCACGTAAATGAAATGAAAGCAGAAGTGAAGAAAGGGTTAGAATTTATGAAGGAAACAGAAACCAACTGGAAGGTAAACATTCTTGTAGCATCTCTGAACAAACTCCTTCTAGCTCTTCTTTATCTCTCCAGCCAAATTCTTGATTTCTCTGTATGCAATTCCTTCCTATCTGTAGACATGTTGCAAGCAATGAAAATTTTACATATTAGAAGAGACTAATACTGTTATGTTACTGTTATGTTATGTTACTGTTATGATCCATCCTGCTTTTGAACCAAGAGGCAGAGAAAAATGGCACATTAGCAGGACACATACTGTAGACTACTTTAAGCCATCATTACTATGAGTGCTGAGATTACACAAACACCAAACAAGTCAGTAGGCTGGGATTCACACAGACTGTCCTCTCACACTGCCTTACTTTACTTTAAGTAGGAATATTGTAATACATACTCCTTTCAACAAGTGTGTGGTTTGTACATGCATGTGTGTGCACACACACCCCTCCCTTCTCGTTTCTTTTTCCTGGTGGAACTGATTAGGTATTTTACACGGCTGTTGCAGACAGGTGAAACATCAGAAGTGAAAATTGTGATTTGTTGATGTGTGATTTATTGTGTGATTTATAAACTGAAGTGGCCAGTGATATATTCACAAGCTTTTTGCTCAGGCTGAGATGAGCAGTGAGAGTCATTTGAGGAACCTGGCTAAACCTCTTCACAAGTAGCTGAGATGATGTGTGAAATTATACAGTTACATAAGAGGTTTTAGAGCCTTTGTTTGGGACGGATTTTTAAAGGTCAACTGTAAAGAAAAGAAAAATGATGCTTTTGTCTCTTCTAGTGTACTGAAATTACTTTTTATCCAGCATATTTTAGTATCTCTCAAAGTATTGAACAGTCAGTAATACAGTCCTTTGCTGTAATATGTATTTGTGTTGTACAGCATGTGTTTTCCCAATGATTGTGTATGTCATATTCAGAATAAAAGGCTGAGAGGTTTGAATTTGTTAGAACATGCAAGAGTCTCTTTTGGAGTCGTCTGAGCTTGACTGTTCTACCTCACCCAAAGAGCAGGGCTGGAAAACAAGTTTAGAAGGACTGTTTATTTTGCCCTTGTTTTTTTTTAAGTTAAGATACCAAGCTTGGAAGTGCAGGCAGAAAATCCTTGCTTGAGATTCATATCTGTCATTTCTCAGAAAGTACTTTGTCCTTTGATCTATTTATGAGTTTTAATGGAACAGTGGTGCAGGGGCCTGACAGTTTGGGTGTTGCTTTAAAACTCCCCCCATCACTGATTTTTGGATCAATTTTGTACTCTCTGTTAAAATAGTTGCATGCCTCTGTCATTTACACCCTTTATCCAACTAAAATAATGAAGCACAAGATCAGTATGTAGAATTGTGTGATGTACCTTTATGCCTGACACTGTAGAATTGAAATTTATGATAGCTGATGTCACACTGTTATTTGTAATCACTTGTGCAATATTTTTCATTTTAGCCATTGAAAACAGCATTAAAATGTAAGCGCGTGAAAAACAACAGGTCTCTCTAAGGGATTTAATAAAGTTGCTTGTATTTTGCCTGGTAATTTTAAATTGTAATACTTTATTTAATGACCAGGATCATCTCTCTGTACCGTCACAGTATTTGACCACCTTATGTTGTTTTGAATTCATCTTTCTCCTTCCCAAAACGAGTGGCAAAGATTTGGTATGGGTTTTCTTTACAGAGTACTTCATATTTTTGTTTCTCCACCACCTTTCCCAAAAATCAGATGCCATTGATTTTGTGCTGAAATATACATATAAACCAAAAAGGGACTAATTGTTTTACCTCTCTGCCAATGCTGTTTAGTATTAAATGGGAATGTTTTTTCCTGTTAGCTCTTGGAATGAGTTCTGATAGCCTTCTTTTATTTATTTATTTAGTAACCTGCAAGCCTAATTCTCCTTTAGCAATTTAATCTCATTCAGAACTCAAACTCAGCCACAGAAAAAGGGTTTTGTTTTATTCTGTGAGGTAATCCCATGTTCTTCTTTATATGACATTTGGAGTTGCAGTATGGTAGTAAACTTGATAGTATCAGCCAAGCACTTAACTACTTCAATTGCTCAGGTTTGGTTTGTGATTTAAGATTAAGGAAGTAAAGATTACAAGCATGTTTATCTTGGCATCATAAAGTTCTGACATTCACTGGGAACCTTTGTGCTTCCTGAGCATTGTCACCATTTTCATGAAGATGCTTTTTCCACTTGTGAAAACATTAACTGCAGCACTGGGGTAGAATGAGAGCAGTGGGGCAAACCTTCCTGGTATTTCAATTTTCACCGAAGGACTATGGATTTATATTCCTGTTGGTTGATTCTCAGTGTGCTCATAAAAGTGAACTGCAATGACACTGTCTTGAATTGCAGGTGAGGAAAGAGGATTTGCTGAAAAGGACAGTGCAAAGTTGATACAATTCGGCAAATACTCATCTCTTGAACTGCATTTGGTATCTGGTCCATAGTAAAACATATATTAAAGAAGCCAATTCCTCTCTGTCTAAGCTGAATGCCTAGATGGGTGGGATAAATGAACCTCATCAAGTGGGTATCTCTCTCCACTATCTATCCAGGTTTCTTTAGACAAAATTCCTAAACGGGTTTGTTTGGGGTTTTTGAATATGGGGGGGGGAAGTGCTGCAGAAGGGTGAATTCTGAGGCAATTGAAATTCTTCTCTGGAAAATGATGTGAGGGAAACCTTGTTTTTGAAGTGTCTCCCTGAGTAGCTGCAAGAAGCAAATGTACCAACTGAGAAGGTATCCTGGCTGACTGATTTAAAGTTCTTGTCTCTTCTGCCTCATTAAGTACTCGGTTTTGTTGAAGATGAAAACAGAAATCTGACAAGATATGTTTAAATGGTAAGTTACTCTGTAAATAATATTTTCTCTACTCTCTTTTTATTTCTTTTCCAGGACATTGATATGCTTGCTTGCCATAATTACTGGCACTGGGCTTTATACTTTATTGAAAAGGTAAGAGGTATTTTCACATAGGTGTTTTATTGTCCAGATAGGTCATGGATCTAATGCTATTTAAAAGGCAGACCTAACACTTAGAGATTTTTTTTTTCCCACCTATTTAAAGAAATGCTTTTATAAAATAACACAAGGCCATTTTTACAAGCTAGTCCTTTATTGCAATTATTTTGAGAAGTTCTAATTGCATTGGTCAAAGTTATATGATGTTTGTTAGAATGTTGAAAAACTGCTGTGAGAATATCGCATGTTTGAAGATGAAAAAGTCTCACTAAATACACTTGGCACAGTTATTTGATAGATGAACTTGGATCTCTAAATTTCTGATAAAAATTAGGCAAAATTATCTTCAAATTCAGTACTAATTTGCTTACTATAAAGAGGAGGCAATGAGCTCTAAATTTGGTCACCAATGTTATTAATTGTTAATATTACTACTCTTATTATTGAAACACTTTTAAAAATGGTTGCAATTTTACCCAACCTGTCCGGTTGCAATGTTGAATTTCCTTGTATTTAATAATTCTTAGCACTTGTGGGGTTCAATTCAGTAGGGAGAAAAATGTGACATCAAGAAGGCAGTGTACTTGAGAACAGAGCAACTTGCTTGCGTTCAGTATTAACATAAAAGAGTATAACTCTCGACAGCAGTCTAATAGCTTGTTTATTTGCCACCTTCTATCTGTACAACTTTTTTGTAGCCTGCTTACAATTATTTTTCTTCCTACCTCTTTGCATACACTGTGGGATGCATTAATTTTTGCAACGTTAGAATTGAGAGGTAATACCTTGTCTTCCTCCTTCATGTGTAACTTACACCGGTATGGGTACCTATGATTAAATGAAACCTGGCCATACTGATTGTTTTGCCTAGTAAATCCTGGTTTATCTTGGGCTTCATTCTTTCTTTTAATACCTCAAGGTTTCTTTGACTTGGTTTGTTTTGATTAAGTCATGAGGCAGTTGCGAAGTAATGTTATGACATCTATTAGTTGTAAGTATATCTTTGGTTACTACAGTCGCTTTTGGTTACTGTATCTGAATGTTATCATGCAGTCCTCACTTGCTTTTACAGGGTGAATATGAAGCTGCTTTGACAATTTATGACAATCATGTGAGTAGGGGCCTTTTTTTCTTTACTGAGCACATGTTTAGGACCATGATACGTGGTTTCTTTCTTCTGTGTAAGATTGACACCTATCACAGGGTGCCATATATGTATATATTTTTTTTACATCTGTCACAGTGTTTTAGGGAAATTGTTTCTTAACTGTTCAAACGCCCAAAGGACTTGCATGGTATTGTATAGTTCAGGTGTTTCTTACACTTGTGCTTGATCGAGCTACAATGGCACTGTTGGTACTGTTTTCCATTCTGTCCCTGTTTTGTACTCATGCTTTGTAGGCCTAAATGCTCCTGCTGAACAAAGCTTTTTAAAAGGATGTAAAACAATTTTCCTCTAAAGTCAAGTTAGCTTTACAAAGAACTGAGTTAGCTACTAAGTCCAGAAAAGCATGTCTTTTCATTCCTTGTTAAATTATTATAGTTCTTTACTGTCTGGATGTCAAAATAATCTTTGTAAATAGGCAGTATCAAATTAGATAAGATAATGTATCTTTGTAAGGATTATACAAATAATGCAAGGATTAAGAAAGCTACAGGGCAGACTCCTATCTACTAACCTTGAAAAAGTGAAGTAATATTTGTGATACTGTTTTGGAAAATATAAAGTACCTCAGTGACTCTCCATACTTAGAGAGTTTAACTTCACAGCAGGAGAAACAACACAAATACAACAATGTAAGTCTCATTGCAAAATGCTGCAATGAGGGATATTGCAAAACAGGTATTTTTGAATGAAAAAAAAAAAGATTAAATTAATTCTGTACTGTCAAAATAAGTTTAATTATCTGAGTAAGTTTCCACTAGCACATCAGTTGGGCAGCTTATGAACACCTGTGATTACAGATTGCTCCTCGGTGTCTGCTGAGTGGAAGCATGCTGGATATAGTAGATAACTGCTCGATGCTGTACAGGCTTCATCTGGAAGGTAGGATATCCACCTGCCATGCGTTTTCAAACTGTATGGGGAACAGGTTTGCCTCCCCCCTTCCCCTGCCTTGCATGTTGGAGAACTATTTAAAGATACTTCCAGAGCAAGCTTGGTCAGTGTTACAGAAGATATCTTCTGTTGCAGAAGAAAATTCTGCTCTCGAGAAAAGTCTCCATGTGATATTCCTAATAATGTGCATAACCTTTATTCTTCACAAGAATTTTTTTTCCCATGCCACTGTGGTGTTTCATTCAGCTCAGGCTAGCATAGCTCATGTATTTCTCTTTTCTCTATTGTCTGTGGAGATTTGAGGCTGGACAATCAAGTACGTAAGCCTCTGAAAAGCTGTAGAGCTTCCCTGAAGTACATTTAATTTAGATACTTCATTTTCTATTTTGGTACTGATTGAAATAGCTAGTACACATGTATTGGCCTCTGACTTTCATGCGCTCTCTTAAGTAGGTGACATTTCTCCTTGTGAGTGTTTATACACTCGAGTTCATGAAGCGGGAAGAGCAATATTTTCACAGCATTCTGCTGAAATACTAATGATGCATTGGGTTTGTTTCTGAAACCCATCTTATAACTCTGATTTGATCACTACAGGCGGTTCATTTATGAACATCATCTCCAAGAAGATGTAGGTAATCTCATAATAAACCCAGAACCTCACATAACGCAATTCAGAATATTGGTTATAAATTATGAACAGTCAATAAACTCTTTGCCCAAATATGCCAGGCTGCAGCTGAGCATTGCTCTCTAAATTTTGCCACATCAGGGAATGTTTTCTTGAGTTTAGGAGGAATGCTATTGATGCTAGGTGACTGAAAGTATACTGCAAAGTCATGCTTTTGCATGTGGCATTTTTATTGAGAAAAATATATATCTTTTTTTTTTTACTCTCAGGTGTAAAGCTTGGAGACAGATGGAACAATGTTCTCAAGCTTACAAAGCAGCACACCAAAGATCATGTTCTTCTGTTCAATGATGTACACATCTTGATGTCCTCACTTGGAGCCAAAGACCACAAAACTACTGATGAGCTTTTAACAACTCTTCAGGAACTTGCCAAGTAAGCAAGTGAATTAAGGTATTGTATTGAAGAAATATTTTTTTCCTCTGAACTTCACAGTGAATGGTGTCTGGCTTGCCGAAGCAATAAAGTTTCTCCCCCCCACACACACCCTGTTTTTCTTCTGTTTCAGTATCTATTGCCACCTTTAAAAAAGAAGGAAGGAGAACCTGAAAGTGTCACTATTTGTTCCTAGCTATAATGCCCATCAATCAAAAATATTAATAAATAACTGTCATTTTTAAGATTCCTTATGAAAACAAATAACTGTCAAATCAAGCCTAAGCGTATCTGCTTTGATTAAAGTAGGATATGGTGAATATATGTAAGTATATATCAAACTGCACATGCACACCATGTCAGGAAAGCATTTGTGACCTCCTTATCCCTTCACCCAGTGCTTCCTACTGCCTATGCATTCAGCCTTTTGTAGTAATACAGCTGTATGTTTTATAGCTGTAGTTTGAAGTATTGTAAAGCTTAATTTTAATTTGAGAAAACAGACAGGGAGATTAAGAGTTTATAGTAATAATTGTCTTAATCTATTAATTTATGTGTATCATGAATATGCAATAGCTAAATGATACCTATGATGCGTTTTGTATTTGTTAAAAAAGCACTCAGACAACTTTGACACACACACAACAGCCATTCTAGGCTTTTCATTGCTATTTTTCCCTAGCCTTTGAAATTTAAAGTTGGCAATAATCTTTTTTTTTGTTTGTTTTGGTAAACTATTCTTCCACGGCGCTCTCTTGTGGTTGGTATCACTCGCATATTTTCACAGTTGGAAATGTTAGTTAATGCAGGGGGTATGTTGTTTTTCATGAATCAACACTTCAGATTAGTTGCAAGAGAAAGCAAAAACAAAAATTCAGTCTTCCATCTCTGTGTATTTTCTCAGAGAGCTGGAACAAATTTTTAAATGAAGAATTGTTTCATCATTTTCGTCACTAACTATCTCAAACTGCCTACTTAACGTGCACATTTGTTGTCCACTTCTGACTTTCCAGGATGCCCTATTTTGTTTAAGGGATGATAAACACAGAAGGGCAACACTGCATACACCTTGTGGAAGAAATGGGCAATTAGTAACACTGACTTAAGAAGGAGAGCACAGAGTATGCTCTGCATTTCATAAATTTAAGGTACTAGTGCGGGAGTGTGACTCTCAGCTGCCATTGCAAACACTCAAAACAGAAGCCTCAGGTTCCTCGATGTTAAAGACTTAATTGCAAAATTTACAGAAAAATCTGTTTGAAACAATATATAGAATTTATAGCATTGAACACCCTGTTCTCAGGAATAATTTCTATTGCTTGGGATAGAAAGTCATCCTCTCCTCCTGTTGCCAGCCAGCCTTTTGGCACTGAAATGACATGACTTCCAAGATCTGATCACTGTAAGCCCCTTCTGTACCAGTGGGAAAACACAATTCCATGTTGTCCTGTGCAGGTGTTGCCTGTAGACCAATGAGCTACAGTTTGGTTACTTGTATTTTTGACTTTTTTTTAACATCAAACCAGGACACAAGGATGCTTGCTAGAATGTATACTTTCCTCTGCAGGCAGATTGTCATGCTCTATGCATCTTCTTTAGATGACTTAGGATACAAGGACTAAGAATAAAAAAGTAATAAAAAAACTAACCAAAAATACTTAAGGGCTACCTAAAATCCATTACTGTTTGTGGGCCTAAAAGCAGTCTGTCATGGTCAGAATAAAAGAGCGTAGTTTGAGAACTGTCATGGCAATACAGTTTATACTACACAGACAGTGAGGCACTGTGCTGTGTGGTGAGCTGTTAGCAAGGGACCGATTGTCACTTTTGGCAGAAATAAGGCCAGTCAAAGAACTAGTAGTAGGATGCTCTAGTGAGAGCATCAGAAGAGAAACCTGAGCAGTTTTCTCACTTTTTTTCTAGCCAAAACTGTTCATTGCAAAGGCAGGAGGGGTTGGGCTCATGATTTTTGCAGACAGTTTCACAAAAAATGAAGACTGATTGTTGAGTAACAAAAAGGTGAAAGTAACACAACCACACCAAAAGATATTATCTAAATAAAGTACCTGAAACATCAGGCTTTGTATGGTTTGGGAAAAAAAAAATCTGTCTGCAAGCAGTGACAATAGACCAGCAATGCAATATGCATATTTATAATTTGACTTAAGAAAGTTAACCACTTTCTCATTCTACAGAGCACCTTGTGAAGACCATGAGCTTTCCCTGGCTCCCAGTTTGGGGTTGCCACTGTGCCAGGCTTTTGTAGAGTTTGAAAATGGAAATTGTGATAAAGCTGTAGACCTGCTGTACCCAATCCGTTACCAGCTAATCCAAGTAGGAGGCAGTAATGCTCAGGTAAGGGAGATCAATAAAAGACTTTTTGATATGACTTAATCTTCTTCAGTAGCTCCCATTAGGCGCTTAGATTATTAACACCACTTCATTCTTAGAAAGTGAAAAGCTAAACTGTGCTTGTGACCGAGTCCTGGTTGCAAACACTCACTAGCAGTTAGCTATTTAATTTTTCTTGGTGATATGCTTCCTTCCGGAGTGGTTATGATAGTTAGCTAAATAAGGCATTATAACCAGCAATATTTTATAAGTTACTTATTACTTTGTATTTTTGCTGCCTTTTTTTTTTTTTCAGAGAGATGTTTTCAGCCAGTTATTGATTCATGCTGCTTTAAATTCTAAATCACAAGCCAAACGAAACCTTGCAAGGTGAGCATTTTGCCTGATAAATACTTTTGGAAGCTGTACTGTTACTAAAAGTAAGAAGCAGTGAGTGTATTCAGACCCCTAAATTAAGGCTAAAATTATGCACAAACATTTGTGTTAAATGTAGCAACATTTAACTTGGATAAAAAGTAAAACAGCTTCCAGTTCCAAAAGTATAGTCTTACAGTCTGGGTGAATGATCTGTATTTGTTCAAGGGCAGTTGATTTTCAAATGGTTCTGTCTTAAAATGTGGCGTCCTGCCTGTTGATCAGTGTTACTTAAAGGGCTGCTAAATGTCCGTGAACTGCTGAAAAATCAAGTGTGTCCTAATAATGACACGTGCTTTATTGGTAAATAAGATGGGCAGCGCCTGACCTCTGAGCTTGCCCTGCTACAAATCACAAGAACCTCCTTGGGTAAAAATAGTAAATGTTGTTCATTGCCCCATGTTGAGTTCTGCTGAAATGCATTGACTGGGTCTGCCTGTGCACTTTAAAGAATGGATCCTCAGGACAATATGAAGCCTTGCCTGTTCACCCCCCTGCTCTGATCTCTGGGTGCTCGTGTTCAGTCTCTGTCAGTGCTGAAAAGATGGCTGTTCTGCCTAAACCGACTGCCAAGGCCAAATAAGAGAAATCTGCACCTCAAGAGCAGATCTTGCGGTTACCGTTTTCCTCCTTTTACAAGAATACTGCTGGTGGTGATCTCAGGGGAAAACTGATGTTGTAATCATGACCACCTTCCCATTTCTCTCCTCCCTCTCCCCTTTCTTCAGGTGCCTCCTGAGAGAACGTGATGTGATGAGACCAAACTCACCAATGACAGAGCGTCTTATTAGGAAGGCAGCAGCTGTTCATTCAATGGCATAAGCCTTTCCTCTGTGCTTCAGCTGAAAGAGCAATAAGCTTTCCAACCACACTGGGCACAGGGAGTAAACCCAGTCTAGTATCTAGTAAAATGTGCAAGAGATTCTTAGTAGCTAAGAGTACCCTATGAATCAGAGATCTGGTGATGGTTTCTTTGAAAAAAAAAACTAAATATATATATATATACATGCACAGCTGTTGTATTTCAGGAGGTTTTATTTTAGAAGATTCCACAAGGTGAAAAGAAGATAACCTGCTGATAATGCACAGCTTTCTGAAGTGTCCCAGGTTACTGCTTTTCTGGTATATTCTCCTGAAAATTCTCTCTGACCCTGATTTATATACAGTACAGCAGTAGTGTCTGGATTCCAATCTTTCATTGGCCCGATTTGTTACTTTGTTCATATGTTAAACAATCAGTAAACTGCTCAGATAATTCAAATGGACCTTTTAGGCATAGATAATAGGAAAGTACGGGGCTAGAACCAACACAGGCATCAGCTGCATTCCCTATCAAGCTCCCAGTCCATTCAGGCACGAGTCACAGACTGACATTACAGATCAGTCTGCATTCAGGATCTCTTTCCAGGTGCGTATTTTTAAACTTCCTTTCATAAAATGTTAAACTTTTTCCTTTCAATATAGCACCTCGGAGCTTTCTGAAATTACTATGTGACTAAAACCAGACAAGAGGGCAAATAGCTGACTGTGACTATTCTAACAGGGGTACTCCCCTGGCACTTTTACATCTTTCAGGAAAAAAAAAGTCTGTATTTCAGCTGAAACAGTGCCATCTCTGAATGGTAGGTTAGACTGGTGTCTTTGTGCTTACCTGAGCTTTTGGAAAGTCAGACCTTCCTACTCAGTAGCATGCATCCTCTCATGTTACTAAAGTAAAGTTTAAAAACAGTGTTAAAGCGTGCGCTTTATGGAGGTATCTCAGAGAAGGTGAAGACTGGAAGGGAGCTTCTGCCACAGAAAAAGAGCTAAGGGGAACTGATAGAAAGCTGTGTCTCGGCAAGTAATGTGGCAAGCTTTGGTGCTGCAAATGAGGCACAATATGAGCCGTGTAACTCTGTGAAGATCTGGTGCCTGTGGCTTGCTGGAGCATAGCTAACAGATTGCCTTGCAACAGTAATACAGAAATCCCTGATGAAGGGAAAGATGGTATTTCAAATCAAAACTGAACTAATGCCGCTTCTTCTTTTTTCCCCAACTGGAAATGCAACGCTCTTCAACTCCCCAAGCTCTGGCTTTGGGATCACATCTGCAAGCTCTCCTGGACACACACGCCTGCCCCTCCTTTCTGTCCACCTCAGGTTCTTCCCCACCTCCCACAGCAGTCCCATCCCACACACAGTTTCCTTTTGACCTAAAAAAGCAATTTTTTATTAGCTGTCCCTGCACTGCCCCTGGAGTTCCTGCAGAGAGGACTAAGGTGTGGAAGTGCCTTGCTCCCACCCTTCTTCCCCCAGCCCTCACTTAAGGAAGACAAAATAGTTGTAATTGGTTCCAAATTAAACTTTTGAAACCAGTTTAGGGTATTGCATCCTTCTGTGCAGCCTTTTGAATCCTGCACACAGTCATAGATACCCATTCTTCAGCTTCATCACTGTTTTAGCTGTCTGGCCGTGTCTGTGATGATTGGCTCACTCTGTGCTGAAGTTCTACTCCTTACTATTATTTTAATCAGCGCATTTCAATCAATGACTTAAGCCCAGGTAACTTTTTACTCAAGGAATGTAACAAATTGTAGGTGGGAACAAAAGAATGAGAAAAGCGTTGGCTGTACATGTGTCGTTTATGTGATCCATTGCTACACAAATTTAAGAATGACACTTGTAGTACTTGTGATACAATGTGGTTGAGAATTTTGTCTGCTTTACATCAATAAATTCAAAGAGGGCTCAGTTGAGTAGCAAGTATATGACTTCTTTGCATAAAGATTTTAAATGGGTTATTCAGCTTAATTTCATAAACCTGTAACTGTACGGCTTCTTTTGTTCGATGAACGTGACTGGAAGCTTTTTCATTGAACTGGTACTGAACATTTTGCCCATAAATGAGATCATCTGGGTTTTTTGTCTTATCTTCCCCTTATTTTTATGTGAAATACTGGTATCGTTCTGTCTTGCTTTACCGTGCTATGCTGAACTGTTTTTAATTACCGTTACGGGAAATAATTAACAAGCAGGTAGCTCAGTGGGAAGAAAACGGGAAAGGAAGAACTTCACCAAGCACCACTTTACATACAGATCTTTTCAAATGCAAATACTAAATAAAGGCCTTGGTCAGCTGCAGAGGCCTCTGCAAGTGATAGCTTCTTTAACTTCTTTGTATGCTTAGCTACTGACCAAAGCTTTCAGAGAAGACGTTGGGCCTACCTGTGTACATCCACCCTGGAGTCTCAAA
The DNA here is from genome assembly GCA_013400055.1 of Nycticryphes semicollaris. Lineage (NCBI taxonomy): Eukaryota > Metazoa > Chordata > Aves > Charadriiformes > Rostratulidae > Nycticryphes > Nycticryphes semicollaris. The sequence goes on along the minus strand of VXBJ01002601.1, from coordinate 764,035 downwards.
GGCCACAACAACACTTGGCAAGATTGAGGCTTGTCCCAAGGCCTTGAGTCTTTTTCAAAAAAAAAAAAAAATGGCATTGCGTTTATCTTGCAGACTCCTTCTCAACCTGTGGCCACCTTGTCTTTGAGATGCAAGAACCCAAAAAGCAGCCCTGCCAGAGGCACATTCACAGCTTTTACATCTTTAGAGCTCTCGCCAGCATAGCATCTATTTTAGCAGAGGCTTGAATGTGCAAGCCAAAGCCCTCGAGCCTTGCAGCAGACTAGGAAACTGTGCTCACTCATTCCGTTTCACAGATACTGCAAAACACAACTCTGTCTTTAGTACTTGAAGAGTTTTGGGCAGGGTAGAGGGAGGAGACATGACAACACAGCTGACGACTACTGGGATTGCATCTGGCCTACACTTTGTTGTAAGCAAAGTAGCTGGTACCCCAGCAGACAGGGATAGACTGAAAACATAATTATATTCAGAGGTAAAATGCAACAAACTTCTTAAGAGTTTGGGGGCTTTTTTCAAGCATTTACAAGGGTGCTGCTTACAATGTGTTCTGTGAAGCTATTCTGGAATCCACATTTGAGACGTGAGAAGTAGTTATTCACTCAGTTTAAAGACAGGAAAACAAAAGAAGGCAACCGAAAGCCACGAGCAGCAGCATCTGTGCTCTTGAATAGCCTCCTATAACGCTGTGCCTAAAAGAAGGTGAAGTTACTGGATTAAACACAGCATGTGGCCTTAGCAAATGCATTTTTAGCCTTTTCTGAACAAGCTTGTTCCGTTCCTGTTGAACTCCCCGAAACCCATTAATCAGATTATAATACAAGGCTAGTGAAGGAGGCAGATACAGCAGGGCAGTCAATCTGCTTCTGGCCAATACGGAAATCCAAGAAAAGCATCAGCAGTGACAAATCAAAGTGCTATTATCACACATAGACAATTCAGTCAAAAATGTGGCCCACTAGTGACAACTCAAAAGGCAGTGCTAGGATTGCTAGGGGGGGGAAAAAGTAAATATGGTTTCTGCTCAGAGTCACTAGGAATGAAAAAAAAAAATTCCTTCCAAAATTCTGTTGGCTATCAGGAAAACATGCTTTGATTTGGTCTTACCTTGAAGCTGGTTTGTTGCAGCAACACCAGGAACCATAATTCCTTCCTGTGGCTACACAGCTGCCATGCAAGGCGTTATGCCTTTCCTTTCACACACTCTGCCTTTTATCAGGCTCCAAGGGCAAAGGATTCCTGTCGGCACGTGGCAAGTGTGGCATTTCTTTTGCACAGTATTTCTCTTGACATCAGTTAGGAAGAGGCTGAGGTGCCAGTAGGTGGAAGAAACACTTTTTTCCTTTATGCTCCATCCTCCTGCATTCAGAGGATGTTGTTCTTCCAGCTTTCTTCCTTCTTCAGCCCGGTTACCCAGACTGAAGTTCTTTGTCTTCCTTCCTTCCCAGGGCACCTCTCACCTACAGTCCAACCCTGCACTGCTTAGATGCCAATATGCTGGCACGAGAGAGTTGTACCCCCACCAGGCAGCATTTCCTGCCAGACCTATGGAAGCGCAGTTTTGCAAATGTGAAGCACGGCACTGGAGTTCACATTTCATCCCTTGTCCTTCCTCTAGAATTCTGTGATTTGGACTGATTTGAATTGTCAGCATCTCACTAGCATTCTCCATCTACTGGCCTGTCTTGTAGGTCACAGGGGTGGGGGGAGGTGCAACACTGTGTCTTACAGGCATTTAGTTCAGATTCTTTAAGAGATACTCATAATGATATTCAAAAAAGTAAGTCCTTAGAATAAGTCAATACCTGACTACTTCTGTGTATTCATAGAATCATTCAGGTTGGAAAAAACCCTTGGGATCATTGAGTCCAACCATCAACCCCACTCTACAAAGTTCTCCCCTACCTCATAACCCCCAACACCACATCTAAACGACTCTTAAACACATTCAGGGATGGGGAGGCAACCACCTCCCCGGGCAGCCTATTCCAGTGCCGGAGCACACTTTCTGTGAGGAATTTTTTCCTAATGTCCAGTCTAAACCTACCCTGTTGCAGCTTGAAGCCATTCCCATTAAAGACATTGTGTTCTGCTACTACTTCACCTTATTCCTTCCCCCTTTTTTAGGACTCTAACAACTGCTCAGAGCAGCTGTTTGATTGCATGGAATCCAACCAAACTACTGCAGCACAGAATCCTAAAATTATTAGAGTTGGAAGGGACCTTAAAAGATCATGGAGTTCTAACCCCCCTGCCGTGGGCAGGGACATCTCCCACTAGACCAGGTTGCTGAAAGCCCCAACCAGCCTGGCCTTGAACACTTCCAGGGATGGGGCTTCCACAGCTGCTCTGGGAAACCTGTTCCAGTGTCTCACCACTCTCACAGTAAATAATTTCTTCCTAATATCTAATCTAAATCTCCCCTCTTTCAATTTAAAAGCAATACTCCTCGTGTCCTATCACTACTGATAAAGAGTCCCTCTCCGTCTCTCCTGTAGGCCTCTTTCATATTAAGGTATTAAGAGTGTCTTAGGAAGTTTATTTACAAAAATATTCCCCATGTACCAGACTCTATTCTGTCCTTCATACATAGCTAAGCACCTACACTAAACCCTGTAACTACATCCACGTAACTCCCTGTTTCTACTCCCCGTAGAAACCAAGATTAAAGGAAGGCACTGAGCACATCTACTAAGTGGCTAGTTCACTAGCTCCGTTTAGTTGTGCCATAAATTTACATATGGAGACAAACCACACACCAACAAGCAAACAGTAAAACCACATTTTATTTGCAAATATGACAAAACTCAGTGATTCATTCAGGAATTCTACAGGCGAACAAAAGTGAGATCTTAAAAAGTTGCAAAATCTTCCCCTTTTAATGCATGACTGACACATGTTTTCCTTTAGTTCTAAGTAGTTTTAATAAGGTTTCCTAGTTTTATGTATTTCCCCATCCTCTTGGTAACTTGGAAACTTTGAGTGGTACATGTGGTTGTCAGCTTTGTGTCAAAGACGCTAATAACTGGGAAGCTATTTGTGTTACCGTAAAACTTATCTGAAAGCGAAAGTTACTGCTCCTCTGTCCTCAGCAAGTTTCCCTTTTAACAGCTGGATTGCCCGAATGAGACATCTTTGTACAGAGGGTCTTCAGTTCTAATAGTTTACAAACTCTACATTAAATTCAGTAGAAATACTGTAAGAGTTTCTGTATTTTCCTTTGGGGACAATAAAAAGCACGTAACTTAATAAAAAAGGGCTTAACCACTGTTAGTAGCCAGCGTACTGAAAAATAGACCCAAGGAAGTGACCCAGGATCACCCACAGCGACCTCAGAACGCAGAGAGGAACTGCACTTGTCAGCGAGTTCCCACTGAGTTGCCCAATGCAATGTGGGCAACAAAACACGCACACAAAGCGTCTTAGACAGCAGTTCTACTACTGGCCTCTACAGAACATAACTGGTCTCTTCCAATCATGTCTTATTTCTGGGAAAACAAAAATTAGTTCTCTGCAAATAGGACAGAAAATATCGATGCCGCTTCAGATGTTTCTCCTGTCCTATTGCATTTCCTAAACGAATGTTCACATTGAGAAAATACGTGGCCACGTTCACTTGAAAGCCTGGCTTTCTGCTGTGACATAATGTGGTGAATGAATTCCTTGTTTTGCTTTGTTTGCGTGCGTGGCTTTTGATTTACCTATTAAACTGCCCTTATGTCAACCCACAAGTTTTGTCACTTTTACATTTCCTATTCCCTTCTCCATTCCACTGAGGGAGGAAGGGAGCGAGGAGCTACATGGTCCTAAATTGCCAGCTGGGGTTAAACCATGCCTTTATACACTTAGGCCATTGGTTGCAGCCAAATCACCAAATTTTAGTACTTGCTTATTCATAGGTTTTTACTTTCACAGTTTTGCTTGAGCTCTATCTTTCTATGGGTTACAGAGCAAGTTACTGCAGATCTGCAAAAAGGATTTGATCCAACCATTTTCTGATCCAAACAGTAACTGCCACCATGGAGATTAAATTTCTTGACTTGAGAACTTAAGATACAGATCTAAAATAAGGGGGGGGTTATTTTTTTTTTATAATTTATAACTTGAAACTAGTATCAGCAGTAAGAAGCAGAACTTTGAAAACTAACTTAAGTCATTCTTACATACACCGACTTGTTTAGAATCATTGTAGACGAATAGATCAAGAACAGCCATATTCTGGACTGAACAGAATCTTTGACTATTAAAACCCTGAAGGTTTCCTTAAGAACTACTGAAATCATAATTTTCCCCCCCCTAAGTAAACCATTCACAAAAAGAAACCCTCTCTACTCTATTTCTAAAGAAGTGAATTTACAGCTATTTGACCACTGAAGTCATAACATTTGATTTCCCACCCACTGACTTTTCTGCTCTGATTATCCAAATGTTTATGCATCACTTAAGAGAGGAAGAGAAACAGACAAGGCAATTAGTCTCAACAAATGTAACTGGCTGTTTTGCCAGTCCTCCTCCAAACAGAAATTCTTTGGATTAACATTTCAAGGGATTGCATTAAAAAGAAAGTCACCAAGTGTGAGAACACCTGCAATACGGAAAATGAGCGACGCAAACACCTCTGATTCCTCTAGGATATAATACATTTTTGCTCCTCCTTATAATCTATCATATACTCTGGGTAAATCTGGTGTTTTTCAAAGACAACAAAAACGGAGGGATTTGACTCATTGTCCACACAGCTGTCATAAAATTGAAGCCCATCACCAGGCTTCGACGGGGGGCGAACATAGATTGCATTGCCTTGAACGTAATCTCCAACCAATACACGAGCCACGAACATGGTCTTTGTTTTCGCTGCAGGCTGACAGTATTCATGGGAATAGGAAGCATCTCTAGCAAAGTAACTTCCTGGAAAATGATATGAAAACATGGTTATAAGGAGTATGTATACAGGGATGGCAAAAACTGAGCATCCCCTTGTGTTTTAGGAGGTCTCTGACCCAACTTTCAGGTCTCCTCTTACTCACTTTACCTAGTACCATAGAAATTTCTACAAGAGAAAGGATTTCACCACACAATTTCCATTCAAAATTTGCTATTTAAGCAACAATTTAAAAAAACCCCAGACATAAAACCACTACAGGTATGTGTGTTATGATGAGAGGTATAGAGAAGAAAACACAAGGACATTCCACTATTATACTGAGGGAATGCACAACCTTCTCAGTCCCTGCGTCCCTGAAGACTAGCAGCCATTTCTCTGGCAAGTTCAAATTATGACGTTGAGCCTTCAGAAGATCCCACCTCAGCAACACAGGCTTTTCCAAATCCCTACATTAATTCTCTTAAGAACTTGTGAAAAGACTTGCCCCTGCACCAAGCAAACTCTTGCCCTCTCCAGAGGGAAGGAAGAGCATAAAAACAATTCTTACCATTTTTTTCCACCCTCAGTAGTTACAACACTTCAAAACTTCTATTGCTCTAGTATCGGGGTAGTCTAAGGAGATGTCTAACACAGAGTCACTTCCTACATACCCTTCCCATAGTTAGTTCCATTGCTTCCACAAATTCTCCAGTCAAAGTTGTGAACACAGATGGTTTCCATAAAGGAGGTATTGGTTCCGTGGAAAAGAAGCTTTTCATTTACTTCCGTCCCTCCATTTGCCTTTTTCATCTGCTCCTTTTGCCTAACAAAAATGCAGGGGAGGAGAGTGAGAACACCGGGGCGGGGGGAAGGAAGAAAGGGGGTTAAAAAAAAGTATACCATGTACATGTAAATATCAGTTGGATGAGACTTCCAGTCCACTTTCTCTTCTCTCAGCGTGGGAGGTATGATGAACAATTACAAGTCGAGCAATATACTGGTACCACTGGTCAGCAATTCTAGATAATTCTGGTTTGCTTCAGTGAATTTACCTAAGCATTGACACTATTATAGTCCCCACTTCTGCTTCTCTGTAGGCTCCTACTAATTCTGCTTTACCATCTCTTGTCCATTCCCACCCCCAAACTCTCTGCATAGTGGAGGTTGGGCTAACCACAGAGCCTCCATGCTCCTGCAGCGGGTAAAAGCCAGAGGCAGCTTGTTCTTCATTCCCCTAGTGAACTCAAACTGCCCTACACCCTGAGCGCCTGCCCCTCAGCGAGACCAGGGCAGCTGAGGAGACAGAGCCAGGAGGAGAGAAACTGAGCCTTCTTTCACCACTGAAGACCTTCCTGATTTAGGCCAGAGTCAGACCGAGCTACGACCAGCATCAAAAGAGGAATGGCAATGAGAGGCTTGGCTCGTAATCTCCCATCAGTATTTCACGGCATTCGGACATCCCACAGGTTTTCAGAAGCTGTTGAAGCAGATAACACAGTAACATGCTTCAGGAAGTAATCAGCTACAAAGAAAGCAGAGCCTGGGAGAGGCGAGAATCCTTCCAAATTGTAAACTGGGGAAATCAAAAGCAACGGACTGGGATTTGCTCACTGAGAATTTGGCAATGTTAAACTCTACCTGGTCAGCTTAATTATTTCATTGGAGGAAGATAAAAAGTACGCACTATTACATATTTTGAAGTGTCTTTAAGTTTTGCTAGATAGTTTTATGAAACTGTTAGCTGATAACTTCCTGGGTTCAGGCACTTTGTAGGCGACAGTACTTATTTGAGCAGATTTTTTCTTCTCCATTACCATTCCATACAGTCTTCGAATATTTCCCTTAAGTATCAGTGCTTGTGTTTTAAACTAGACAACTGTTCTATGCAACAGCTTAATCTGCTACCAAATTAACCTGAATGTGGCCATTTATTGTCACTAGTGCTAGGTGAAGTCTGTTAAGTACTCTAAGAGCGTAAGTCCTTGGGGTTCAATATCACTGGTGCAGATGCTGAAAACCAGAAAGGAGCTCTGGAACTGAGATCATTAAGTTAAAGCGCAGGGATCCTTCCTCAGTGAACAGTAAGTGCATTCAGTAAAGGTACTCAAGCTCTTGAGAAAGCCTTAAATAAATCTGTCAGGAAAAAAAAAGCCCAAGCAGCCCTTACCCTTGCCCACTTTTTTTTTAGCAAGCATTTCATACAGTCTAATAGATAAACATTTAGACAGAACACATGTGCAGCAGGCAGTTAGTGTTCAATCCCAGTGACAATGCACTATTCCACATCCTATATCCTCATCCCAATTTTGCATCAGTCATTTCTTTCTGTCCATTCCCCACCCTCATCTTCCGAGGAGCCAAGCAAAAGGAACCTCCCTCCAGGAGCAGAGCATTCTCTGAAAGTCATAGATGCTTAATTTTACTCCTGAAACCGTCCCTAAGAAGGAAATACCAGTCATGCTAAAGCACGGGTGGTAATGTCCTCCTTTTCCCAGGAAGTAGATACAGGACACCAGCTCTTGGAGACTCCCTCCCCCATAAGGATGAGGAAGCAAATACTAACCACTGAAACACCTTCCAGAGAGATGGATTCTGAATCCTCTGTATTTTAAGGATGTTGTAGCCTTTCATAGTCTGATGAAACAGCTGCTTTATTTTGTCATACTCAGAGGTTGTGTTACTGAGCTCCACTGTCTATAAAATATAAACCAAAGCAAAAGAAGGCGTGAGGCTTCAGTTCATTCATAACACGCAGAACCTAATCATGGCTGATATACTTTCAGAAGGGTCTCCAAACTACACTTATGAAGGTTAATTTAATGCTTCAGATTGTGACTATGTGAATAATTAGGACAGACACTTAATATGGAAGTCAGTATGTCACTCCTGCTTTGCAAGGACACCTTGCCCCTCTTCACTCTTACTCCACGTAAGAGTTGACAATTGTAACTTTAACTCTCAATGAAACAGAAATTTCAAAAAGAAAACTTGACTGATTATTCCTGATAATATTAGTTTTATATATAAAGCCGATTAACGGGGAAAAAATGAAAAATTTAGACAACAGTATCATTTGTAACCATTTAAAGGAGCTTCAGCAATTAAAGATGAAAGAAACAAAACACGTACAGCCTCCCAGCATCGTGGTTGCATAACTTTAAGTTAAAACTTGCACTTAAATATAGACTTCAGGAAAAAAAAGCTACATTTCTAAACATAATGGAACAATTACAATTCTAATAGAAACACTAAATACATGCTTAAACAAATTTCTCTCCTCTTTTCTTAAGGGAAACAGTCTATTTATCCATACTTTCCATGTATAAAAATCCATCAAGAAATGCACATATTTCCCAAAGAAAAGTTAATGCAAAACATAATTAAAACATGATTGGAGGTCTTCTACTTATGTCATGCATAAATTTTCTATTTTTTTTCCTGCAATGTAATCTGTGTCTTCATCTTCTAGAATGAACACTTATCTTCCATAAACTTGATTGAAAATGCATAATGCTGGCAGACTGATGTCACTTGCTAATACTTTCCACTTTACTGCTGCCGAAGCCAAATGGGAACTCAAGTTGATTTCAAATCAAATGCCCAAAATCCCATGCATCAGAACTGTTTTAAGCAAGAAAGCTGCAGTCATTCTAGGAGGTAATATGAAATCAACATCTTAACCTGGCAGGTAAAAGCTCCACATTTTAGAAGGCTGAATCTCGAGAGGAGATAAAATAGGATGTACATTTCACAGCTGCATAAAAATAAAGTGGTCTTCTGGACACTGTGTCCAGGTTGTGCATTAAATGTTAGCTGAAGAGGAGGTCTATCATAGGAAAGTCTTCTACGAATTAAGAATAAAGTCAGCTGCACAGAATAATTTCTTTAAATTTATTAAAAAGCTTTTACAATGTTGAATGAAATTTCCCATGTCCTAAACACAATAATATTTTCCAAAGCTTATTTACAACACGTAACGCAATTTGGACAGGCAAGTATTTATTATCTGCATGCTCTATGACACCACAGCTCAAGTTGCTCACCATCACCTACAAGATGAAAATGATGTCACTATATTTCAGTACTACATCTTTCATTTATCCATAACCAATTCTTAATCAGACTACAAATATACAAATATGTTTTTGCTATGTTGTGCCTTTTACTGAGGAACTGTAACCCTTCGGGGTAAAACAGAGGGTCAGCCACGTGTTCCAAGGTCTAATCCTGTAAGGAAAGGTACTTCAATTATTTTATCATACGATGGCCTCCAAGCAATTCTCTTTTGCACTAAAACTTTGTGGGATTGTCCTTATTTCCTCAAAGATGCTTGTCTTGCTAAGAAAGTGTAACACCACGTTCTATTGCAGGTTGCTACTTTCATATCAACGTAACTTCTTTAGCTCTTTTCATCTTCAGACCTAAAAAGGAAAATCCTAGAGAGGATAAGCATTTGCTAACCCACTATCAAGGAGTGGAGTTTCTGAGGCAGAGAAAGAATCACTGTCCTGACAGCGACTGACAGCGTACAACTGCACAAGAACAGTACTCTGTGGTATCAAACCTTGATCTCTGGTTAACTTAGATTTTGTAAAGAGCACAGTTTGCATTAGTGACAGCGACCCAACTAGAACCAGCTATAAAATACACAGGTAGATAGTTTATGCTGCACCAGCTCTCATTGCTGCTACAGCACAGCAATCTTTGGTGTGCGTGTCAGGATTAAGCAACACAGGGGCCACAAGATGACTCATCCTGATATAAAACACACACATTCGTTGCTCACATTCCTCAGCTGTACATTAAAGAAACAATTTAAAATCAAGCACAAAGTTCCAAGACAGTATCAATTCTTTTTTTTTTCTTTTTTTTTTTTTTTTTCCTTTTTTGGCCTTTAAAAGGTTTCCCAACTACTAATTCCACTTTGCTAAACAAAGACAGAAGAAATCCACATCAACTTTTCATTTGGTGATTCCAACTTCCATTGTGCATTTCATACACTCTACTTTCTATAGAGCTATGATGCTAAATGATTTAGAGATTAAGACACCGCAACACTCAACAAATAAACAATGTTACCAAAACAGAATTGCTCTTTTTAAGCAAAGATGACTTCCTCCCTATCTCATCTAGGTGCTCCTTTTTAAAATAGATCACTTCCAGCGCAGCAAATTTTGCCAGGATTATTTGTCAATGTCTGAAGAGAAGGGAATTCATTAAGCCGTAATTTTCAGGTCTTACGATGGTCACCACACGTGTGCAGAATCCCAGCCAGTCCCAATATTACCTACTGCAGAAAAACAAACTTAGGGTCCCACAGAAAAATTTTAACTGGCCCAGGCTTTCACTTTTCATATTAATAGGTACTGTGGACTTTGTCACTTTTTAGGTACAGAATTAACCCTTCCTTCCCTATGAAAGGCACTCATTTTACAAGTTAAGATATGGTTTTCTTAGGTGCGAACTCAGCAAGCAACCTGGGCTCTTGGAAAGGAGATGAACCTTCTATTTCACGTATCCCCACAAGTAACCACCAAGGATACCATGGATCCACACATTGCATTCCAAGGTCTCTCAACATCACCTCAGTAACTCCAGAAACATCTCAAATGGACCCAACTAAAATTCAGACTGAAGTTTTCAGAGTAAATAATGGAAGCAGTTAAGTACATAAAACTCAGAGATGTAAAAAAAACCTATCTTCCTAGCATTCTTTTGAAAAATTTAAGCTTATGTGAATCAGTTAAACTGTTGACAGGCCAATGGAAGAGCTGATTAGCCACATCCTGTATTATTTTGACAGAGCTATAAATATCATAAGTCCAAATCTTCAAATGGCCAGGCTGCCAGGTTTCCACACAAACTCATTATTAGTTCATTCAGCAGGTGCTGAAACACCTGACACTTTTACACTCTTGAAAGATTAGCTTTTTTTCCTAATTTTGAAGAACAGCTATTTAAAGGCAGCTAATGTACTGAGCAGTTGACTTAAATCTGTTTTTTCATCAGAACTGTATTTAGTTGAATTTACTATATACAAACAGCCAGAAACTAGTGTTACAATGAGTAAGGCATAATCCAACACAAGAGGGTAGCCAGGGTAATGAAACATTCAGCACAAAGCAGAATAACAATAACCAGCCCATGGAAGCTGAGGTACACGGTATTTCAGGTTCTCATGCCACTGCCATCATAACTACATTAAGGAAAATAAAATACAAAGAGTGAGAGTAGCAATGGAACTTTCTGTCAACTGAATGCAGCAAGGAAGAATTCTGGAAATACGATTATTACTTCCGCCCTGTCCCTAGCCACCAGGATACCTGTGCCCATACAACTTGGTCAGCATCATACAAGATTCCAAGATACAGTCAACAACAAAAACCTCTCATGCTCCACATTATGTGCTGTTCCTTAATCAGAGTCAAAACCACTACAAAAAAGTACAAATGTAACACTGAAAAGCCTTTTTTCTAACACCCTGTAGTACTTCCACAGTCTGTGGTGCTCTTCCAGAAGAGCACCTGCTAGACCTAGTAATTTAAAAAACACCTGCACATTTTTGGCCTTGGAAAACCAAACAGGACCACAAACTTTGGGCTGACAGGGGTTTCTTTTGTTGAACAGATCATTGCAACTGTTTGTTTTGTTTTTTTTATATTATTGGTTGTACCTCCTTATGTCTGCCATTCCTTGAGGCTATGTTCTGTGCTCAGATCTGTGAAGTGTACGACAGTACCGGGTGACTTGAAACACTTGAAAGAAAATTTAACCACCAACACCCATGATGGTACTATTATTGGATGGCTTTTTGATGGCCTATGCAGAAAAGGTTTGGTCTCAGCCCAGTGAATAAATACCCACTTCATAAAAGCCCCTTGTTTAATTGGTTCATTAAGTCAGCAGAGTAAGCCATTTTTTCTTTTTTTTAACAGTGAATCTTTTTCTCTTGATTTTGGTGAGTTCTGGTTTTGTGCGTAGGTAGATGCCTCAAATGCAGATGAAGTTCATGGGAATTTGGCACCTTTTTCAAGAGCTCTTGGGAGATCACCTGGATCTTTAGCACACCTACTGAAGAAATCAATCCTGCCCCTTTTTAGCATCTACCCAGTTACAATTGCTTCAGTTAAGCAGCATCCTCCTTCAAACTGGTCCTTTCCATCAGAATTACATGGTGGGGGAAAAAAGAAGTAAAAAAAAAAACCAAACAGATACCTTGTATCCCAATTCAGGCAGCGCAGATGGATCCCAGTGGATAGGACAGGCTTGATTTGGAATAGAAGAATCCCTCTGGCTGTTTATAGACAGAAAGAAAAACAAAGTGTTAGTGATTCTAGTCGTGCTCTGAATGCTCAAATTGGAAGCATCCCCTTTGGCCAATTCCTACACTTAAAAATAAACAAAATAAATCATGGAAATGGCCTGTCTGTGAGCTGGGTTTTGCATGCCACCATTCTGTTGTCATAGTTCTCTTTCTCTTGTTTCTTTAAGAAACAACTGTCCATCACCAGTTCTGTGGATGTGGTACTTGGAATAACACGTACCCAGGAAACCAGGCGATGCACCAAGCTGGCAGTTTGCGACAGAGCTTCTGTTCAGTCAAATGGACATGCTTCCTTCCAGCAACCGCTACATTATTGCATGATTACTGCAGCCACTGGTAGCCCTGTTGCCTTATAACTATTTCTGAAATAAGTTTTTTAAAAAAAACACAAAACAAAAAACCCGACAACTTAAAGAGCATCATTTACCCTTTCTTTATCTTCTGCACATCTTCAAAAGACACAAACTTTGGTCGCCTGCACACTCTTCTTCGAGTTTTATAAGAGATGTTTGTCTGGGTCATTTCTTGAGGAAAAAATGGAAGGAAAAAGCCATTAACAAGTCTACAAGATAGGGTTATTAAGGAACGACAGTCATTCATTAATGAAAAGTGGTGTGCTCATTGCTAATTCTACCTGCTGAAGAATAGTTGCACAAAGCCTTTGTAAGCTTCCTGTCCTTCCCATAACACTGTTATTTATCCTGTGCCCATCTTGATTGATCCTTTCAGTCATTCGCACTCCTTAAATTTTGCTCCAACAGCACAGAAAAATGCTTCATCTTTCGTTTCTGCCATTCACAGGGTTAACTCACTTAAAGTTTACCGTGACTTTATGTGGAGACTGATTTTTATTCCTGATCGTGGATAGTGTCAACAAGTAAGGGGGAACACTACTTTTGTATGAAATTTTCTCTCGGAAATCACTACCTCACTTTTCCTTCCAGTATATAAATCTGGTAATGTTAGTAAAAGGAAATCCAAAAAACTTAGATAGTTTGGAAGTTTGTCCTTGTAAAGCACCGCACAGTTGTAAACAAAAACCCTTGAAGTGAGTACCTTTAAAATTGAGCTGGTAATGATGCAAGCCAGCCTGGAAAGATATGGTGGTATCTGGATCTGCTAGATACAAATTCTCAATTACAGCAGAAGATGGCGCAGTCACACTATTCTTTTCTGCCTTTTGGGGGAAAAAAAAAGAAAAAAAAAAAAAGGGAAAGGTAAGAGTAATGAATAAACACAGTCAGGACTAAACCCTGGATAACTAGTTTGTGTAGAGGGAGAGGCAAAGATCAGGATGAAGAAGAATCCACCATTCAGAAGTAATTTGGCCTTAAGTGTGATTACCAAACAGTCATAACACACACATAAGTACACAATTAGCAATGACAGACACACATGTATCCCATTTAAATTTCTGTAACAAGTTGCACTGGTTTTGGGTGGGATGAAGTTTAATTTCTTCATGGTAGCTTATATGGTGCTGCATTTTGGATTTGTGGTGAAAACAGTGTTGATAACACAGGGATGTTTTAGTTGTTGCTGAGCAGTGCTTGCAGAGAGTCAAGGCCTCTTCTGCTCCTCGCACTGGGGGTGCACAAGAAATTAGGAGGGGACACAACCAGAACAGCTGACTCCAACTGACTGAAGGGATATCCCATACCATACCACACCACATCATAGTCAGCAATAAAAGCTGGGAAAAGGAGGAAGGAGGGAAGGAAAGGAAAGGATGAAAAGGAAGAGGCAGGGTTCAGGGTGATGGTGTTTGTCTTTTCAAGTAACCCTCACATGTGATGGAGCCCTGCTTTCCTGGGGATGGCAGAACACCTGCCTGCTGATGGGAAGCAGTGAACGAATTCCTTCTTTTGCTTTTATTTTGTGCGTGGCTTTTGCTTCCCTTATTAAACAGTCTTTATCTCAACCCACGAGTCTTCTCACTTTTACCCTTCCAAGTCTCTCCCTCGTCCCACTGCAGGGGACACCTAGTGAGCGGCTGCATGATACATAACTGCCAGCCGGGTGTGACAGATGTACTTGACTCCTTGACCAAACTAGTGCTAGTTTGCTTCAGGCTCCATAGGAAGTAGGAGCCTGAACTACTCTCTTCTCAAACCCTAGATCTTGACCGTGTCATGAACTTCTCTAGCTCCAACCTTTTCCCTGAAAACCCACACAGGAACAGGCTAACATGATGACCGTTGAAGCATATGAGCTTGGAAACTGGAACACTGATCATGTGGCTAACAAATGAATAGTAGGTGGTTCTTCCAAGACTAATTTGTCAAGGAACAAAGGAATTTGTCGGTACAAAGAGTCTCATGCTTACCTTTTCCACTGCATGTAATTTAACTATGAGCCAATGACTTTATTCCCCAAGTATGACAGCCTGAGTGAGCTTTTTTGAGCTTGCCCTGCTAAGGAGCAGGCTGCACAGCAGTGATCTCTCCCTGAGCTTGGAAGCTTCTCAAGGTTACTCCTTGAGGCTGAGAGACCACTTTTCAACTGCATAACCTTGTACTATAGTGTACTAAGCTTTTGTATTGGTCACATTATTATTATTATATCCTGAGTGCAGTAAAAAATAGAGTGAACTTTGCCATCAGGCTTTGTTAAATTTCACCTTTTTTAAATCTCATCCTACTTCAATAAAACTACTTTTGCTGCTACCTTTGACAACGTTTCTTTAAACAGTCTAAAATCTCCCCCACAACAAACTGGCATAGTTGGGAGATCCTAAATGTGCTCCACAACAACAGGGTTAAACCATGATGCAGATATACTTCTCTAATATATAAAATGATGTCAAATGCGAGGGTATATTGACAAAGATGTTTTCCATTTCAGGTGCCTACTGAAATCAAGACCTACCATTACGAGAGTCACTCTATCCATCATCTTTCTCTACCTATTTTTCCACATCCCTGGGTCATCTTTGCATTCTGCCATTTGTGCAGTTATACTGTAAACCAGATGGGCTAAACTCACCTGCCTTGGGGAAAGTACTGATTCCTTATTTATTTCTTTTCCTGCATTTTTCAGATAGATCACTCTCAAAGAGGAATTAGCCACCCAAGGAAGAAAGTAACATTTGACCTGAGAGAGCAGAGCAATCCTTGCATGTCCAAGGAAGCAGGATGATGCTTGGAAAAGAAGTAAGACTAGTTCCTGAATAATTTCAAAGGCAATATATCTAAAGGAACAGTGTATACATGTTAAATCTGTGTAGAAGCCATGAACAATTCCAATAGGTAATCTGATTGGAAAAAACAGCATGTGTCATCAGAAACAGCCTGATCAACACAAGCTAAAAAAAAAAAAAAAAAAAAATAAAAATTTTGCTTTCCTGCATTTGCCAACAAGATCTTTGTCAGGAAAGCAGTTACAACTAATCATCCAGACACAAAAGACAGACAACTGCTCGAATTGAGCCTCGCTGCTAAGAGATACGGTGTGTTCCTTCCTCTCCATTCTGTCATCATTTTATCACATCTTTTGGTAACATCTCTAGCTTCACTACCTTTCTTCACGCAATAAAATTCAAGCTCAAGTATTCGCTTAATTAACCTTGCTACATAAAGAGGAAAAGGGGTAAGAGGCTACACACGTTTCTTTGGAAGCAATTCAGAGCACAAGGTGTGGACTCACCTGTTCTCCATATTCAATCCACTGGCCTTGGTCATTCTTCCAATACCAGATCCACTGTGTAGTCAATACAAATGTGGGTTTTGTGACTGATGACGGTGTACAGAGGCGTCGAAGTGAAGAAGCAGCGCAGGTCATTGTCTCGAAATTAATGTTCTTATCTGGTATGCTGTAAGGACAAGTTCAGGTTTATTACAGTTATCAGCACATCTTTTATGCTCTACTCCCCAGTTTAAGACAATGCAATTTTCTTTAATATCATGTGACTGCCTAAATGGGTCTGAAATAGGAGTATTTCCCACAGCATGCATGACAGCTCTGAAAACTGTTTCCAGTCTTCAGAAGCAAACTATGGCCTCTGAGACACTGAATGCCATCTCAGTCACTAGCCAGATGTTGCACTGCCAGCTTTACAGACAATCTGGGGCCACACGTACGATGTGGCAAAAGGTATTTCTACAATAAACAAACATGGTTACAGTTTTTCCTCAGTACAAAAACCAGAAGGTTATAAGTACCTGACTGAGTTTGCCAGCAAACACCTGCAGCTTATCAACTCGGTTCTTATTCTGTGGTTATAGAGGATGCAATCACAGCTGGTGAGTTCTGCAAATAGCATTGATCTCTGGAGCCACCTGGACTCTTACTCCTGGGAGGCTTGAAAAATTAACTCCCAGGCAGAAAGACTTTGGAAAGCAGCCTCCCCTTTGGAATCTTGCTTGTTATTTGCAGCATCCAGCAGCCTAGTCAAGCTGCAAATCAAAATCATCCACTGCCTCAAGAGCTTGGGCCAAAATGACTATACCGTTTTATTGAGGTCAAACTTGGGGTCCCCTACAAATCCAGGGGGGCAAATTACAGTGGAGCTTTCAGAAAGGAGCTGAAGGGAAAATGAGCTCTCTTAAAAGAACATGAAAGAAAAAAAAGAAAAAGATGGGCTGTTTACACATGGGCATTTCTGAAAACTCCTCTAGGCACATTTTAAATAATATTATAGCATTCTAAGTACTAGTTGTATTAGCAAAGGAATAGCCATACAGAAGGGCCATCTCTGGACTGCTATTAAAAGGCCCAACTTAAGTATTATAAATAAATTATGATTAATTATCTGAAATACTAACATTCTAAGCACTAAATTCCACCCACTTCTTGTTACCCTGTATAAAATTTAAAGTACAAGATACTGCTGTGTTATTTTTAGAAGACAAAAATGAGGTGGTATTTCCATGCAATCACTTTTGCTTTTCTTTTAAAAAAATAAAAATTCTCATTTGTACATCCTTACAGATTCTGAGAAGCTGAGAATCAGAAGTCAGACATATTTTAGGAAGAAAACAAAGGTTTTTCCTCAGGGGCCTAACCGCTAAGCAAGCAGTCCAGCATCATTATACCTGCTGGTTTTTGGGTCACAATAGGCCTTTTCAACTTCCTCCATCATGGGAAGGTCATTCCAGGTGATCCCATTATATACCTGCCATCGATATGGCAAATGGTAATGAACAAATCTGCATTTATCTGTAATGAGATCAGACATAGACAAGAGTTCTGTAACCATAACACAGACAGCAAGACAAGATGAAAAAACCTAAGCGGTTTTCACACTCTGGCTTTATCTAATGGGGTTTCGTACAAGCAATGATGACAAAGTGCTGAAAACAGAAATATGTTTGAACCACAGGGGGGAGTGTTTCTCCAGTCTTACCTAGAAAATCACCATGAGCTCTCATACTGCACCAAATGCATTTCAAAGAAACCCACAACCTTCCCTTTGCTGATGCTCTACATTGACAGCTGGGTGAGCAGGGCCACAGACAGAAAGTGTGTGTGTGGCTGTGTCACTCCACCATGTTTCTCAGATGGAAAATGTCTAGTCTATACATCCCATAAGCACTCCGATATATTTGTTTCCCTTTCCCTTAGAGTTTATGGGGTCGTTACCAAGGCCTGAACATGGGGGTATTTTTTAAGCCCAGCCCAATGAATGAGGCAGCATAAAGGACTGCAGCACTCCACAGAACATGCCCCAAGAGGGATTCTAAACTCACCCCTGAACAGGTAGCACACTGCCCTGCTAACAAACTGCTAGACACTGTTGGAATTGCTGCTTCGCTTCTCAGAAAATGGGAAACAGCAACTTTCAGCTGCCTTGTGTGCAAGACCTGCAGTGGTTTTCACACCTTCACACATGAAGATGATTACTTTTGTGGTGTTTTGAAACCATCTATGTTTTCAATGCACGTATGTCTGCATGTTTGACTTCAAATCTCCTTAACAGCCCTGTACGTGTGCATGCCGCTGGCTGTATAGGCAGAGGCTGCCCTCCAGGCCTCTTTGCTGGGAGAAGCTGATGTATGGTCCACATTCAAGCATGCACCAAATCTCTTATTTACAACGCATGAGCCAAACATGGCATTGCCACACACGCTAACTCTCCAACTGTTACTTGAGTTCAGCTATTTGGCAGTAGAGCTGCTGAGCCTGACCTCCTTGGCTGCTAGCACATAGGTACACCATTCACATTATGCGGATCCAAAAGTTCATAAACTGAATCCTCAAGTTTGGTCCTAAAGAAGCAGAGTCTGAGAAATGTGATAAAAGACTGGAGAAGCTGCTGCAGAGACAGAGCCAATAGGATTTTCACCATTTCTGACCCCTGATGTATCTGACCACAGAGCACATGGAAACCAACCCCAGTTATGAAGACAACAGTGTAATTCAGTCCTTTCTTCCTTCTTTTTGTTAGAAGGGCTGGAGCGCACCCTCCGCTGAAAGTACTGTGCTTACCACACTTTGTCTCCATTGGCCAGATTTCATTTCTATGACCCATAATGTACCCATAAAAGAGATAATTTATTTTTTAAAGTACTACCTCTCTTCAAAGTAATGGTTAAAAAGGGGTATCATCAGGCCCTAAAATAATATACACATCTGACTTCTAGGAAAGGAGCTTCTGATGGGAGAATTGCATCTTTACCAGAACACAAACCCACTACAGAAATAAAAAATAAACACAAACATCTCAGACCACACAGTTATTAGGCAATTTACTGTTCACATCTTAAGCAAGAGCAAACACAGCCTGATCTAATTTGAGCAGGTCTTTTACCAAGACCAGGATGTCAGAAAAGTAGTCCTTTAGAAAGTGACTGGACAAATTAATTGAAAGAAAATCTCATGGTACCTCCTTATAACCAAGGAAGAGCCTAAGCTGGGGGTTAGGCAACTATTTAGGGAGAGTCCCCAAATACAATTGTTTATACTTATATTTTCCCCCAGACCTCTGTTACTGGCCACTGCCAGACAATGGCCTAGACTTATCTTTAGCTTAGCAGGTAGACCTACTGTGTTTTGAGACGTTGTAACGCCTCAGATCACTTTTTAAAGGACTTAATGGGGGGTGAATATGGCTATTAACTGACGTATAGAGGATACAGCAGGAATAAAGAAATATTGTTACCAGTTGCCAAAGATGACAGTATAATACTGGCTCTAAATTAGATCTAATAGTTACAGATTAACACTTGAAAGGTTTTTGCCACAGAAACATACCCAAAGCCTGACATCATCAACAGGACTGAAATAGGACATAGGTGGATCATCTAGAGCAGAAAGGGCTTAAGTGTATCCACTTGACTTTCCTCTGATTATGTTTGTAATTCTGACAATGTTTATTAGTGACTGGGAAACCAGAGGGCACAATCACCACTGCCACTCCATACGGTCGAATCATTGGGCAGGGAGTGCCTCTGCCAACACTGTTCTCCAAAGACAACATTACTTTTTATAAAGCTTACCTTTGTTTTTGCAGTACTTCCAGACATGGAACACGCATATTTCATCACAATTACCTTCTTTGTCATCCTTCGAAGCTTTAGTAGAGGAATCATCTTTTTTGTCTACAAGGAAGAACACATCAGTCCTTATTAGCCCTTCCAAAATACAACTCTAAGGCACTAAATTTGGTATTGCATTCCAGCAAAAACAAGGAGTTGACTGCAGCAGCCAAGTTAAGCACTTGGGCACCTGAATATCCCCTGTACAGCTCACTGGATGAGTCTGGGCTTTGTGACTGACCAATAAGCCCCTACAATGGAAGTAGTCTCAGTGAACATTGGGACGGGAGATGCCATGAAGCTGCATGACTTGACCACAGCTGTTGCACAGAAGCTGACTTGGTTTCAACACGAAGGGGACCAGAGAGTAGCCTTTGTTGTAGATAAATGGCTATGTCAGCTGAGTGAATCAACCAGGGGCACCAACGTTTCTCTCTGAGCTCACTAAAAGAGAACAAGCATCTGCCTGAGTTAGCCAGACGAGCATGGGGGGAGTGAATACAGAGCTCAGCCCAACACAGGAGTACAAGAACTACAAAACTAGCAAAAGAATTTCAAAGACAGAAACAGGCTTGAGCTCGCTTCAGCCCACGTATTCCTTTCCAGGGACTGGGAATACTCAACGTCACGACAGTGAGCATATTATATAGACCTGTAATGGGAAACATATTGGTATTGTGATTGAACTGTCTATTGCAATTCCTGTATTTTTGTGAGCATAACTTAACATTTGTATTATGTTTTCAGTGTATTTTGCATCACTCTGCTGCATCAGAAATCTCACTGCACTGGGCCTGACTAGGATAATCGTCTTCACAGCAGCTCATATTGGTGCTCTTGTTTAGATTTTTTGATCAAAACAATGCTGATAACACACGATGCCCTAGCTTTTGCTGAACAGTGTTTGCACAGCATCAAGGCCTTCTTTATTTCTCACCCTGCCTCCCCAGTGAACAGATCTGGGAGGGTGGGAGGGTTGGCAGGGGACTCAACTGGGCAAAGGACCTAAGCTAACGAAAGAAATAATCCATACGATGTAACTTTATGTTCAGCAACAGAAGCAAAAAGAGGGAGTTTTAGAAGAGTTAGTTATCTTTTGCTCAAGAACTGGCACCAACCTGGTGCCACCACTGGGAGGTGGTAAGTGATTGCCTTTGCATCACTTGCTTTGTTTTCTTCTTTCTTTTTCCACTTACCCTTCACTTTCAACCCCACTCCCACCTTGACCCTTAAGTTTTCTTGCTTTTATTCTTTCTTTCTTCCTCCCCTGCCCCACTGGGGGTTGTGGGGAAATGAGCATGTGGATGTGGTGCCTAGCTGCCCACTGGAGTTAACCTACAACACTCAGGTAACATCAACTATCTTCAAATAAGTAAATTCAGTATTAAACAGTACACCCTTTAAGTGTAGAATATCTAAAAGAATCTAAAAGTTCAGAGAGCATTGGACTGACAGGCTTTAAAGCCAAGGCTCTTCTGCCCAGGAGGACAGGAGATTTATGAGTTCATATTCATTCACTGGAAGTAATACCAAGACAACCACTCTACTGACAAAGCTATATCCATTCCCTGGGGACAGAAGGCAAGGACAGATATCACATGCACAGATATTACTCTGTCTCTTTCCCAAAAAGGAAGCAACATGTCCAGAACAGTACATCAATCCCGGTCTACTTCCCATTGTGCTACACAATGCTTGGGCAGAAACCTCGCCCCTTTGCAGGCCACCCAGTACTGTGGCTTCCAGTATACAGTACCGTAAGAACATTAAGCTGCACCCTGACTACTGCAAGCAGTTGTAAGGCTGCGTGAAACCAAATCCCAATGAGAACGATTGATCTCAAGACCGAAGGGTTCAAAACAATCCATACCTTTGTCTTTACCTCCAGCTCCTGTTGGCAACTGGTGCTGGCTCTGATCAGGTACAATGCTGTCGGGACCTGCATGAGAAGACTGAATGAACAGCACTGCTGGACCAGGACCTCAGCTAGATGGACACATCCCCATTTGTACGTTGAGCATTATGTCCATCACACATACAATTTTTGACCTGCACTCCACTGCTGATACAACAGATCAGCAGTAACAATTAAAAATCTCAGCGAGTCACAGTTATCGGCTGCCACTCTATAGCAATTTTGCTTGTAGTATTTTAGGCAACAGTAATGCAGCTCTCCCTCCCACACAACTCAGCCATGACTTACTCCAGATCAATGGCAGAAGTCAAAAAAAAACACATCACAAGAGGGGACATAGGAAAGCTGATTCCACATGGAAGCAGGTGGTACGTATCTAGATATTTACCTTCTGAAGGTGGTGTATGCAGCATGGAGTCCATTGTTTGCAAAGGTACTCTCAGTTCTTCTCTCCTATCTGCTGGTTTTTTCAATATTTTTTCTCTTGGCCTGTGGTAATGTACTGAAAGCACAGAAAGGACAATGGGGTTTAGCTGTGACGTAAAGCAAGAATGGCTTCTACCTCTGCCAAACCCAGTGTTTCTTACAACTTACTTTTCCCCTTCTTCAGTTCCTTATAGAATTCTGCATGCTTGTGGTCATATATAGTCTGGATGTTTAAAGCTATACCCTGATCAACGCCTGCATTTTGCAACAGTGTCAGTGCATGGGCACCTAAGAAGTTATGGGACTTCTTGCATGGAAGAAATCTACAATCCCCATGGAGAAAGTGTTGACAAATATGAAGCTTGTTGCACTTGTTTTGTTGGAGGCAGGCATCATCCTTTGCATTGTAAAACTGGCAGACCTGGAAACAGGGAGGATAGACACATTAGAATCAGTATTTTTTTTTTTCTTTGTTCTGTAGTCATGCAACTTTAAGAGAGGAAAAAAGGTGACTAAAATGCACGTGTTTGTTGCGATTTCTTTAATTCAGACGGAATTCTTGCATGGAAGAGCAGCCTTTTTCAGCTGATTTATGCAATTTGAGTTTTGAAGTTGTGCGGAGGTTTTTCCCCAGGAAAAATAAGTCAGTCCAACAAGAATTCATTTTTGGAATGCCTAAGCAAGACAGTGGCATAATAGCTGACTATTTCACAGTTATTCTATTAAAAACAAACAGATAAACAAACAAACCCCACAACAACAACAACAACAAAAACAACAACAACAACAAAAACAACAACAACAACAAAAACAAAAACAACAACAAAAACAAAAACAACAACAAAAACAAAAACAACAACAAAAACAACAGCAACAAAAAAAACACAACCAAAAAACCATACAAGAAAAACCACAACCCGAAATTGAAACCATAACAAAGAACAAATGTCTCCATAAAAACATACTGTGTCAACATTATCTCATGGAGCTGAAACTGCATTTGCACTTCCTATTTGTAAAGCTTATTCTGCATTGATGATTGGGGCATCTAAAAATGGTAAGAGGAATGCTTTGAGACTACAGTACGTATGGAAAAAGCAACACACTTCTATATTGCTCTGCTTGCCAAGTAAGAGATATGCAATGAAATGGACCCAGGGAACAAATCACACACCAAAAAACGCCTTCATATTGCCCACCAAGCACCACAACAACACTCCTGCAGCACAGAGGAGCAGCCTGTAACAAGAAAGCTGCTTTGAGGAAGACACACAGCTATCCAGCAGGCAGCCCCAACATCACACCAGAACTGTCACAGATCTCCTCCCAACCTGTTCCAAGCAACAGAGACAGTTTCTATGCTGTGCTACAACTGAGTAGATAAGGTTTTCTGTATCAGCTAGGGAACTGGAGATTGCTAGGATGGCAGTGTTCAAAAGCCTGAAAAGTCAAGCCAGTTTCAACTGCCAAACAACTATTTATTGGATTCATATTCATTAACAATACCCACTGCCAGAAGCGAGATCCTCGTTGCCATCAGTCAGTATCAGGCACAGAACAATTAGCCTTCACAAAGTTGCTCTATGTTAGGTGGGAGCATACAAAGCCACATAACCGATGTCATTTCAGTGAGCACTGATGGTTACTTTCCTTGGCAGTTCTTAGACTCTGAGGGAAGCAGAAGCCAAAGAGGGTAGTCTTCTTTCTTCCCCACCTTCTCTCTGCCATTGTGGATGTTTTATGCTTTTCTGCCTCCAACATGCCAAAGAATGCTCTCATTTGCTTTTGACATTATATTTGTGGGACGTGGCCTTGTTCTGGTTTTACTTGCTCTACTGGATTATTCTGCTTCCATCACATATCTTTCCTGTCTGCTCCGCAGGGTTTTAGTTTTACCAGGTGTCTTGCAGAATTTACTTTGACGTGTTTTCCTGTACTCTGTTTGTGCAACTGTATCACAACGTCCCATTTGCCCCTTGCAATTATGCCTATAATTTATATATTGAAGCTCAGCTGCATCACAAAACAATTTCAGTAGTGCTACAATCTGTTGGGTGCCCATGGCAAGGTGCTGGCAGCAGCGGGTGACCTCTGTGAGAAGAAGCCAGGGACTGCCCCACGCCAGACACAGATGGCTCCAACAGACCCACTCCAGGACACAGACGAGCCTGTCAGCCAAGCTGTTGGCACCTCTGGGAAAATCTGTTTAGGAAAGAGTAAAACGCTGCACAGTAGTGAGAGAGGCAATGGGGAAAGTGTGAGAAGACACCAAGGTGAGAAGAAGGAAGGCGAGGAGGTACTCCAGGTGCCTGAGCAGAGGTGCCCCTGCCCAGCCACCCACTGCTGCTTACCTAGGACTGCATCCAGACAACTTTTTAGTATCTCCAAGCGGGGGAGCTCCACAACCCCTCTGCGCAATGCTCAGTAGCCTTCACAGAAAAAAAGCATTTTCTGATGTTCAGAGGGAACCTCCTCTGTTTCAGTTTATGTCCGTCACCTCTGGTCCTGGGCATCACTTAAAAGAGCCTGGCTCTGTCCTCTCTACACCCTCCCCTTCAGGTGTCTGTAAATACTGATGGGATTCTCCTGAGCCTTCACTTCTGAAAACTAAGCAGACCCGGCTCTCTCAGCCTGTACCTATGTGAGAGGCACTCCAGTTCCTTCATTATCTTAGTGGCACTTCACTGAACTCCTCTTCTAGCAGCTCCATCACCCTCTTGTACTGGGAAAATAAATTTGGGAAAATGAATTTTGGACCTATTTTCAGCTAATGTAGCAGGCCACCATGGAAGAGGTGAGGAGATAGTGACTAGATTACAATGAGGAGATGGTGACTTCTAGCAAATCTAGGCAATTTACCCGTGGGCTTTGGTTGCAGAGGCCCATACGTTATCACCAGCGACATGAAAGTACATACCATGCCATTAGCATGGACTGCCTTTAACAATACAACCTGCATGTACTGTTTGTAAGAGCATGTTTCTATAGAGATGCAAAGGGGCATAATGCTCTCAGTGAACTTCGGTATATCATCTAGAACATTCAGATTTATACGGATAGAAGATCAATAGCTTTGGGGTTATTTTCAGAAAAATACTGTAAAGATGTGAAGAACAGCAAGGGTGCTGAACTTCACCATGGATGGGAATTCTGCCCAGCAGGTCATGGTCCTATCAGAGAGGTCTTCTTGTGGGTTCCGACAACATCAGAAGGGACACATAAGATTTCTTCTCGTTATAAAAACTGGTTACTACTATAGGTTATCTTAAGCATCGTGTGCCCTTTTTAGTGGGACCCAAAAGCACCAGCACCTGCCAATGTGAAGTAATTATTCACCTACTCCAGAATTTAGGGTAAGTCACCTCATTTTTCTCCCCTTCATTTTCCCAGCTTTGCCCAAGGAGAACGCAAAAAGGCTTGCCATCTACAGAGCACTCTAAGATCTATGTATCAAGAACGTATGTATGTGCTAGGTAATAACAAACAGTCCTGTGGGAGGTGCTTTGCAACTTCAGTCATTAAAGAACTCAAATCTTATACCACTGACAAGGAATGGTCTTTCTCAGTTGAAGAATGTTTCTCTACTTTGGGGGCCTGATACCACCCAAAGGGTTACCCTCATCTAAAATGTACATGCCTCACATGAGTGCCTAACTAACAAGAAGAGTAAGTTAGGCTTTGAACATGCAATTTTTTACTACCCCTCCAAGTGGAGATAACTGTTCAAGTTACTGAGCTGGAAACAAGCAGTTAGGCCAACATCCACCAGAGACAGGAAGTCAAGCACAAACTAAGGGCTGTGATATGAATTTATACAACAGCTCCTTGGTTCAAAGGAGTGATATAATTCCCTGAATGTTCCTAGAAAAAAAACAGTATCACTGCTTCCTTCCTCTTTCCCCAACACAATCTTTCCCCCTTACCTTTAATATGCTCTTCTTTCTAAAACTTTCTCCTCCAGAAATACTGATAAGCACAGTTTGTCACACAGCCTGAAGCTAGTTTAAGAACTACCAAAAAAGCGTAAGACTTAAGTCAGACACTGGTTTTGGGTGGCAGAGCACAGGATTTGCTTTCATGCTTGCATCTTCCTGCTCAAGAGTAGGAAAAAAAAAGGCAACTAAGATACAGAATCAGATAAAAGCTGAGAGAGTCCTAAAAACATAAACATTTTGTGTGGAACATCCATTACACAAAATATTACTTCAGAGTAGCGGAGGTACCAGCCACTTAAGCTAACAAAGTGAAACTCCCAGAGATTTAAAGACACTGAATCTGGTTGACAGCAATTTTGTAGAGCACCTAGAGGAAGATGCATTAAAAGATGATGTTGGTATGCAAAACAAAATTTTCACATGTGAGCATCAGAAGAAAGTGCTGCATCAGATAAATAGGGAATCCATTATTTAACTACATCAAGAAAGCACACTGCCCCTTGCATTTGCCAAGAAACAGGAAAAAGAGGGGGAAAAAACCAAACCAAAAAGCTGAAAGCTAGAGAAAAGGTGAGAGATAGTGTAAAACCTCCTGATTTTGGGGTGCTGTTGTGTTTCTCTGGTGTGTGCACCCCTGTTCAGGTCACAGAAGACCAAAGTTTCCTCTTGCTTGAGAGCTTCATACATGCCATTTGTCAGCACACACAAAGCCTGTCAACATTTCTAAGCAAGCAACAGCCAAGTCGGCTTTCACATCACCTCCCCAGCTCTCAGATTTATGAATGGCCTGCACCAATCACCGTTTCCTGTTGTTTCAGCTATTTTAGCCATAATATGAGTCAAGGTGCTCATTTACAGGTAGTTAATGGTGCCTGCCAGTGGTGAGGGCTGATAAGATAATAAGAGCAATAGCAATCAATGATGGTTGCTACTATCTGCTCATTGCTATGAGTAATTAAACAATAAACACCTAAATTTTAGATGCAGCTGAGTGGGACAAAGATATTATTAATCCTGCCTGCTCATCACCACGATGTTCCTTCAATCTGCCACCACAACATATTTTAAAACGCTACCACCACCACCACCAACTACTTTTGTCAACCCAGCAGTGTCACAGTAGGGAGTAAGAAAACAATAGAACTACTATGCCAACAGATCTGTGGAGATCATAACCTCCAAAAGACAAGGCTAACAATCAGTACTCTGGTTATTTTTTAACCAGGAACAGCTGTAGCCAGAATAGGTTTCAAACAGCCATACTTTGAGGACAGCATTGCCCTTATACACACATTCAGAACTAGAATGGATTGTTCAGCCAAATTTAACAAAATCGATGATTGCATACAAACTGGACAAAGGTTGCATTGTAGAAAATAAATGTCCAAGAACTGAGCACACTTTGGAAGGGGCAGATTTTACACAAAATTGACTGCAGTCATTTAGCCAGTTTCTCATAGATTTTTCTCACTTCCCTATTCCTTCAAGCACCAAAATATGCTTACTAGTCTACATCTTCTCTCGGAGAAGAACCTTCAAACTGGTTTGTGGTCAGCCCTTTTATCCTATGAAACACATGCAATTATTGTGATTTTTCACCTCTGCCTTGCTTACCTCACCATCTGGAATTCTCTGGTAAAGCTACTGACTTTTTTTGTTTGCTTGTTTTGAGTAACTTTATGGCTATCCTGTTGGGATAACAGGAATGGCGTGCAACTCAGGCTATAGTCTCACTGTCCACTTCCTGCTGACAGACCACACCTCTTCTGCTGACAAGTCATAGATGAAATGGCCTTATCCAGGTGCAAGCCTCCTGGGACTTAGGTAAACAAAGCATTCCTCAGTGCTTAACTTTTAATTGCTGTTACTTTTTTTAGTTATATGATACCTAAAGCAGACTTTATGTATTCCGTAAATAGTTAAACTGTAGGAATTCTGTTCTTTTAGAGAAGAAATGTAGCTATTTTAGTAACCATCCTAAATCGTTTCAAGGATTTAGTAAGATAAGAAATTATGTATGTTGCCTTGAGAACACGCTGGCCCAAGACAAGGATGCAATAAATATGGACATTGCCTGAAAAGCAGATGGTAGCAGGAAGATTGTTAGTTTTAATAATCACTTAAGCAGTTAGAATGTTTTGCCAACATGGAAAGTAAGTCGAAGGACAGAGGAAGATGAAGACGATGAGGAAGAAACGACCCTCACTTAGGATGAGGACCACCAGAAGGCACAACTACACATGCCTAAAGGCTCATTATGACATGAAAATTAATTCTTGCAAACGTAATGAATATGCTAATGCTTTCTTGGAATTATATTGAATATATATACATGTCATGTATAAATTTGACTTAAGAACAGCATTCGGTGTGCACAATAGGAGGAGCGATCCCCTGTGCACCCAATGCTGCAATAAAGAATGCCTGCTTTCTAAAACTTTAAATTGAATCTTTGAAAGTTTTAGCTGCTGGTTTGCAGTAACCATAAATACACAGAGCTTTCACAACCCTGTCTTTATATTGTTTCTTCTGGTGCTTTCATGCAGAGCCATTCCCATTCGTACTTCATCCAGACTGATATTAATATTACTGTTACATATCTTAACAGCTTCAGCCTGAAATTTGGAACAAAACTTCACATTCTCCTTACCCTCTCCCATTCCTAATTAACAAAAGCATCTCTTGAGAAATCAGTACAACTCACATCAGGGAGGAAGAAAGGGTCATTTTGGAGAAGCAGGACTCGCAGGTCATTCTCATTGAGGCAAGACAACCCGTGGGACTTTAGAACTTTTTTGTTTTCGGCACTGATGATGTCGTGTGAGTACTTGCAAGATCTGCAAGAAAATACACAGAAATATCAATGCTTACTTCTTCATTCAAGTTGATTTTAAGAAGAACCTCAGATAATGTCTAACTTGGGAAAACCCATGGAGAGAAAGATAGTTTGGCAAAAGTCTTTGTAAGCATTTACATGGCCTCTGTAATTAGCTAGAGAACGGACCAAACAGCATAGAAACTGTCAGGTACAGTAGCGGTATTACCCCCATTTTAAATGTCTGTGTGGCCAAACTGTTTTTAAGAAAGCTAGCAGCACAGATTTGAAGCCAAGTCTGCCTACCCCACACTTTCTTCCCCTCCACCAAGAAGCAAGTCAAGTCACACGACCTGCACAGCTGTAGGAAAAAGGTAATTTTAGAGGAACACATCAACAGTGGTGGAAACTGCAACACCCCTGATTTTGCGAATGTAAAAGATTGTTGTCCCAAGGACAGCATGTAAAAAAAGAAAAAAAAAAAAGATGCAAGAGTCTGAAAGCATTAAAAAAAGAGATAATTAAGCTGAAAACAACACATTTTGTTATCTTTGCTGGCTCAGAGTTTAAAAAAAAAAACAAAAACAAAACACTAAAAAACCTAAAGAAAGACACTGATGCACTTACTAACCCAAGAGAAATGTCTGAAGTGAGTATGTATTAGAGATTGCATTTCTTTTTTTGCATCTATTTTAAAAGATACTGCAAATCAATAGTAAGAATGGTCAACCTGTGTATCAATTCAATGCAGCGGAATTCAGCTTCCTTATGTCTTGCTCTTCAAAAGTATGACTTGATACAGCATTAAGACTATACACACTCAGCCAGTCAAAGCTCCTGTTAATCTATCAGACTCAAATCTCTGCCCCTTTATCCTTTTAGCCTCTAATTAATTTCTCACACTCTCCTCATGAAAGCTTTTTTAACCTCACGCTGTTTCTGATCCAATCTTTCTGTCCAGATCCTTACATAGACATTTCACCACTGTACCCCACTACTTGCAGCGCACGTTGCTTTCTAAGCAAATAAAGAAGAATATGAAATCTGAAGGACAGAAGTGTCTGTCCATCAGACCGACTTTGGTCTTGAGAAATTATTTTTTAAGGATATTAGATTCTGTAGAAACTTGACTAGCAGCTATTAAGGTAGGAGAGTAACAGGGTATTTAAAGTGGGAGGAGTCCCCAGCATTCCTCCACAGTTAATTTCAGATTCCACCGACAGTCATATGGTGTGAATTAATTGAGTACCTATTTCCAAGTTAAAGCTTGTAACAGCCCACAAATATAACAATAACTAATCAACTGAGTTTAATAACACATTTAGAGAAAAAAGCAGTGAAAAGTTACTTGCCAGGAACAAGTCAAAAACAGGTTTAACTGGACTAGAATCCTGACTCCACTAAATAGGAAGACCCCAGTAACTTGCACAGCCATTTTTCCTTCCAGATATTCTAAAACAAGAAAGATGCAAGAGCTGGAAGCAAAGCCAGATTTTACCTTATCAGTTAAAAAAATATTCTGCCTTGGTCCATGTTTTCCCACTTGCGGTATTTCTGCCCCTTCATTTTAATCAACCTCCCTACCACGAAAGGCATAATCTTCGTTTCACTGATTAAGTCTTTTGTATATGATAAAGTACTTAGTGCTATTGAGAGGGCAGAATGGTTTATCATTACAAAGGAAATCACCTCGTTTTAGTTCACGCAGCATCATCTACCGCAACTACCTACCTGTATTTGTGTTAGAAATACAAGGTACCATCAAGTACTGTAAGAAACAGTGAAAAATTCTCAGCATCCCAGTATTTTGCTAACACCATTATGAGACAGACACGGCCCTTTACCCTCCACCTTCTTCAACCCTGAGTGCACAGAGAAGAGCTTTGCTGGGGCAGAAGAGGAAGAATCTGGTGCGGTCTCAGCACTAATACTGCAACGGTTCAAAGTCTGGGGGACTGCAAAAACAGCAAATTCTTCCATCAGAGCTCCCTACTGCCATTGACTATCACTAGTTTTCACTTCTCCATTGGGTTTTTTTTGAGCCCTTTATCGTCATTTTTAAACTGAGTACCACCTGTGGCCAGCCTGTGCTGTAATAACTACAAACTTATTTCACCTAGATACCAGGGGAATGGGGGGGGGGGACGACACACACATGACACCGCGGGATGGCAGTGGCAGCCAAGCGGCTTTAACAAATCCCTTCCCCCCCAAAAAAAATACCCGCCCCGTAATACCGACAAAGAAAACCAGGCTTTAGAAAACGACAACCTACTGCGGTCACCTCGGGCTTTTACCCTCAAACAGTGAGAATCGCAAACGGCCCCTTCGCGAGCAAGAAACGCCCGGTAGGAGGCTGTGCCCGACCCCCGGCGGGGCGGGATGGAGGTAGGGGGACACGACGGGGACTGGACTTCTCCTCCAGCGGGGAGCCAGGACAGAAGGGTCCGGAGCGGCACTCTTAGCGGAGCCGGCGCTTTCCACCCGACCGGGAGAAGCCCAGGGAAGGGG